>KB644901.1:41033-175817 GCA_000347475.1 Penicillium paxilli ATCC 26601
CCAAATGGCCATGCCATATTGTTATTGGCTCGCATCGGCGTGCTCACCACGCCCATAATGACCGAAGTTACTAGCCAAAAAGACGCTAGATTGAAGTTGTTAGATTGAGGCCCCATTGTTTGATTTGTAGGTCCACATACCTAATGAAAACCAAGATAGCACCATTTGCACAAATTTGTAGACCATCTGGAGATGAAGAAGGGCCAGTTGAACAACATTTTGCCCACTTTGGTAAATCCGACCGAAATGGATAAATGCATACAGGTTCGCTGCAAATGAACCGTTGAGCCATTGGCGTCTTGAATTGATGAAACCTGCAAAATCCCTCGGCACTTCAGCCTCAGCCCTCGCTCCTTTGACGAATGCCAAATGCCATTTGAATCCAGCCTTTGCTACCAATTCAAAGGACAAAATTCGATCACCTGCAAAGAACATGTTCTTCTTAAAGATACTCATTTCGTCGAAACCCTTCCTTCCCAGCCTTTTGGAAAGCGTTAGATCACCGTGGAAGTATTGTTCCAATGGCCGACCCATGATAGCTCGATATCGGTATGCTGAGAATTCTCCGAGCGATACGTGACCGAAAACACTCTCAAGTGGTTTTTCGAGAATGTTGGATTTTTTCATCTCAACATTTTGGGCCGCGACGAAGGGGTTGAACACGCTCTTCTTATCCATGATCGGGTGGACTTCGCCGCATGCTCCGCCGAGATTTTGGTCGTTGTAGAATGATTGCCACAAAGTGAGGAAAGATTCCTTGCCAGGCTTTGTTCCAGCATCTAGAAGTACAACAACTTCAGGGTTTAGCATTCGAGAAAAGGCGTTGAATATCCATCGATGGGAGTTAATTTTGTTGCTGGCTTGCTGTTTCAGGCAAAATAGCATCTGAACTGGCGGAGGATTTTTGGCTTCATTGCCATTAGGCCGAACAAGTGCCTGTTTTGACGTTACAGATAATTGTGTCGTATATTCGAACTTGCTAATTGTGAGTTGACCAGAAGGACAAAAGGTGGGGCGCAACTTACGATGTGGGCTGTTGTCTCTCTTCCGTCCACTGATCGCTTCATGATACCATCCTGGTAAACACCGATTGTCGCCAGTACATCGAGGGTATTCTTGTCGCATGGGTCAATTCCATCGAAGACTAGACAGACGACAATCTTCTGCCAAGCAGGTCCACCCTGATTCCAGAATTCCGATTTCTTGAGCTTGACAATGTCGCGAATATTCTGTGTTACGCCGTGTAGAGTCCTAGCCGTCAGGACCTTATTCTCGCTGCGATAGGTGATTGCAATGAGTAATTCCGTGTGTCGGTTGTACATCGTAGAGCGGAGATTGTAACCATTTCGCATAACAAATTCATCCGGGTCACAAGTTGCAGCCGTATCTGTCAAATTAGCCTTTGAAATGGCATTCCGAATTCGAGTGGGTACTCACATCGTAAATGAGTGAACTCCTCGGCATTTTCAGCCGACTCCCGGTACTCCTTCTGAACGGCATTCTGGATCGCACTTGGTACTGGATAATCTGCACTCAAGACATTACCTTGGCCGAGCTTGATCTTCCTAGTCCGGGTACGGCGAACCCCAGGTACAAGTGACCGACGTTTCTGAGAAATAGTCAGGGCGTTGGTTCTTTGTATGTCGTCCGGGCTTGACTTGACAGGGGTGGGGAATCTCAATTTACTCACATCGGACGAGCCATCGGAATAGGAACTACGATTTCTCGTATGGTTCCAATTGAAGTAGTCGGTAGGTTGACCAGGAGGGGCAGCTGATGGCGTGAGAGCCCCCATGGTTATCTGTGAGGTGACCAGATCAGGGGAAAGATGAGTCTGGGGACAGACAGCTGGTGTAATTGGAGTCTGCGGCCCAAGCGGTAGGGCTAAATCGTACGAGGAAAGATCTGGGGATTTAAGAGAAAACGGGGTGAACTTATGCCAATCGTTAGGCCGATCAATATTAGACCGATAGGCTAGTGTGACTGATCATCGCTCTCAATAATGACCAATCCAAAAAGGACAATAATAGCGAAGCAGGCTGTATATGGCTATTCATAGCCCAGACTTCATGCTATTTTCTATTTTCTAATCTCTGCTTCGTTTCGTACACCAAAGAAAATTTGATTGGCAGCTCAAGTCACTGGGCCATGGATTCGTAGAGGCGGAGATGGCCTCGGTAACCACGCTGCGCAATAGTCGTACGTCAGCGGGTCTTGATAGCGTCCCGCTAGCAATGGAGGGGATGAAGATAATTCCATGGTCCTCATATGCCACTCTTTCTCCTCAGATTGAATCATGCAAAGAAAAGAATCTACCTCGCCCAGGTTGGGTCGTTCAGCTGCACAAAAGATAGGGGACCGCTCAATTCGGTTACCAGAAGTCAATTAACTTTTGCCGTGGAGCGAGGGATAATTGAGAATAAACTATCGGCTGTGAGGATCCACTTCTCCCCCCACCCATCGGAACGCGTTGCTCACGCGTGTTCCGCCGAGCTCTTCACTGGCACTGGCACACCCCATGTAACTGAATCGGGCCTAGGTGGTCTCCAGGGCTGCCAAGAAAATTTAAGAAGGAATGAATTGTTCAGGGCACAGTCCGTGCTAGCTGTCAATGATTCAGAGGTGAGGTACGATCCATGGATAGTATCCAGGAAATCTCTATGTTCCTTTCACTTGAGAATCTCAGTGCTGCCCGTCGATTCAACCCCGGGCCTTCGGAGATGTCAAGCGCTACTGGTAGTGTTCTTCGCTCATCCGAAAATAATTGGGAGTCGATGGCATTCGCAAAGTATGATACTATTAGTATACATTCGGTGATGGTTACCAAATTGATCAAGAATTGAAGCGGGTCTTGGATCGGAGATAGTAAACTTGGAATATTTTTATCTTCTCTTCGGCATTTTGGATTGCACGGCCACACTCCACCTGGGCAGCAATGTTTGTTCATTTGATCAAACTTGAACACCAAAATGTAGTATTTCACAAATAGATTTCTTTCATGGAGCTCCGAGTCCGAACGAAGAGAATATTCCAGCCTAGTACCTAGGTAGTAGTCGGACCATAGTATCAATGAGCTCCGAGTCAGGAGTAGCACTGATACTACTATATCTCAACCTTGAATGTATAAGCCAACGAAGCGCCGCCAATCACAACTGTTGCTAAAATCCCCGGTAGCCCAACTAGCTCCACCAGGCTGAAGGGAACTAAATTCTGATTTTGGGGGCGTAGCATTTGTGGATAAAAATACCACGTTGATGTAGTCCCCAACCAGGCCATAGCCCAGACCAACCCAAGAACCCGTTGCCATCGAGATGGTCGTATGTGATCGCCGGTTTGATTTCTCTTCGACTCTGCACGAGAAAATCTCCAGAGAGCTTTAACGCTATCTTCAATCATGAGCCCCAATGGAGCCAAGCCAAAGAAAAGCAATGCGCCTGATTCTTGTGGGGGAATTCCTTGCACAATATCTAGCACAACATGTAGTGCTCCGGAGAGACAAAATACAAGGCAGATGTTCATATACTGCTGCAGTGAAGAATTGGGCGCTATCGATAGGACATCGCGTGTGACGAATCGGCTTATAGCTGTCAACGGCTGTCGCAGTAGTTGATGCCAGAATTTTCTGTCCAGTCAGTCAGTTTGGGTATCCTTTTTTCAATATCGAGGTAGAGCTATTGTTTTCTATATCAAAGAAGAAACTTACGACCAGAATGCTCGCAGACTGTCTACATCGGCTGCTTTTCCGAAAAGAGGAGGCCAATTTGACGTTGAGTCAAGGCCAATTCCGACAGTAATTATTGAAAACACTCGATGATGAAAATCAATGATAATGCGACTGACGACAAAACCGGCCATCAAATTTGAGAGAATTCGTTCGATCCATTGTTGGGTTGATAAATCCCACTGGACGAGTTGAGGCAACGCTCCAGTCTTTTCTTGCTCTAGTGCCTGTTGCAAGGCAAGGGCTGAAAACAAATCCAGTACAAGATACTGCCAAGAACTAATTGCAATTTGCCGCATTAAGAACTGCCCGCGTGGAGGCACGTCTGTATCTTGCTGTCGAAAGTATTCAGGCTGTGAGGGCGCATTGCTGATTTGCAATTGGGTATTGATCCCCCGAGGGTGTGTGAAAAATTGACTGGAGTAGTATAAGCGACGCAGAATGCCTTTCCCGGCATTAAGAGGCACGTCATGGCCATCTTTAGGATTGATCAACAATAGGTTGAGGCTCTGGCATGTGACGGTGAGAAATAAACGTGCAAGTTCGCACCATATGAATCCCGGGCCGAGCAAGGATGCAACATGTATAGCGCGATGCAAAATGCAAAAAGAAATCGGAATTGAGAGATATCGTGTGATAGAGCGCTTTACAGTGCCGAGCAGTAGGATTGTGGGGATGCAAACATGAGCCGCATACAGAAGCGAAATTTCGAGAATATTTGCAAAAGTTGAGCTGGCCATGCCACTGTGTTCCATCGTCGCGGTGGCTCGGAGTCAGACTGGCAAGAATCTAATGCTTGAAAGACTAGTGTCTTTGGAAAGAAGGCAGCTGCTAACAAGCAACTGAGTCTGCCAGTGCGTAGCCTGCTAAAGGCAAGATTTGTGTTTGTGTTACTTTTCAGCTCGGTCAGCTCTGCGCGTCCGTCGGTGGATTTTCATTGGTTGCCTGATCCAATCTGCAGATCTCAGGGTGAGCTCCTTTCTTGGATTAGTCGCTCACCAGGCATGGCGATCACCCTTGCTTGACTCGTGAACTTCTAGACCAGGTTCATTTTCTTGGCTTGTCAAACAGTTGGATATTTTTAAAAAATTATTTGTCCATAAGAATTCACCGGTTTGCCGTGAGATCCCCTCTCTTTTCTGAAATCAAAGCCGTGGAGCGCCTTATCGCCTCAAAAACAAGGTGTCTATCATAGTGTCGACCCGGACGACCTATACTGTATACTTATGCTCTGCATGAATTTACAAAATTAAGTGAAGTTATTGAAACTGATTTATATAAAATATTGCACTAAAGCTATAGCTTCCATGCTGTATCAAGAACTTGAAGGACCCCGTGTGATTTTATTGATGACTAGCCCTCGATCATTCAGTAAAATGCCTTTCTCATGGCATTTCCCACATCTGATGCCTGAAAAGAGAATTAGCCATTTGAAAAATCTCTCTAGTCCTGATTGAATAGGTCAATAAACTTACCAAAGGAGATCTCATCATCGTGAAGTGATTTCCCGGTATGCGAAATATCTTGATATTCTGTAAACCCACCAAGGCGTCCCATAACTGAGGTCCAAAATCTTCTTTATTTTCTAGAAGAAATTGTGCATGTCCATAAGGATAAGGAACTGGCCGAGGATCATCAGCAGATTTGCAGACACCGTCTTCGCACCAAATAATATAAGTAGATGGTGCCTTTTTTGAATCCAGGGCGCGAAAATCATAGGTCGATAATGCTGTTACAGATGCTTGAAAATGAGGCAGCAGCCATGGTGGCGTTTTCTTGGCATCTCCGTCTCCAAGAAGGCCTATACTATTGAACCATTGATGAAGAGTGCTCGGAAGCGGTTCGATAGTCAAAGGACATGGCGCATCTATCAATATCAGACGGTCGACTGTCTCTCCCTCCCGTATGAGTTGCTGGGCCCCTTCATAAGCTATGACTCCACCTGCGGACCATCCCTATAGTTATGTATGAATCAGTATAATGAGCTTGCCTCAGGAATGAACAGCCTTGGAAGTTGAATGAGATTGGTAGAATACTAACCCCGATATTATAAGGCCCTTTGGCCTGTCGTCGTTTCATTTCTTGAATAAAGTACCGAGCTATACCTGAGACTCCACAATTGTATTCTTCCGGCGTCGTCATAAATGGCGAGTTCAAACCATAAACCACGATGTCCGAAGACAGATCAGGTATTTGGGTATATGAGGTAGCCGAGCCACTGCCATCTGGGAATAGGAACAATTTCTTCGTGGCTGCTTTGGGGTTTCCCTGTAAAAGAAAAGATGTGGCACGTCTCTCTGGGATAATCTGCGGTAAAGTCGATGGGGGCTGATCGAGTGAAACTTGAATGTCATGTTTTTGCTCTTGACGTGATAAGTTAATACTTCCCCAATCTTCTGTATCCCCAGTGGAGAGAGTTGTGTCATCGGATACACTCAAAACACTAGAATGGTTGCCATTCCCTTGCGAAGTCAGGGTTGTCGACACCGATTCAGTTATAATCTCGGAATTTCCGCATTGGGTGATCGAATGAATATGAGATTTGAGAGAGCCAACAGTAGGGTGTTCGATAAAAAGAGAGGAAGATATTTCAAGATCAAGTTCCTCCCGAATTCTCGAACTTATGGCAAGTTGCATTAGAGAATCCACACCAAGATCCGCAAAGCTGATGGGGTCCGCTAGCTCATTGTTATCAACACCGCACTCCTCCGCGATGATCGTCAGAACTTGTGATAGCAGAGAAATGCCAATCGAATCTTGTTGGATATTTGAGTTCGTAGGGAGAGCCGATGGACGAGATTCGCTTTGTTTCAGATCCCGCAGTTCAGGAATCCTATCGGGTCGAGATGTCGTGGACCTGGGCCGGGGCAGTACCTGGTCAAGGACAGCCCTTGGTATTCGCATGAAAGTGACACCACCGAAAACAGCAATGACGCAAGAATCTTCAAGACAGTATACGTCTCCCGAGACTAAATTTCCTCCAGAACCTTCGATCATGCGAACGTAAGTTCGGTAAAGCTTTCCAGGAACGAGGTTCTTGGCAATCCGAAGTGATTCCCAGCCATGCGAGACAAATACATGTTTTGGATCATGATCATTCAATTGAACGTTCAAAATGAATCCATACAAGTGCCCGATACTGTCAATCCAATAGGGACAGACGGCAAAACTTTGATCAGCGCTCGGGGCTTCAAGCACAACTTCTGCCGTCGCTTCGTTATGCAAGGGGTCCAGAAAGACTTTCTTCATACCCTGGAAAGGCTTTTGGTAATTGACAAACGACGAGAAGAGTTTGTAAGCAACTTCTTGGTTTAATGAATGCACCCCATTATCTCGGCCTTTCTGACAAAGGTAGTCCATGCGAGATTCGATCAGAAAGCCAATTCGTCTCCATTCATCTATCCATTCTGAGCCGTTGCAGAACTCAACAACAAATGAAGCGTGCTCGCCTGCCTTCGAGATGATTTTAATTTCAATGCAATCTTTTGAACTAGTGGCTTTTGCATCGATGTTGATAATGTGTGATGCAGCGTTGCCGGATATGAGCGTCTTATCAACAGCCATATTTCGAACATTCATTCCAGGAAGGGGCGCATCAGACGAAAGGGGATTCATCCGCTTATACATGTAGATACCTAGAGTGTAACCGATGTCTCCATAAAGTGAAGAAGGGCACAGTGCCACATTGTTGACCATATGACCTTCCAATACGGTGCGAATACTAGGGTGTGATAGATCGGTCTCCGCGAGGACAAAATTGTCGGTATTGCCAAAGCTTTCCTTAACCACGCGGTGAACAGAAGTTGTGGATAAACTGATCTGATCGGGTAAGGATTCGGGGGCTGTCGGTTCGGTTCCTTTTTTCAGACACCAGTCACCTCGATAGTCAATCCAGTAGTTTGATAGTGCCCAACCGTAAGAAGGCAGTTCAAGGAGCTCCAATGAATCTTCAAATTCCCTATGATATTCACTCCAATCAATTTTGATGCCTTTATGGCTGAGTTCACTTGCTGTAGAAGCTAGAACATCCCACGGACCCTTTTCCCGATGCAGAGAAGCACACGTAGTAGCCGAAGAGCCGAGAGTTGATCTCACGAAAGCATTGCAAACTGGACTCGGCCCAATCTCCAAGAACACTGAATCCCTAGAGATAGTACCACTACCCAGAGATTCCCTGAGCGCCCCATGGAAATTGACCGTCTGTCGGGCGTGTCGGCAGACATAAGTAGCATCGACTGGGCAGTTCCCTAGCGGTTTCCCAAGCACAGAAGATATCACTTCGCATTTTGGCTCTCTAAATGTGACATTGGAGCAAATATCTCTAAAGGGTGCCAGTATAGCGTCCACCTGGGAGCTATGGAACGCGAATGGTACTCTCAATTGTGTGGCTAAAAACCCGAGGTCTTCGAACTGACTTCGGAGCATCTCGATATCAGTGTATAAAGCACTTAGCACAAATTCTTTGTCACTGTTGATGCATGCAACATCAGCTGCATGAGTGTTGATTGATATCGTTGACAATGTGGACTCCTGAACGGCAAGCATTGCATGAGTTCCGATGGTGCAATTCTCCTCCATTAGTCTGGCTCGGGACCCGACAAGGTAAATTGCATCGGCTGCTGACAGGATTCCAGAAGCGAAGAAAGCGGCGTATTCACCGAGGCTGTGTCCAAATACCATGTCCGGTACAACTCCGAGTGATTTCCACATCTGTGTAAGAGCCATTTGAATTGAAAGTTGGGCCACTTGAAGGAGCACAGGAGAAAGCTCCATAACCGGTCGAGTCTCGCTCCCATCAACTAGATCCCGAATACTCGGAAATCCGCAAGAGATACAGATTGAATCGAATTCAATCAAGCTATCTCTGTACACACTGCATCTATTGAAAAGATCCGATCCGACACCTGGATACATCGTTCCTTGGCCGGTAAAAGTAAATACAATTTTTGGGGCCTGTGGCACTGGCAGAATGTCCATGTTGAGCGCTCGTTTCAGATCCTTTTTCAAGATATCGATGTTTGATGCTGCCATTGAAACTCTGTAACTGTGCAACATTCTCCGAGCTGTCATGGTATAGGACAGATTCGATAGCGAGACATCTGTATTTTTCTCAAGAAAATCTAACATGTTTTGCAAATTGTTTTTCAGCGAAGACAAAGATCTGGCCGATACTTCGAAGACGTGCGTGCTGCGAGGGTCGACGCCTCTCGGGGTCCTCTTATCGCCATCTGTCACAACCATCGCGGTATTTCCCCCTGCGGCGCTGAAATTGTTCACGACTAGGTTCCGACTCTGCGAAGAGGCTCGCTCCCAGAAGATTGGATTTTGCGCAATATGCATATTCCTTTCTCCCAGGTTCGGAAATCCTCTGTTCAATTCCTTTTTCACGCCTACATGAGGTGGAATTGAGTTGTATCGCATCATGAGAAGAGTTTTTATCAAAGCGGTGATCCCTGATGAAGCTTCACCATGGCCGACGTTTGCTTTGATGGACCCGATGTATAGCTTTTCCTCTTTGGAGCGATAGTTTGGAGGTGCGAATACGCTAGAGACAGATTGCATCTCTGTATTATCTCCAGCCTGCGTTCCTGTACCGTGCATTTCGACATACGAAATGTCTCGAGATTCGAGGCCTGCTTGGGATAGAACCCGACGGTATAGAATCTCCTGGGTCCCTGCATGTGGATGTGTTATGCAAATGGCATCTGCCGAATGATTAGTTGCGACGGATCGAATAATTCCCAGGACGTTGTCGTGATCGGCCACTGCATCTGCCAATCTTTTTAATATCACGGTCGCAACAGCATCCCCGCGACAATAGCCATCTGCATCGTTATCAAATGTTTGACAGGGTCCTGTCTTCGATAAAAATTGACCTTTGCTTAGGCCGGAGAAAATGTCAGGATTTGTCAAAACATTCACTCCGCCCGTAACGGCAGTTTCGCAGTCATGCAACCACAGTGCGTTGCATGCCGCATGAATGGCGGCTGTACTTGACGAGCAAGCGGTGTCAACACTAAAACTCGGTCCACTGAATCCGAAATGATAATTAATGCGGCCCTGTACGATGAGAAAAAAAAATAAACATTAGATGAATGCCTGACTACCTGAAGACTGCAGTGCGCACTGAAAATGGGCTGGATAATGAAGAAGTAGTAGTAAAAGATACTCACTGGACCGAACGCTCTGACTCCTCCTGTAATGAAGTATGTATCGATTTCCTGGGCAGCATTTATCTCACGCCAGTCATCGCTTGTTTGTCCATAGAACGTACCAACGCGGTCGAGATGAGTCGAGGGAGTACGATTGGGCACAAAGCCGGCCATCTCAAGGGCTTCGTAGGCCGTCATTAAGGCAAGCCGTTGCATAGGATCTGTCTGCATGGCTTCACGGGGGGACATGTTAAAGAATCGCGGATCAAATAGCCCAGGTCTGTCGATGAAGCAACCGAATCGTGTATGGCTCTTGTTATGTCCTTTTCCAGATGCATCACAGTGAGTCCTGACATCAAACCGATCTGATGGGACCTAGATAGTACAGGCCTGTTAGCTCAGCCTGGGAGTAAATAGTACGACTCCTATAACATTTGAAGTATAGAAACTGACCTCGCGGTGCATATCCAGACCTTGCTGAATTAATTCCCAAAATTCACCTAGGGTTTCGGCACCAGGGAACCTGCCGGACATTCCAACAATAGCAATATAGTCTTTCTCCCGAACATTGCTATTCACCGGATTTTCCAATTGGTGCAGCTTCTGAATGGGAGACTCCGTGGAGCTTTGAACTAGATGATCTTGTAGTGTCGAAACCATAGGGTCATCTTTGTTTAAAGGACCAAATGGTACTACCACTCGACAATTTGGTCCAGCTGATGCCAAGATATCTTGGTGAGTTTCAAACAAGGAAACAAAGTCCTGACATGATGCCAGTATATCCTTTGTTGCTAGACAATAAAGCTCTTGTATTGAATTTGCATGATAAGGTCGTCCATTCCGTATTGACAAAACCGTTTTCGAGGTTTTTGGCAATACTAGGTCATAGCACGAGAAAGATTTCAAGTCAATAAGATTTTCACACTTCATTGACCGATGAAGATGAGAAGCATGATGTGGCCCGAAGGAGTGCCTTGAAGTATTGCATGTTATCTGCAAAGAATTGAGATGAGCTTTGAATTGTGTCAAAGTTCTCGGGGGTCCGGAGATTGTGACAAAGGAAGGCCATATAGCGCTGATGTAAGGCTTTTTAGCTTCCGGTATTGCCTATAGATATTGAAATCATGTTATTCAAATATGGGTTCCACATCAACTTATAGCATTCTCGCGGGAATTCGAAGGTTTCCTACCTGATAGTTAATATAATTCTGGAGTAATGTTTCAGCCTCTCCTAGTTTCAGTCCAGTGGCATAGAAAGACCAGCTCTCTAATCCCGTGTCAATTTCATCACAAGAAAAGGTATTTGCCATGTCTTTCATATATATGGCTAGTCTAAGGGTTATCAGCACAGCATGGGCAGCAAGTTTTACACCTGCAGCTCCACGTGGGAGAATTGCCGCTGTTAGGCCAGCAATCAGTCCATAAGAAACTGAAACGACTCTTCTTTCATGACTGCCCGTGTAAGAGTCGTCATTTGTCTCCTGAAATCTATGTTTCCATGTTAGATAAGATATCGGGTGCGTCGGCAAGATATCTCATACTTTATGTACTCGGCCAATTGGATAATAACGAGAAAGACAGTGTCTATAACAGGGTTTTTCGTTTCACTTGACATGTAGTTGTTGGCAAATTCCTGAAGGTTTGAGAATGGAGGAAGACTTTTCCTTTTTACCGAGGGGAGTCTATTTATTGCGCGTCGTAATTTATGGCTAACAGAGATTAGAAATTCCGAGACCAGTGGATGGTTAGATCGCGAAAAGACTAGACTCTGTAGATGACTGGCGATATTTGGGCCCGGGTTATCACCAAAGACAAGTATATCCATATTGATAGTATGTTGATATAAGGGCTTCCAACACTAATGGCAGATAGACTGTAGTACTATTATGAAAGGCCTGGATAGATTGAAGTTCAGGTTTTGATCTGACTGTTCTGTTTCTAGATACTTATACAGATCACCAATGGCACATGGCGATTGGCGAGGCTCCGTTTGGAAACTTTCCCATCGCGAATCCAAATTTATCGTATTCTGAGGTGATTTCGTAGTCATTATCTTTGGGAACTTATATCAGCACTGCTTAAATAAAACTTGGCTCCCAGGGTTTCTTGATACCCCTTAGGCTACACAGCATATCGGGTTCTACAAACCAGGCTAGATTTTCAAGTCAGCATGACCACCCTCGACAAACCAAAGAGTTTCATGCCGCAGAGAGAAATAATAATAGCAAAGATACAATTATTAGTATTTGAGTAGATTTTGGAGATGGCCCTCCAAGAGAATCTGTGCCGATTAAATACTAGTATTATACCGGCACTCTAACGGTTCACGTTTTCAATAATTAACTCGGGTTGGGTTGCATTATTCAAGTTCAAGCTCCAACTTGGTTCATACTATTACAAGTCAATTTCAACGAAATTTAACTTGAGTCTGTAGTACTAGGATGTAGTGAGACCATGTAGGAGTCCGTACAAACTGTTACTATGTATGCTCAAAGGGCCTAGGCGATTAGGCAATAGTATTAATGCAGCTGACGAGTGAACAGGCGGAGTACATCTAGATAGCCAGCTTCTTGCATTGTAATTGCCACCCATGCAGAAAGAGACAGCAGATATGGGGCTAATAGTGCATGGTTAAATCAGGACTTACTCCTTTTCTGATGTCACTAAAGCTTGGAGATAGCAATCATGCTATCTTCACTAATACTCAAGTGTGGTAGACATACAGAGAGGAACTCTCGCTCGGATACCCGGGGTACGGGGTTTAAGAATACCAGCCCGGCAGATAATAGAAATGAGCATCGATAGAGGCTGAGTTCGTACAGGTCTTCGCAAAAGCGCTGAGATTTGAGGCCGAGTAGAGTTGAATTTGCTGGTACTACCAGTATACAGTGAGTAACAAGAAGAACCCAGCGACATGCCAGTTTTGGTTTAGCATCATGCACAGAAGGTCAGCATCTGACCAGCCATAGATGCAGGGCTGAATTTGATGTTGCTCCAGGGCTCCCGCCACGTTTTTGCCAGGGCTGTACAGCGGCTTCACGCTGCTAGTGAGAGATCGGCAAAGTTTATCGAGAAGAGGTTACATAAAGACAATGTGCCCTGAAACTTGAATGGGTCTAGCCAAGAAAATAAGAGCTATTTTGTTCCTGGTAGTATTATGAACCCATCTATTCAAGTTGATACCCGTGGACCCGTGAACAATAAAATTTCCTACTAATTTTGCACTAGTGTGACTACCTATGCAAATGTTCCGAACAATTAATCAGTACTAGGTACTACTTGTACACTAGTTATCAAAGGCGGGTCTGAGAACTCCATAATTTAAGTAGTGGACACCAGCGCAGACACTGGTATAAGTGGGTCCTATTGCAATTCATCAGTGTTAACGGAGAGCCAGACGCAAACTCTGAATTCGACTTCCAAATGCTGGTACCAGTTGGGATTTGAGGAACACGGGAACCTTGGAAATTCGAAAATTTCCTGCGTGACGAGGTGCCGTTGTAGGCTTCGGAAAGAACCCGGAGTCTCTGGACTGCTGTCATCCATGGATGGTCTTAACATTTGACTGCCATTCACATCAAAAGCTTTATGAACTTGAATTATGTACGAGACTACTACCTACTAGGTAGTAGTGTCGCTCAATAATTCACGACAAAATATCGAATTATGGGAAGGTCTATTTCAGTTAGAATGAAGCAGGATATCTTAATTTGACGATGTCCAAAAAAGCTCTAGTAGGACATCTGCCCTACTAGTATGGTCTATAGTAGACGGTATAGTACCTTTGGCATTGAACAACCCTTCTGGAAAGCCCATGGCAGAAGTAACATAAGGAAGATAGATGGTTCAAGTATTCAGGGCACTACTAGAGTAGTATCTTCCAAATGGCAAATTATAAGTCTTGGTCGCTTTATTAGACTGAGATCAATTTGCAAATTCACCCTATACCGAACATTGAATCAAAGAAGAGAAAAGGGGGGGGGGGACGAAAGGTTGAAAGGTGGATGTGGGAGACATTGTAATAATGTCAAGGTATGGACCAATGACATTCTTGATTAAGAAATGCCGCTCAAGTTACCTTTTCAAAATACTCTCGTTTCTCATCTGCATTCCAAAGCCAGTGAAGCCCTCTGATGCTCCCCTGCGCTTCATCAAAATCAAAATTAAGCAAAGTCTGCTCAAACTTGCTTACACCAACTCCCCTACTCGTCCATGAGTCAAAGTCTGGACTCAAAAGGCTGTATACATCACGCCGAAAAGGCAACAGTTTACTTTCAGATGATTGACGATCATTGAAGATGACGCTGAGATGCCCAAGGCTGTCGGTGGTAATATGAAGATTGAAAAGACCATTGAACCCATGATAATGACCTAGATAAAACTTCGAATCGCGCATTGGATCATCCACGAGTCTGCTTTGTGTCCATGGCTCCAGGATTCGCTCTCGAAAGTAGTTTTGAGCGAGCTGTGTCTCCTTTTTCACCCACGGGATCAAGTCAACTACTGGCTGCAGATCAAACAATCTTTGGATTAAGATTTGTGCCACGAAGTCACTCGCATCTCCAAGGCCTCGGCCGTTAGTCAGGACCACGACTGCACTTTGAGTCTCCGGGAATGTCCAGATTGTGGCTAAAGATCCTGGCATTCCTCCAGAATGCCCTATAGCTAGCATTGGTTTCGATGATCTCCCGAGTATTAATTCTGGCTTCAAATGATATTGCAAACCTTTTTCGCGGGATAGCATGTTACCGCTGAAGGAACCGAGCATGGAAGAAGGGAGTTCCATTCTCACCCATCCCATACAGTAGCTGGCACTTTTGCTTATCATTGGGTCATCGGATGGCCGAGTCCAATAGCCACGACGAATACGATTCATTTGCCTGAGGGGGTTATTTGGTATGCAAAAATCATCGAGATGTTTTGATATCTCTGAATCGTTACCCCTGCAGCCCCGAGACTGTTCTTCCTTCTCGGAAGCTAGGACTGCTGCGCACCATTTCAGCATATCTTTGACGCTGCTTCGAATTCCAGCTGCTGCCAATAGGGGTGAAACATGCTCACATGGCCAATCCGGAAAATCTAACTTGGAGAATTTACCGCTTTCCATAGTCATGCATGGAGTAGCGACATTTCCACCTGAACGGATTTCCATGCTTGTCAGAGTAGTCCGACTCATTCCAAGCGGATTTAAAACCCGTTCCTTGAGAAATTTATCGAAGCTCTGGCCGCTTATCTTCTCTATGGCATAAGATACTATCCCATACGCCACGTTATTATAAGCCCACTCTCGATTGAATCTCTGGCCTTTCTGATTGGACGTAGGCATTAGATTTAAGAGAGGGAGTAAGTCATCTCCATTGACCAAGATGGAGCCGTTTGGTCCGAGGCAAAGACGACCTACATCGCTAATACCACTTGAGTGACGAAGAAGGTCTATGAAGTCTGCTTTTTCTCCAATTTGAGGGTCCCCGATTGGGCAGAAACCGGGCAAAATTTTCTGCACTAGATCTTGCCAATGCACCTGCTCTTCCTCAACAAGGATCCCCAATGCAGCAGACGTAAACATCTTCGAGCAAGAACCGAGCATATAGATGGTGTCTGGATCAGCTTTCTCGGTCGATTTAGAATCTCGGTATCCAGTCGAATGACAAAAGCTCTCGCTATTGTGCAGAACACCAAAGGATATTGACGGCGTCTGGCAAAGTTTCCTAACCAGTTCAATTCGAGGTAAAACTTCATCAAAGCGTTTTTTAAGATCGTCTCCTTTTGGGAAATTGACACTCATTTTCGGGACTTTCCCACAGCTTCTTGCAAGTAAATAATACTGCTAGTTGTAGAACTTTGAGGGCTTCTAATTTGGCCAGGAGAAGCATAGAAGAAGGATGGTATGCCTTGATACAGGTTCAAGAAGTTGTATTCAAATCTATCATAGTATAAAGGAAAGTGTGTGGATGACCTGCGAGTCCTTATATAGTAATAAAGTTGCTGATAAAGATTGAGAGAGCAGCTTACATAGTAAGAGCTGGTCGAGAAAGTGGAACAATTGCCATGCCGAAGAATCTGTGTCTTACAATTCTGTTACATCGATAACACAAAATCAAACCTTGGAATATAGGTATCATACCATCACTAGTCCCCAATGCTAGTATCTACTTTAACCCCTGCAATGGTGGGAGGGTGCATGTCTAGCAAGAAAAACTAAAACGAGTATAGAATTTGTCTCACAAACTTGGCCTGGGCTAGGAATGCTGATCTTAGACATGCAGCAGAATTTAACTAGTTAGTATGCTCAAATTTTGACATAAATTGCCTCTGCATTCGCATTAAGGATACAGGGAAAACCTCGCAACTCATGGGAAAGATACAAAAGAAGGTAAAAACCTATATCGAGGCACACTTGTTCCGATTCCGGTCTCCTACTTGGGTAGTGGAAGGCCCTCAGGGCTAGGGGTGGTAGCGGATCCCCAACCTAGTATGACTGGACTGCGCTCATCTTTCGGCTGAGCCTCACCACCACTAGATGTGCTGCTGCTGGAACCCCAAAATAGGACTGGAGTGCGCTCATCTTTCGGCTGGGCCTCACTACCACTGGATGTGCTGCTGCTGGAACCCCAGTAAACCATAGGAATGCGCTCGTCCTTTGGCTGAGCTTCACCACCACCAGCAGCACCCCCTGCAGCTCCCCAGTAACAGGCCATAAACATCATTTTGATCGATATTTAGACTGAAATGATAGTACTTTAGCAATTGACTTCATTTCCAACTGCCAGTGGTGCACGGGACTAGTAAGTCTTACCTTAGTGCTAAATAAGTATGGTGAGATATTAAATGGTTGAAATTTCAAGCTTTCGATCAATAAGAGTATTCTGATGGATGAAGGTCTTTAGGCTAGGGAAATTCCTTAATTTTATACCCATCCATGGATGCCAGATCATGATCTGTGTGGATTTGATGCCCATCAAAGAATACTCTTTAACGCCCCAGTACAACAAGCCGACCACCGTGGTTCTTGCCCTTCTGTGTAACTAGAAGCCCCCATGTGTTTGACATTCACTGTGTTCTCAAATTCTTTATTTTGTTACATGAACAAGGGCCTCCAGATGCTATCGACGACGATTTAGGTGCGTCTTATATTATGCGATATAGGATCATCCATGGGGAAGAAACTAACTACTACCAAGTCCGATCCTCCTTCCAAGGTACTGGCCAATGCTGGTACTCGGGGATCCTGAGATCCACACTGAGGTGTGGACCTTTCAAGTCAATTGTTATCGTTCAATATCACGATATAGGAGACTGGCTGCGAATTCAAGTTCCAAGGCTTCGTACACTTTCTACACTACATTTGATTTCTCCACTGATACAGTTGTACTGTACTGACGCTATTCCAACACTCTACTAGTAGTACCTAGTACTCTTGGTCCAAAAATTTGCTATTAGTTTAATTTTAATTTCCATCTTTGAATCTAAAACTTGTAACAATGCAGAGATAGTATCTGTCAGCTTGCATATTTTATCTCATCTGAAACATGGAATGAACCCATGTTCTGCAAAAGACACCCCAGTCATGAGTCACTATCCAATTAGCTGATTCCGCAATCATGCTTAATATGTTCCATTAGATCCCATGGGTCGCTGAGTCTAGTTAAAAAGTTCTACTTGGAGCAATTAAGTACATAATGAGATCCTGGACGAAGTTCCAGGGTCTCGAATCAGCATGTTGCCTGGATCTGTGTGAAACCCCGGCCTTAACCGGAAGCTCATACACTATCACGAATGAACACTACTGCTCATGGTAGCTGGGAGCCCTTCTCCTACCTACTATTAGTTCATTAGTGGGTTATGTTCGTTTCTTAGATTACTAATTGGTTGAGATGCAGGGCCTTTTTCAGAGAATGATATGGCGATTAACTAGTCATATCTAGTCATATTCTTATTTCAGATGGAACAATCGACGACGCCCTGGGACTCATCGTTTCTAGTAGCCAGTAATATAGAATTATACCTAGAGCCAAACTTGAAGCTACAATAGTGTGACAAGTTCAATCAAAATGAGACCACGCTTTTCAATTTTTATCCTATTTCAAGGTTTAGCTTTTGGTCTCCCACCGAGTTCCAACATCTGCCCAGTGCTTCCGAGTCCTTTTCATATTCCTTTTCAAGTTGAGGTATTTCCAAGGTTTCCATAGCCTCTCTTATCTCAGACTACCGCAACGCTATTGCGTTCTAACTCACTGTCCTCTATTCCTCATTTTTCCTTTGGTTAGTATGCGTGGATTACCTACGTTGCTAGGTACCTCTGCAAGTTGTTCTCGGCTTTCTGTCCTCGTTGTCACTGCCATACACTGCCTCATGCTAGTCAACCCTCTCAGGCCTTCAAAACTTATGGTAGATTTGTTGAGGCTCCATGAATGAGGTCATTTCTGTCTAATCCGGCTTGGGATGAGGAAGTCACCGATTGACAATTGCTTTGACAGGAACTCTCACATGTTGAACTTTTTCGTCTTAGTTTTTTTTTTTTTTTTTTCTGTTTTCTTCTTTTATCAGAAAGAAAGCGAGAAAGAGAGAGACAAATAGAAGTTTAATAGTACTAGTGCTATGAGGACTGCCAGCTGTCTAGGCCGATGAGCCGTCCACGGGTGACTCGAACATGGTGGAGTCCGAATCTGCTTGTTCAACTAATCTTATGTTTGTAAGGTATTGGCTGGAGTGACCTCGGCACCTTCAATCCAATACTCAGACCCATGCTGAATATACCTGTTCGTCCTAGCTAATACAATCCATGGATTGTAGGTAATCTTATTACCATTACTAGTAGTACTATGAATTGCGGTCCACGGTGTCCTAGTAGGAACTAGTAGGTAGTAACTAGCGAGATACTCACGCTGGAGGGTGACTTCTAGTAGATATTTCATCTCCACTGGTTTAAATTTTCTCTTTCTTCCTCTTCGATTTTAGTACTACAGGGCTACTACCTATCATTATGATCGAAGTTGCTTTTTACAATTGTACCAAACCATACCTACTACTAGACTACCTAGGTGGTCGATTTTGAATTTTTTTTGTTATCGCTCGCTTGAACTTGAAGATATCGCCGCAATCATTGGAACAATAAACCCAGGGTCTGGGATTTCACATCTGATAGGAACTAGTATCGAGGCTAGTACCTACTAGTACCGCTTGATCTTTTTTGGTTGCTACTAGCGTTAAATTATCGCTCTTCTGCCTACTTTTGGAGTGCCTGGTGGCCTTCGGGTCCAGCGAGTGCCTAGTAGATGTGGATTGTTGCCTGCTCGGTTGGACCAATGGCCGGCTGTTCGGCAGTAGCGGCCCCCAATGAACCAAATCTTAGGAAAACACATAAACCAACCAAAATCGCGTGAAAATAACATCAGTTTAAAAACATCTCGAATCAAGGTATCTCGATATGGCTGATACTGTGGGAATCAATACGGATAAGCTCTGCCAGGCGATCGTATCAAGCGATCTGAAGGCTGTTCAAGAAATTCTTGACCAGGAAGAGACCAATGTCAACCATCGCCATTCTACCAAACGTACACCACTCCAGATAGCATGCCAGGATTCTTCCCCAGAGGTCGTGCAATTGCTGATCGACCATGGGGCTAGAATCTCAGCGCGGATGGAAGACGGCAAGACTGCATTACACTTAGCAGCGGCACAAGGGAAAACTGAAATCATCCGCATTCTTTGCGCCAAAAGCGATCGAAACAAAGAAGCTGCACGAGAGAGCGGAAAGTGGCTATCACATACACTAAAGGCCGACCAGGTTCAAGATATTAAAGATGATCGGGAAAATTGGACGAAAGAAATGGTTCCTTTGGTAAAGGTCAAACTCAGAGACGTGAATGATTTAGCGCCCACCGGAAATTACCTTGACGACCAGTACGAACTGGGTGCTGATGTTTTAGACCCTGATGGGATTTGTTGGGAACTATTCATGTCTCCTTTACATCACGCCATCCTGAACGGCCATATCGATGCTGTCAGAGAGTTGGTATCATTCGGTGCCGATGTGAAGAAGCCCATCAAGCAATACGAGGACATTAGATTTCTTATAAGTTGGCAACCACGTCAACGAACCCCGCAAGGTGCCATCCTTACGCTCGCTTTACCTTTTGTCCTTGAAAAGACGAAGACACTGGAGATGGTGAAAACTTTGATTCAACTGGGCGCATCGCCCGCCGAGGCAGATTTGAACCGCACTACGCCGCTGCATTACATTGCTGCCATGAAGGACACCATTCCCCTGTCGACCTTTCTTGAAGCGATTCCAGAGCAAACGCTTCGAGCGATGGAGCAGCTATCAATTGGCCAACGCCTCAACGGAGTCACCTATTCGGCGTTGACAACTGCCATATTGACGGGAAACATAGAACGTGCTATGGACTTCCTCAAGGCTGGCGCAAAGCCCAGGGTCGCGTTTCGCACCGTTATATCGACACTTGACTCGGCCTTTCCAGGAAGACGGACACAATTCAATCCCTCCACTGAGAGATTTAACAATGCAATGGCATTTCAGAAGACTCCGCAGCCTGTCATAGCTGCAGTTGAAAATGACTTTCCTCTTATGGCCATCCGACTTCTCGAAGAAGGGTCTGATCCAAATACGCATAGGGTATGGACGCCAAAGCAAGGTCTCTCTGTCTTAGATATGACAAGGCAAAAGATCGCTCAAATGCGTGGATTTTTATCCGACTTTAACGTTTCGAAGGAGATCCCATCACCCCCACCAATTCAACACAGCGATTCAGAAATTTTGGACAGGCTTGACAAGAACTCTTATAAATTCTGGGCCACTGAGCGCGCGTTGGCGAGAGCAAGACAAGATCGTCACGGCAATAGCTCCAATTTCAAAGACACTCACGAGGGCAAACCTGAGCCTCGGGGAACCAATGAAAAACGACAATGTGTCCAGGAACGACTTCATGAATTTGAACTCCTAGAAAAGGAGCTGGTAGCTCGGAAGGCTAAACTATTCCGGGAATTACACTCCAACAACCCAGAACCCAGAAATACAAACAGAGCCCCCTCCATCAAAGATGACAAGCTCCATGAGCCAGTCATCTTCCATGAACAATTTGAAGATATCGATGCAGAGGCATACATGGCCTTGTAAGAATACATTCCTCCCCCGATCCCAGGCAACTTTTTAAATCAAAAATATGATTCTTGCTGACAATTTGTCAGGTTCGAGGCAGCCTGGAGCGGTGATATCAAGACAATTAAAGAATTGACCCTTCATTGGCGAGACCAAGCCAAAGAGAAGATTCCCTTAAGTCTCGGTAAATGTGACTGTTTCGGTTTCTCGGCTCTGGATATTGCCATTCTCCGCGGCCATTGGGACATCACGAACGAAATGCTTGATATTCTACACACCCAGCATAAACCACACAAACCACGCAAAAATTACGACATCGATTGCTATGACTCGGACTCGGAAGACAACTCGCATGAAGAGGCAGTGCGGGAACCACCAGACACAGATGATTGCGTTTCATCATCTGCGGATAGTAACTACGAGTGGGACAGTCGCATAGGAAAAAGCGTCATGAAAAAGGAAAAGGCCGATGCCATAAGCTACGTGAAATTGCGCGCTTCGCCTCTCACAGTTGCCATTATCTCGCCATGCCCCGCTTATTTCTTCACAGAGGATTATAGGGAGAAGGACAAATTTCGGGCTGGAGCCTGGCCGTATGGCTTAAAGACACCTCAAACTGAGCATTCCCACCATGAGCAGAGGAGAAATGCCACTATCGTTGATCATGCTATCTTGAGAAATGATGTTGAGCTTCTGCGGTTTCTCTTGGACATGGTGACGGACCTGACGATCAGGGATCATCGCCATCGGAAGGCCAGAACCATACTCCATTCATCTTATCTCTTCGCCCTTGAGCTGGGCCGTACTGATTGTATTGCATTGATGGTTGAGAAAGCTGGCGTGGGCCTATCTGAGCAGAAACCGGTATATTGTCTAGATACCAACGCTTCTGATGGTACGTTGATATGAGTTCCAAAGATATGACCAAAGGAAAACAGACTAACGATGGGGACAGAACAACCCAAGAAGTATAACATGTCACCACTTTTAGCATGTGCAATGAATGGAAGTCTCGAGGCCACAAAGTGGATGATGAGCCCAGAGGCAATTTCTACCTATGTACGGTATATCAGGGCTAACGAGAACGATCCTGAACTTCAGAAATTCGTGACTGCTAAAGAGGGCATCGAGACTTCTGTGTCGAATTGGTTACACTACAGAGGTAGCGATCCTCCAAAATCCTTTGGCTTTTCTCTCCAATCATGCTAACCTTATGCAGATGACCTGGTTCTTCACTGTGCGATCATTTCCAAGCCATCTGAGAACTCCCATAGCCTGGTTCAATATCTCATCAACCATTACCCTGAATCCCTTGAAGTCAGAACGGCAGAGGGCTTTACGCCCCTTGGCCTTGCTTTTGCCTTTCGTCGAGTTGGCTTTGCTCGTCTGCTTATTGGTGCCGGGGCAAACCAAGCCCTCAAAGACAATTATGGAAACAATTTGTTACATTTGCTCCTTATTTGTCCTCGAATGAAGTACACCCAAGTTGATGTTTGCAGTAGTGCAATTGTGCTTCGTGAAATGCTCGAGATTCTGGATAAAGATCACATTTCTTCTATGCTTCTGGAACGAAATAAGACGCGATGCCAGACACCATTCATGCGTTGGATCTCGTACAGTCAAAATGCACACTTGGCATTGGATATTCCTCCTAATGGTATCAATTGGTTCGATCCAGAATGCAATGACAGATTGCCTATTGCGAAGATTCTAATTGGCATTGACACAACGACGGCCAAGGATCAGCTCGCACTGTGTGATGATCTAGGTGATCTTCCTATTCACTCGGCGGTTGTTCAGAAATTTCCTGGTCTGCTCCAGCTGATGCTGGAGCAAAGACCGGATCTACTTTTCTGGGAAAATGCAGCCGGCAAGACAGTTGTGGACCTCTCCGCCGACGAATGGGCTCATCTTGTTGTTGGTACACATGGTCCCTTGAGGATAACGCCTTGGATCAACTCAGCACTGGCATCAAATGATTTGATCAACCGAGACCCGCTCATGTTTGTCTCTTCTGACGTTCCGGCGAAACTCGACGACACAAACCCTCACCAATCGAAGATCCAGAAAATTTGTCAAAGTTTCCTTGCTAAGACTAGTACTGGTCATCGCAAGCTCTTGACCTCTGAGGAAAGAGATGAAATTTCTTCAATAAAAGATGACACAATTCGGAGACATTTCCTGAACAATGACTGGCTATTTTCTTGAAGCGAAGACTCGGCCTTGGGCTTTCAGACCAAAGCCTTTGTTCGCACTACTACTTAGTGGAGTCGTGCGAGGTTGCTACTTGCTGCACCTTCCAGCACATCATACTAGTATACTTGGTTTGAAGTTCTTGCTCATGGTCATCAGTCATTTTCCACTACTCACTACCTCAATGAATATTGTCACATACTACTAGTTTTCAATTCCTCCATACTACTATCTGTTCTCACGCGGCGTACCCTCGTGTACTCGTGGGTCATATACCTTCTATCTTAGGTCGTCATACGTTCAATTCCAAGGTTACTATACTAGTATCAGTAGCAGTGGCGCTATTGTCTACGAGTTTAATATTTACCTAGCATTGCCGAAACTACCTACTTAGGTAGACACCTGTCAGTATCATTGTTGCTTTTGAGTTAAATCAGAAATCCTGGAATTCACCCAGTGAGAACCGGAGGCGTAAAAAGACAGCGAAGTACCAGTACTACTAGATATCACCTGAACGTGATAGCGTGGCCATCGGGAAAATGTGCAGTATGTTATCCATTCAGCAAGTAGTATTTTGCCTCAGCAGGCGTAGTAGTAGTATTTGCAAATTAAACCATAGTAGTACGCCCTATATATGTGAACTATATTACAATGCGAACATCGATCCTCTAATATTGTTGCTGGTTGTTCCAGTAGAGAGTTCCGTGGGTAACTTCTCCAAGGGGCTCAAGATCCCATCTCATAACGACTCTGACCCATTGAAGAAGGTGACTGGCCAGTTTGATGTGACCAACATCTGTGGGGTGGTTCTTCGGGTTGATGTCGTTGTGCTGGAGGATTCCCTTGGTGTCGAAATAGTAGACGAAGCCCTGGTCCTTGTAATGCTCGTGCACCTGGCGATGTTCATCCTCATAGACTTCGCTGGGGACGAAGTTCAGGCCCTCTTGGCGCCACTGGCCCCATTGAGACTACACGATATTAGTTTATCAAGATCGGGGGGATGTTGTATAGAAGTTGAAACATACCACGAGAAGAACGGTTGCAAACGGATGTGTACGGTGAAGATCATCGATCAACTCGATGTAGGTGTGGTAGTAGTTGCGACCCGGGATTTCATTGGGGTGTCGGTGATCGTTTCCTCCCATCTGAATGAGGAACAGATCTGTGGGTTGGTCACCCTTCACATCAAACTCCTCGGGCTCGTCGCCGAAGTGTTCACGAGCACGGCTACCAGGATCCGAGGCCTTGTGCCAGTACCAGTTCTGCCATGATGTTATGAGTATGAGATTGCGCGAAAGTGGGATCGAGTCAATTGTGTCCAACATACCATGCCGTGGGACTGACCACCGTAGCATTGCTTGTCAACGAGACACACACCGGGGTAGGCCTATTCGTAGGAGAAGAGATTAGCACGACTCGGGCTTGCCATAAGATGAGTATTTCATACCGTCAGGGTGTGTTCCACATTGCCCAGGCCAGCAACGAAAAGCCAGGCCCAAGAGGAGAGAGTCTCGTAGGTTCCGTACTGTCCTGCGGCGACGCTTCGAGAGGTCAGCGAACCCATATTTTCCAGCTCATCAGGTATGACAATCTTACGATCCACCAATGACCTCCACCTTCTTGTCAAATCGCGGAGGGACGTTGAGTTGTGCGTTGCCTGCACTCGATACGCTGGCAATCTGAACTGTATAGAGGTATAAGTAGGAATCGCGCCGAGTCGAGGAAGGAGGAACTTATCCAATGCCCCAGTTGGTCACTAAAAATGAAGTTAGTCTACTGCCAGTGCCAGATGATATTGATTGAAGTTCGAAGAAGCATCGTACCTCTCATCTCAAACACCTTGCCGGTCTCATCAGAGATATCTCCAAGCTCCGACTCCTCTCCAACAAACTGATAGGTGGCGTCCGCGGTAACATTGGAGTATTGCCAGTCGAGGTTTCCAACACTGCTCAAAATATTAGAGATGTGATTGAGGCGCAAAGATATTCGAGTAAGTTACCGGTAGGCGACTAAGGCACCATCGTTGGTGCTAGGTCCGAAGGTCACAGCAAGCTATCCAGTCGTTAATTTATCATCTCATAACGGTCGTACATTCGTCATTCGGGTGATAGGCGCGTACCTTATGACCGGTGAATTCTGTTTTAATGCCCGGTGCTCTGATGTCAGGATCGTCGTTAGTAAAGGTCGCAAGGGGGAAGGGAAAACTTTGGGGAAGACGAACGACCACCCTAGAGAACTGTCAGAATGTATTGCATCATATGGGGACGGGCGCGATTAAGCGTACAAGAAACATGCTGGCTATCCCAGCGACCTTTAAAAGCAACCTCCGGAGCATCCGCCTCGTATGTATGCCAGTTGTCGTCCAGGTCGATTTGAGGTGCCTGGCCGGGCCAAGGGTCTAATCTGGCTTGCCCATTCTCCAGGATAGTCGCTGAGGTATGCAGCGACCAGGCAAGCAAACCGAATAAATTACTTACTCGCATGGTGAAGAGTTGATGTGATGTTAACGATTATGGGGGTCGCATGCAACTGTTATTCTCCAGACCAAATTGCAGGGCTGAAAGTGAGACCGAGCGGACTTTCTCTTGGCTATCTCCGATGCGGTCAAGAAACTAATAATGGCGTGATAACTGCCAGTGCCCAAAGTGGTCCACACAATTTATGCCAGTCCTGGTGCGAATGGGGGGGGGGCGACTCTCCACGAATATCAAACGCCAAGAGGATAATTTCCACAGGGGGTTGAAAGAGACATCTAAATGGAGTCCGGAGTTGGGGTCTAGAAATGATTAAGAAAAAATTACGGGACGAATGGAGCCCCAGCTTCATTGAACCAAACGGGACTTGGAGGCGTAGGATTCAGGGGCTTTCAGTCTATTTTCGAACCGTTCGCCTGCAGCCATCAGCGCCAAAAACTCTTCTGGACTCTGGTTCTTTGGAACCGATTTTTTCTATGATTGGTTGAAATAGAACCCTGAAAGACATGGGCACTTTGCCTCTTTGGACAGATAGTGGATCTCATTGCCACTAGATCTTGGCGGACACGAGGAATTCTTTGGATGTAACATGGATCAATCTGTAATTAACTAGTATCTAAGAGGACTAAGGACCTTTCACATGGATGCACGAGGGATTAAGCTGAAACTGACATTCAAATAGCCAATGTCAGCCCCGTGCTTTTAGTCCCCCAGCGATGATCTTTTTATTTTATGTATCTATCTTCATCTCGCAGTCTTTTTATGAAGAATGCAGAAGACCCTGAGACGCTAGACCCATCGCGGCACCATCGGATAGTACGCGCGTTCTCTACAGCTCACTAGCTAACATTACCCTGAGCATTTGTCCAGTTGACCGAACCCTGAAAATCCCCAAGAATCGATTGTACCTGTATTACATACTAATCTATACCAGTGTACGGAGTATAGTTACTGAGCAACTTATCTCTACAGTCCATGATGCAAAGAGGCCTCTGACAACCTTGGAAAGGCGCGGTATCAGCTGGGCACCCCTCATTTGCCCCCACGTCGCCAACGGAACGGTACATAGGGCTATGCACGTTACAGATGATGTTCTTGTGGTTGAATGCACATCTTCTTCCCCTGTGGAAACTCTAGCCCTACAGTTTCTTCAGGATTATCAGTTGAGACTACCCGAAGCTTGAGTGATCATCTCTTGACGAATATGGCCCCAAATCCCTGCTCCTCTGTAGCCCCCAATTTGTGCCAAGCGATGGCGGGGGGTTGGAAGGAATGTTTTGCACACTTCAGCCCCTGATCCCAAATTTCTGATCCAAACTGGTCATTTTTCCAGGTGCCAAGCCCAAGGAACTCTCGGAACGCTGACAACTTCCACAAAATGTGGAGTTCTCGTTCGCTAGCCTCAGCCTTGGATCCGGTGGGACTGGCTGTAATACCAACGGGGCAGTCTGCAGGACGTTTCTGCAGTCAGGCGACGACGGACTGCTTGGAGTAGAGTGCTCTTGTTTGATCATACTGGGCATGTTGTGATGTTTGCCAAATTCCTCTCAATCCCCTCAACCTTCAACAGAGTCAACAAATTCCCCCTATCCCGCCGTTCAACCCCATAGAGCTTGTTTTCCCCCTGCATTTTTTGGCGTTCCCATGGTTTTTCATGTTTCAGCGCCACAGAGACTGCCAAGCCACCGGTGTAATTGGTGTAATTGCTGTATTGACCATGTAACGATCGCTCAGGGTTCAGAAGATATCTCCACTTTGCCAAGTTGCAGATCCATGACGATCCAATCGACGTCGGTCTTTAGCTGCGATTAGGTCAAATCGCGCCATTTGTACACCACTTCATGCAATAGATTCATACGTACGCCTGCCTCCCTACTCTAGGTTTCCGCCACGTATTCGCTTTTGTGGTTGATGTGTTGAGACACCTGGGGAAATCCAGGTTATTGAAAAAAAAAAAAGGAAAAAAGGTACAAAAGTCAAAGAACCTTGGAAGGAAAGAAGGCCATATATCTATGATTTGAGTAAACCTTCGTAGACCTCCCCCACTTGAGATTAATCCTGCCAAGAGTCACCCAAGCCTGCTGCCCAGGTGGTCTCAAAAAAATTCACGCAGCCAAGTCCAATCATTCATGATCATGTTTGTTCCCGAACTTCTGCTGTAGGGCTGGAAGAAAAGAAAATCCAACGAAGGAAGGTGATCATCATGAAATGCCCACGCAATTTTCCGTCTGTTTGGGTTTGAGACGGAATAGGCCTCGTTTATTGCTCTTGATTGGGGGTACGAGTTTATCATTTCCAAAGTTGTCAGCCTCTCATCCTCATCTCCCCCGTTCGTATCGGAGAGCTGACCCCCCTCTCCTCCTCCTCCTGCTTGGCGGCTTTCGGGCATAGTATCCTTTTTAGATTGATATGACAGAGTGGGTTATGCCGAGTAGCCGTGCTATTCCGTGGCGGGGAGAGTAACGAGACCCGTCAGACGCGTCAAATAATGGAAGCGCGTGTATCAGTTCATCGATACATGTTTCAAGACAATAAAGCCAAGATATGTGCATATGAAATGGAAAATGACAGGTCGGTCCGCCGGGGCTCCTGAAGCTCGCGCCAGCGAAACGTACCATAAGGCAGGATGTAAATCGATCATCTTTAATGAAAAAAGACTTTATCTCCTACGGGCTTCCGGGATTTACACGAACCGTTGCTCCATACCACAGTACCAAGTACTGCTTCTGGAAAGTGATCAGCTTAACTCGTTTCGTAGTTTTGGAGCGAGTAGGCCCGCTGTCAAGCCGAGGCCAGGCGCTATGTGTATTGGTACAGTGGAGTATTCCATTCGGCAATCTCCTATCGTCCGCCCTATGAGCAGGGGAAATGGCCCGGGCTCGAGTTATTCAAAACCCCAAGGCGCCCCCCCCTTCGCAACTATCCCTTCCCTCTTAGTCGTTTAGATCCTTCTCAGCCTACAGCGGGCCATTATCCATTCGCCCCATCCTTGGCATATGTTATAATTAAACTAGAGAGGCTCGACACCATTCTCTCCCATTCACTCGTTTATCCGCTTCTTTTCTTCGCCCCCAGCATTCCTTCACGTCATTCTCTGCTGGCCAAGAGAATATTATACAAGTACCTAGATGATCGGTCTTTGACCTGAACACTACCTTCCTTTTGACAGTTCTGCATATTCAATATGGACTACATTCGACAGAATTATGTCTATACCCGGGTACTCGACAACCTTCCTTGGAAGTCTGGGGACCCTAACGTAAAGGGTGACCCGAGGAAGAGTGTGAAATGGATCGATGTGAGTTATTCGCACGAAAACAGCCACCTATAGAGACATTTCGACTCTTCTAACGCCATCTTGAATAGGGACTTCGAGGAATCGCATCCTTCCTTGTTGTTATGACCCATCTCGCTCGTGCTTGGGATTATGATCTTTTTGCTCCTCGTGACGATGAGGACACTCCGCCTCGAATTCTACAGTGGCCCATATTGCGCATTCCCTGGCAGGGTCGACTCGGCGTCACTATTTTCGCATTTCTGACTGGTTATGTCTGTGCTATTAAACCCATCAAACAGTCCCGTAACGGCGATATCCTTGGTTCCTTCACATCGGTGGCGAAGAGTGCTTTCCGCCGTCCTCCTCGCCTCATCTTCCCCGCCACTATCGCCATGGTTATTTCTTGGGTAATGGCTCAGTGCGGTGCTTTCATTGCTGCCAACCGCTCCGACTGCTGGTGGTGCCGCTATGCATCCCCCGATCTCGCCCCGACTTTTTGGCAGGAATTCCTCCGATTGTTTGAGAACTTCTTGGGTGTCTGGACAACTGGATACATGGCATATGATGATCACCAGTGGGCTTTGCTGCCTTTGCTGAATGCTTCTATGCTTGTCTATGTTCTTCTCTGTGTTGTTATGTTCGTGAAGTTCCGCTGGCGTATGGCTATCTACGTGGCGATGTATCTTTACTTCCACCAGAACGCTGCGAAGCAGACCGGTACGTCTTGCTTGAATTTCTCGCCGAAATGTCCGCATTTTGCTAATAAATTACACAGAAACTTTCCAGATGCAAGCTGTCTACGGTATGATGCTCAGCGATCTTTCCTACGAAACCGCCTTCAAGCAATTTGTCGAGGACCACAAATGGGGTCGCCGTATTGTTTCCTTCACCCTCTGCCTCAGCGGTCTTTTGATCTGCTCATACCCCGGTGAGCACGCTGAATGGGCTACCTGGTCCCAGACTATGAAAGACGCTGCCCACTACATCTTCCCTCCCGAGGTCAACATCGGCCGACGTTATTCGGCACTGGGCGTGGATCTTATTATCGCAGCCATCTATATCTCCCCCAAGACCAAGGATTTCTTGTCTAGCAGTTTGCTTCTCTGGCTCGGAAAGCAGAGTTTCGCCGTCTATCTCGTCCACGGTACTCTTCTTCGCACTGTTCTCTGCTGGTGTCTCTACGGTATCACCGGTCAGCCCTGGGAGGGCGCCCCTACCGATGGCAATGGAAACCCGATCCTGGATGAGCACGGAGAGCCCCTCCACCCGAAGTACATTCCCATCCGTGCCCCATGGGTCGTTGGAATCTCCATTCCTGCATGGATCGCGCTCGTCTATCTCTGTGCCTCCATGTGGACGAAATATGTCGATCCTTTCTGCGCAAGAATGGCGCAAAAGCTGGAGAAGCTTATGTTCCAGCAAGACGAAAAGTCCGAGGCGGCACTGCCCCTCAACAACATGCCTATGACCGCTATGCCTATGAACAATGCATAGATTTGTAGGCATCTGTTCAAATTTTAATGCCGCAAGGCTTGGTGTCCAGGTGCATGCATATACTTTTTTTGGGTGTGATTCTGTTCTGGCATGAATCATTATCATGAACTTACAACGCTTTTTGCATTTTTTCACATGTACATATACTTTTACAGCATTTTCAGCTCTTCCATGTTTCTTGATTGTCGATATTGCATTCGTGCGTATATCTCTACATTGCTACATTCATGTGGCCTTCTTTTCTCACAAACCGGGTCTCCATGTTTTGTTAATAATAGCATAAATCCAACATATTCAAGTACAAGTTCAAGTTTCCATCATTGATTTTCCTAATTGAGAATAGACTAGCTCGAGTACTTGGTAGTAGAAGCCACATAATATCAACCATGGCACCTGGGACACTTGGGTGTCGGTTATTGCCGCTGTCTTAGACACATCTCACCTGGGCATACGGAGTACTGTGATGGTACTTCATACGGTTACGAATAACGTGGCAAGAGCCCCTATCAGTGACAGTGGAGAATTCTGGGGGCCCGAGAACGAGCGCAACCTCGTTCTCTCTCCCATCCTAGACCTTTCCGAGCGGGACCCCACCTGGTACTTGAGCCGAAGCGTTCCACTCTCTTTGCTCAGGGCCGCCCAGTCCGTGCCGCCAAGAATTAGGCGTCCTTGGCATAATGGAGTAGAAACTTTAGTAATTCCGATTCGCCAGATCCTTCTGCACCCTGCTTACAGGGTATCTTTCTGGGGGCGAGTCAGGGGAGGCACCCACAATACAGAGCAATCTCTCCTATGCCAATACCAACAAAAGGGTCCACGCATTGGCCCCAACTATTCTAAAGTCTCAGCTTATGTTAATCTATACCTGTCTGTGCTGTACTCACCGTAAGTTTGTTTGTTTTTTGTTATTTTTGTATACAGTATGTCTTGTACTGCACTGTCACTCGCGGTCCGAACCGAAACAACTGACGCAGAATCTGATGCACATCGACTAGGCATACACATTCATGTCAGCTACATTAACAAGTATTGTGTCATAACTAACTAACGATGTTGTGCAGTTCATTTAGCGTGATAGTTGTGTTTCGGAGCCTGCTAGTGTCCATATTGTCGAAAACCTGTTACGCCTTATCGTCATCCTGCAGGGGGCTATCCGCCCCATAAGGCGTCCGGCGAGGCTTATACACAGGTACAACGCCGTAGATGTGATGCTATGTATAGTAATTGAAAGCTTCCGCCCCGAAAGATAGGCGGGATATTTGCATAATGCTAATTTCGGGTTTCAGGCATTTTGAAATCACAATAAGCATTAGTACACACCGTAATTGCCGTACGCAACTTTCAAATAGTACACACATTGGCAACGCGTGGATGATGTATATGATCAGAATTACAGCCTTCCACACCTGGTAGCTGGACCGATGATATACATAGATGTCCGTTGTAGTATGTACACATTGCATCAAATATCTGTCCTCTTTCATTGTTCAACCTGGAGGTCGAGACCGAGCCCCAAGACTCATCGTACATCCATCCACTGGCATGTCACTGGCATGGATTGCTTCAAACGGCTACACCTTTCAAACTTGAAGGTACTACTGCTTCCAAAAGTGCTTTAAATTCCCAGCAAGTTACTTTTCAAATATGCCACTGCCATTCAGTATACATATAGGAGAATTATTCCAGACAAGTAAATAGAGTAGAAGCTAGGACTGTAAAATTCTTGGCACCCGGCACATGGTACTAAAGTCCCGAGGTCATAACCTTCTAGTCCACATTCCATCAGGGATGCACTACGGAGTAGAAAATTCTGCTTCATTCAAGTCTGAATAAGTGCCATTTCACATATAATTTTGTTGAAATAATTTAAGCTCTGATCTCCACATGTAGTATCCTACTACTTCAAATGTCCATTTGAAAATGCGCATTCGTAGAAGGAAGGCGGCTTCAGGCATCATCAAATCTTGTGGTTCACATAAAAATACTTGATTTGATCTCTTACTAGTAGTAGATGCTGCATGGTGGTGACCGAATGCTAGTTATTGAAGAATGACCTCAATTTTCAATTTCAAGAAAGCGTTCAAGGTGGTAACGTTGCACAATGCTCGTCGTGTCATCTCGAATGAATCGCCGGTGCATTGAGTCATCTGAAACCTGACCATAACTACTAGTATTCATGATCTGGTAGTATACCACTAAGAAAGATGTGAAAGGACAGTATCGTCTGGAATTACGTCCTAGAGTCACTCACGGGATGAAGCTTACAATCAAATTTATGTTCACTTGAACCTGAAGTCCCTGTTGGCTGGAGACCCCAGGGTTCGGACGGGGCCGGCTGGAAGCATCAACCAGCGTGGTCGAAATTTCACAGGATTGTAAAAGATGAATAGATTAACACTAGTATGCTGCCACCCACTACTAGTACATCTCATGCGAAGAATGAAAAGATAGACTCATTTGTATTTTGACACTCTTTTGATATTTGAAATTACGGGCTTGATACTCAAGCCATCTGATTAAGATCAACACTGAGCTCGCTCATGACTCAAGCTAATGATGGGAGAATGTAGAGCCTTGTCTCAGCTCTTCGTCTTCCTTGATAAGACTTTGCTCTTTGGTTAATCTAGGGTTCCTGATGCAAAGAGCGAAGGCAGTCAGCGGGACTGTCAGGCAAATGCCTGTGATGCAGAGTAGGCGCTGGGTCTTTTGGTATGCCACAACAACCGCATCTCGGTCCGGGGTACCGACTGGATTGGCGGCTGCAAAAGGGAATGGGTCTCCGTAGACTTGAGCTGCAAGGGTAGCATTACCAAGCTGCCGCGACAACTCCGATGGCAGCACTTGGTTCCAAATGGCACCGGAGATGGTATTGCCGATTGCGCTGCCGATGCTGTAGGAAGCAAGATAGATACCAGTTACGACACCAAGAACTATGGGCTCGTAAGTTATTATTTCGTCTCTTTTTGACATGGAGAAGTGTCTTTAGTAGCTTACATCTGTGTTTCAAGGCTACTTGAATGCTTGCCTGAGCAGGGTAGGAGAATAATCCGCCAGCTGGAGTACGGTTAGCGAGTAATCATGAAATGGATTGTCGTCGACATACCAAGACCTAGAAGGACCTGTCCTCCGATAACTCCTGAATGACTGGAGTTGCTAGAGCCACCGCGATAATAGATGAGGATACCGAATGCAACCATGAAGAGAACCGTTCCGCAGACAATGAAAGGTTTGAGTTGACGAATCTTCATCACAACAAACCCAAGAGTTACACCAGCAATTACAGAGGTAAAGCTGTAGAGGGAAGTTATTCGGGTGGCGCTGAGTACAGATTCATCAAAGCTGACATAGAGGACAGTGTAGAGGAAATCGCCCTGGAGGTACCATGCTGAATATAGGGTTAGAGATGTACTTATTCAAAAGTTCGAATGGCCGTAACTCACCGGTATTCAACATGACTGCAATTCCAAGAGATCCCCAAACAGCACGATCTCTGAGGTGCTGAGCAAGGGTCAGACTGGCTGTATTATTCAAGACTGAGACTAGCGACACTTACTTTGAAGGGCAGCATAGGATGCGAACAAGTCTTTTCCCAGTATACCCAGACAGGAATCAGCAGGAATCCAATAATGAGAGGAGCTAGCACTTTGGCCGTTTTCCACTGCGCGGTAACACCGCCTGCGAGTGTGAATGGAACCAGAATGCAAGCGAATACCGCAATCATCAGAATGACTCCGATAACGTCGAGGTGCCAGAATAGCTCCGTAGCCAGCTTCTGACCACCAACTAGCTCTAGAGAGCTTTTGTATGACTCCAGTTGTCCGGATTTCTTTGCGCGACGATGGACACTGAACAGCACAGCTATCAGAGGGAGTGAGCAGACCGGGTAGATAATCGCAAACATGCCAATACCCCACTGCCACGAGGTCACTTTCAGAACCGCTTCTGTCAAGTTTCCGCTGATCCAGGTATTGATCTATCCACGCAACTCAATTAGCGAGGTTTCATATAGGACCGCAGGTTTCATCGCACTTACAATAAACGGGAGCGCGGGGACGAAGGAAAATAAGAGACGAGAACGGCTGGAGGTCACATCGCCGATCAAAACTTGAAGCAGAAGCATGATGCACGTGTATCCGATCTATCCAAAGATCAGAAGCTGCTGATTTCAGATTCAAAACTGTTGAGATACCTGGTATATGACAGCACCGGCACAAAAGGCTTCCACATTTTTGGCGAATGTCTCGACGATTGTGCCGACAGTGTAGAAAAGGATGGAGACTAGGATGAGCTCGACTCTGCCAAAAACATCGGCAATCTTGGCGGCAGTTGGCTAGAACAAAATAAAATAGTTAGCCGAGGAACTTCTTCTCGTGAACATGAAAAGAAGTGTACCTGAGCGGCAGCGGCGATGACAGCGCGAAGGACATTAATCGTTGCGAGAAGACTGTGTTGACCATAGCTTGCTGTGGCGTACGGCTAAACAAAAGAGCTCCTCATGTTAGCCTTGGATCTTGGGGACCTGATACTAACTTGAATATAGGTTACTGGGAACTTGCCTGGTAGGTATTTCGAACGGTGCCATCGAGGCCATAAACGTAGGCGACTAGGAAGATGCTCAAGAAGAGCAGGACGCGGTCAACGAAGCGAAAATGAGACGCGATTATTTCAATCCTGCGAACACCAGGGCTTCCCTCTCCCAGAAGTTGAATGTCTGGCGGGTGTACAGTGGAAGATCCGATTTGCTTCTCTGAAGTCGAATGTCCTGGTTGGATATCATGATTCTCACGGGCCGAAGTGTCGGCCATGGTGGCGAGTTAGTCACAATTCAGAAGGTCCTGTTGAGTTGATCAAGAAAACTTGATCCGGGCTCGTGCGACAATTTATTCTTATTTGGTAGAAGGAAGGAAAAGAAAAAACTTTTAATTAGGCCAAGGCCAAGGCCGCAGTCGCCGAGGGAAAAAAGTGAGAAGTTGTTGCGCCACGGAGTTGACCCCACAACACCATCTTATCAGATCAAAGCGTGGCGTGAAGATACTTTCCGGTGCCTAATTAGCGCATGTCAATGGAACATTGGCAAAGAAAATTGAATGACTTGGAGGATTCTCCTGCCTTGTGACTATTTGGTAGTTCTCCACCTCGTGTTCAGCCGGGGCAAGCGATCCGGGTTACCTTGAATGGCGCCACCTGATTCGTCGCTGTGTGACAAAAAGTCTTGAGTATGATTTGATCTAGGCATCCAATCGTATGTACTTCAACCAAGGCTGTGATAGTCAAATCGATGAAAATGCGTTCCCATCTGGGCTTTCTTCTCCAAGTTCTTCTTCGACATTCAAAAGGAGCACAAAGCGACGCTATTAAAAACGACAGCTTTACTAGGTACAATTCGCAGTCGCAAATGCAAATGTGAGCTTATACAAGTGTAGTAGTCCGAGTCCTTCTTGAGATAGAAGTAGTAGAGTCAACCTCCCGGCAAGTTTGAGTGCGGAAACTTAAGAACTTAACGATAATTTTTCAGAATGCGATGTGCGCTCGATAATTCGTGGTGGCAACAGTTGACGATATTTAAACCATCTCATAGGTGAATTTAGTAACTTGCTAGTTCAACATACACTAGGAATAGAGTGGTAAAATGCTTTTTACACGATACCGGCATCCCACCGGCATCCCACCGGTCTCCCACCCTCTTCTACGTTTTGTCTAGGCAAATCTTGGGGCTTTTTTTGCATCCGGGGACAACTTGTGGAGGCATCAAAACTAAGCATAATGATATAATAGACCGGTAGCTTACAGTAGTAGAATCTTCTTGAATGGCCATTGGGAGTGGTACGATCACTTTTCGTCATATTTTGTTTAGTGGGCTGCCGGTGGGAGGTCCGGATAGATTATTCAGAGTCAAATGTCTACACACCTTCAAGTTGGAATCAGTTCATGACTTTCGAAATTTTACTTTCTTCATTATTGATTTGTCAGTATTATTAAGGCATTTTAAGGCAAGATAATAGTATAAATTAAGTGGCAGAGCCTCCAATTTTTAGCCCATACCTAGGTAACATTCTGGGAACTGAAACCATGACATCTTCCATCCTCATCGTCGGCGCCACTGGCAACACCGGCCAAGCTGTCACCCGGACACTTTCAAAGCTACTACTCCAGTCAGCCAGAGCTCTGAATGGCTACCGTATCATTGCTCTTACTCGCTCACTGAGTAGCCCAGTGGCATATCAGCTTGCCCGTCTGCCTGGAGTCGAAGTGATCGAGCAGAACTGGGTTGAGATCACCGCCGACTGGCTCCGTGAGCATGAAGTTGCTAGAGCCTTTGTCGCATCCCACAATGAGCCCAACCAATTTGCCGAGGAGTCGACCTTTTATTTTAATGCGCTCAGCGCCAGCGTCAAGTATGTCGTGCGGATCTCGACTACGGCTGCGAACGTGCGCCCAGATTGCCCTGCGTACTATCCACGCCAGCACTGGGCCATCGAAGCACTCCTCGACTCACTCGAATTCAACACTTTGCAATGGACGTCTCTTCAGCCGAACATATTCGCACCGCATATTCTGGCCCCTGCCGTGGATTTCATCAAAAAATATCGCGAAACTGGAGAGCAGGACACCCTTCGTCTAATGTTATCGGAGGACGCACCAGTCGGTATCATCGACCCCGACGAGGTTGGTGTCATTGCGGCTCATCTCTTAGCTCAAGGTGACATTTCCTTGCACAGCAAAGCGAAGTATGTTTTGAATGGCCCCGAGGACATAACTGGAAGGCAACTTGTCGGCATGGTTGAGCGATACATTGGCGCGCCCGTCAGAGATGTTGGATACGAAGACGTTTCTTTCGTCGACATGCTTTATGAGTACCAGTATGCGTCTTCCAAGCAATCGAAGAACGTCATATATTCAATCAAGCGTGCCCTGGAGACAGCCTGGGAAGGGAAATGCTCGACTTCCACAACAAGCAAGGAGATTCTGGAGATTGCTGCTCCGAAACGGACACCTGCCGATGTTTTGAAAAAATTACTCGACCAGTAGGATCGGGTTTTTATCATTTGGAAAAATGATTAGCTGCGGGGGATTACTACCTAGGTAGCCAACAAGCATAGTACGGCAAATGCAACGAAAAAATCCATTGCATGTTAAATCTATTTGGCCATGCAAAAGGACACACTGTAGTAATAATTTATACGGCACAGGTAGTACCATTTTCACTCCACAGAGACTGTCGAATACAATAATACTAGGATAACCCGAAGCACAGAACTTGAAAGAGTCAAAAGATCTACACCGCGAAGGTTAGCGTAGCGACAACGCCTCGTGTGCAAGGCTGTGCTGCTAAAAGTAGCTTTTTTTGGCAGTGCGAGATTGCAGACCCTGACCCACTGTGTTTGATCAATGAATTTTGGCCGGCCCCAAAGAATACATCCGGAAGAGGCCAATCGGATTCAATTGATTTTATTTCGAGATTCTAATGACCGGACGCACCCCAGCTCAACAATGCAATAGCTATGATCCTGGGAGAGGTCATGGTCGATGAGTCTCCACTAAGGCTAGCCTTACGGTTCAGCCTCGTCGCAAGGTCTCGCTTAATGGACGAATTACATTGCAGCAAGAAGAATTCACTGCCATGATACCTATCGCGCTTTACTCCTTAAAAGGGGAATATGTGCTTGGGCAGGATCTCATTGGAGGCTGGGCAGCTTAGACTACAACTAAGACTAAGCCAAGACAAACCGTCGCCTTTATTTTGGGGGTTTGGGGTCCACTCAATCTGGGGCTGAAAATTGTTTTGGAAATGAAGAAGCTCTCACGAGCCTTGTCCTCTATTTTTGCAATTTAGTAGTGATAGGTATATAAAGGGGGGATAATTCCTCTGAGCAATTGTCTTCAATTTCTTATCAAAAACTGCGAAATTCCTCATCTTCAGAGTCACTACTCTCTCTGCTATTCCATACATCTCCCTTCAAAGGTCGATTCTCTACATTCTACTACCACGAGACTTTCGAATCTAAACCCTTAAAAATCTATCACAATGGGTCACAAATGTCCAATTAGCGTGCGCGAGCCCAGTCACGGTCTCTGGACCGGCAACGAAACGGTAGCATGGCGAACAAGCAACGGAAATTCCGCCGACACTCAGAAGTGCTGCGGAGTGACAAACGACATCCATCTTTACAAGAAAGATTGTTTGAAGTTCTGCAACCTCAACGGAAACGCCACAGAGGTCCTTTCATGCATGGAGGATGCCGGTATCAAGTCAGCAAGAAGCTTCCATCATGATAGCACCAGTGCCGGTATTTCGTTCAAGACGCAGCCATTGTCGAAGCCCGCCCTTGGCTTGATTTTCCTTGTTGCAGCGAGCTTCCTGGCTGGTACTGTTTGAAACATGAGAAAGCTGGGTAATGAGAGATTATAAAATGATTTATGAGCGATCTTAGAGCTGGGGGAAGGGTGGCTATTTATCTATCAAGCCATCCAGAGATGTACATAATACTATTTAAAAAAGCATTCCAGAAGCATTTCAGCTACTTTGATCTATCGTAGATGCCCTTGACCACCTGTCAGGTTCTTGACTCGTCGGAGGCGAAAGGCACGCGTTCTGCTTCAAGTTCTTCATCGTCAGTGTCTACGTTGTGTAGTTCTTCAATATCCTCGGCCTGACTGACACGGTGCAATAACGATCGTTAAAAATGACCCAAGGAGCTTAAGAATCTGACTTATTCAGTAAATAGTACTGCCAAAATAGCGATCTAAGAGCTGTTCAACTGGTACTTAGTACCTTTGGAGTGCGTGGTACTACATACTACACGCGACCATTTGGGCTGCTTCCCTTCTTTGAAGCAACTACCACTTAAACCAACTCACAGTACTAAATAGTTCGATAAATTTCAAGTGTGGCTTAAAATCTGCATCGACCAATTGATAGTCGTCTTCTGATCTTTCATATTGAGCTTCCAACATGCCGACGAAAGCCCATCTCTCAGTTATGTCCAATAATATTTGGCCTCGGCAAGCCCCGCTGGGGCCAATTGACTGAAACAAACGGAGGCATCTTTTGCGGAGTAAGAGACTGAGAGTTGCACCAACTTGAACTTCACCTCATCGCACACACCACACCCAAGCGACACATCCTCACCCGCTGACACATCAAGCATAATGATCTTCTAATATACTTCTCCCTTCTCCTGTGGCCATCTCGGTTGTCGGGGCAATGTCAAGCTCCGACAGCCCGCAACTGCACACCACGCGTAGCAACGCGACGAACACAAATTCCCCACCTTCGAAGAGGCAACGAGTAGAGCCACACGGGAATCCGATTACGAAGCTGACAGGTGACGAATGGCTTCTCATATTCGATATTGTGAGTTCATATTGCCATCATTGCCATCAGTTATCAATCCCAAAATAATAAAAAAGTGTCTATTTAAACATGTTCTAACTTCAAATTCTAGCTGCGCGATGAAGATCCCTGGTTTCTATCCCGACTATGTCTAGTATCGAAAGCATTCCACACTCTAGCAACACCGCTTCTTTACCGATCGGTTGTTCTCCCGCGCCGCTTGGATGATTTGACGAAACAGCCAGATGGTCTGCTCTGCCGACTATTGTCTGATTCAAGTCTTCAGTTGAGTGCATGTGTACAAGAGTTGACGGTCCCGCAAATTGCCGCTAGCTATTCCAAGAAACAGCGCGATGATTTTGAAGACAGTGGATGTCTTGCACAACTCGTGGAACATTTGCCTAATATTCGACTTGTACGGTATGTCTGTGCCGAGCATGTATGAAAACGGATCGTTTAGACCATGCTGATTTCAATAATAGACTCATGCATCCTCTTTCATTCACCGATCGATGTTTTGAATTACTCGATGGCCATCCAAACAAGCCGAAGCTCCATATCTTGGCGGTACAGGGATGGGAAGGGGCCCCTTCTCGAGCTTTAAATTGCGTGTCCATCATCAAAGCCAGTATCCTGAGAGAACGGCGACTACCACCTCGTGATGATCATATGCCGAGTATGATGCAAAATTTCCAGCGACTCTTCTTTTCTTGTCCAAACCTGAAGCAGTGCTCTTTGACAATGTATGGGCCTTTCGAAAACCCCAACACATTAGCAACACTCGGCATGAGTGGAGAAGAAAAGTTTCCTCCACTGGAAAAGCTTTCACTGAATGGCTATTCCATTCATCCTGATGACTGGCCTCACTGGAGAGATCGGTTCTGTTGGTCTTCACTTTCTTCCCTGGAAGTTGGGCCCCAGACTGATTTCGCGGACAGACTGTTGCAGCAGCTTCATGGATACACGACCTCCCTGAAGAGTCTCAAGGTTACAGTTTGGACTGGAGAAGATGAAGCCCCTGCCCAGGATGGCCTTGAGAGATTTCTCTACTCATTTGATACGCTCGAATCCCTTGAAATCACCAATTACGTTTGCCCTGTAGAGGCAATGGCCAATCATCCCAAGCTGGTCCGTCTTGCTGTACACCTTGCCGAAGACTGGGACTCGGATGAACCTATACCCTGGTGGAGCGCAGCTGACCTTGACTATCTGGATGAGTGTTGCCCAAAGCTTGAAGTACTGGAAATCGATTTCGAGCGCCAGTCTGGAGCATGGGTATGATTCACTGCCTCTATTCATAGCATGACATAGCACTAACAGCTATAACAGGACAATGAGCTTTTGACATCTTTGGCCAAAGGGTTTGATTTGATGAAGGAGCTAACCCTTCATGTTCGCGTTGGCAGCGTTAGAGGCGAGGAACCCCCTTTAACACCTGTGCTGAATTACCAGTCTGCCCGAGAGATCGGGTCTACCTTTTTCAAAACTCGCCAACAATCCTTTGAAATTTTTCGCTCACGACCGCCAAATAAAAAGATGGACAGGCTTGAAAAAGTATTTTTGAAAACGGGGTGGGATATGCATCTCCTAAACAACCTTGCTCATGATGGAAGCAAAGAAGTTGAAAGAATTAACAAGAACACCTTCGAACTACGAAAAACAGGCCACCAGACCGATGAATTGATGCTGATTCACCCAGAACGAGATCAAACTCTTGCACGAAGCGAGCAGGGATATCCAGGCGCGACAGCTGAAAAGGCCAAAAATGTGATACGTGCTGGCGAGATTGGAGCGCTCCATGAGGACCAGTTGGAGCGTATTGACGGTGCTACATAGTTGGAAAATGCGGAGATAGGTAGCTTCTTCACAAATACGACCTCCCCTTAAGATAGTATCATTCTTGAATCTCGGCCACGTCGGCCCCCAAGGGTATCGGTGCTATGTTATCACATTCGGCTTATGTCTCCCCTGAGTTTCCAATGGCTGGAATTATGAGGTACTGGCATCTACCCGAATGTAAACCTCGAGACTATTCCAAGGTTTCTATGAATATTCATCCCTCCGACTACGTCATGAATCTTACGATGGCGCAGCGAGGCATCTCTGCACTTCCATTTTAGGCGAGATCGACAGGTCTGCAGAAGTTAGCCCCCACGGGGTGTGAAGCACACTAGTGGCGAAGTCAAGCTTTATTTTCAATGGTGCCCAGGCACGAGAGGTCCCTCTATGGGATTTTCTGTTTCATATTTGGTATCGTCAAGTGTGGGCAAGGAAAATAAGATATCGGAATTTAGGGCACAAGTCTTTTTCTCACAGTACACGTAGAACAGGTAGCATAATAGCTTGGGAGGTGATCATTTAACCTCCCATTTTTTCCCTGTACAAAATCCAAAGAATATCAGACAGCTTAATACAACTGCCTTTCAATCATACATCATACTAGTGTCTTATTGGCAGGATCCTTTTGGCAGTAAGCATGCATTTTGCCGAGCTTTATGGTGGGGGCAGCTCGCAAACTTTCCCCCGAGGGAACGAAGGACCCACGTCTTGAGGAAGTTCCTGAATTGTTTGTAAATTTTATTGGATGCTCTAGGGTAGTATGAGAGGTAACTTCGATGGCCCCCAGTGAGATTTAAGGAAACTGATCTATAGTGGTTGGGCTCGAGATTGTTAGATGTATCTACCTCTCTGTATGATTTCCCCGGGTCTTTAGCAACCGCGAAGCGTACTGCGTAGTACTATAATGGTTATCTCCACAAAAAGAAACATTTTTTGAATATAAAATGCAATTTCCAATGTTGAGAGTGAGAAAAATACTACTATACTGTTCGAATATGACGTTGTGAATGCTTACATGATCTACATTCTAGTTTCCGTAAGCTTCATTTAGATCCTTCCAAGTGGTGTTGTGCCGGTTTGATGAAAATCATTCCGTTTTGAATATTCATCATTGAGGAGCACTTCGGACATTGAAGAGCCCTATGAGAGCGCAGATCTCAAAATGTGACAACTTTTGATCATAGAAAAAAAAAGGTATTTAAACCCTCATCATCCCGAACTTGACCAACTTTGCATTCGGCTCAAAAACAACTTGAACATCTTCTCATCATCACTTATCCCAAACACTGTGAATATCAAAACTAGAAGTTGGCAAAATGTACTCTCGTCAAGTCATCTCTACCCTTATTTTGGCTGCTTCTAGTATCGTCTCGGTTCGGGCAGACACCTGCTATGCTATTGGATCTCTCAGCACCAACTCCGAGGGTTTTGGCCCAGGCGGAACCACCTACGCAGGAACCCAAGGGATTTCTCTATATAATTCCAATGACGAGTTGATTGGAACATACGATCAGTGCGATAAATGCAGCGGTGTTTGCGCTGACTTCATCGCGGTTCCGACTGGCAACTTGTCTCAAGTCTTTGAATGGGGTGCGTCGTGCAGCAACGGAAATTTCGAGTATGGCAGATCCTCTCCTTCTTCTTGTACCATGATATGCTAGTACTAAATATGGCCCTTTTTAGTGAATGCCATGGCGCCTATGGCGACCAGACCCTTATTGATGGTGAGGAGCCTCAGAGTGGCACCGATTTCTATGGCTTGGGGATTGATGCAACTTCCGAATGCCGAGTCAACTTTAACTGCTAAAGAAACTTGAACGTGATTGGTTTTATATGGTTCCATCTCATATGTCCAGGATCAAAGATCTTCTTTTATTGGCGTGGAGGGCCTGGGAAGAAATTTGAAGACCCCGATTGCAGTTGGCCGCTTTCTTCTGGGAATCTTTTCAAGTAGTAATTTCTATAATTTATCTCTCTGATAAATCTAGCTTCCAAGGTTGGCTATTGTTCTGTGATTATATTTGATTAAGAAATCATTTAGTAAAGAGCCGACATGCAACGATTGAGGAATGAGTAAATAATCAAACTTTTTTCTGTATCATGCCCGGAATTCTGGGAGCCACTCAAACTTGATGATCAACAACTGCCACTAATGAAGGGTTCTAAGAGCATGCCCAACGAGTGCCATAAGTTTTCCTATACATACCGGCAGGCTCACAGTAGTATCTTCTGATGTCCCTTATAGAGCCGTGATCTGCATTTACATACTTTAGTACAATAGTACTAGAAGTATCCAGTCCTAGAGACTCGAAGAGTCGTCCAAAAGGTTGAATTGGACACAGTTTCGATGCTTAAAGCATTTTATCAACTAGCTTGTATATCTCATCATACTCGTTGTGATATGTCGAGTTTTCGTAAATTTTGAGGATAAAGAATGCAGCAACAGGGACGGGAAGCATTATTCAAGGTGCTCGAAAACTTTTGATTTTGTTTCCCAACCACAGCGCTTGCTGTCAGAAGAAGAAAAGGTGTTTCCATCCATCTGGTTAGCATCCGAGTCTGTGCCCTAAATGCCTAGTACTAGGCAGGTAGTACGGCTATTGCGGTCAAAATATCGGCTAATGCCTAGGTATCTATTAGTATGATTAGAAGTCAAAGCCACGCGAGAAAAGGAAATAAATAAAATTTAAACTTAGAAGCTCAGACGGTTTCAAAACCGATGCTCCCCTCCAATGATGACCTCCCAAGAAGTGGAATACAGTGCCAAGGTGTCTCACGGACTTTTTTTTTTTAAAAAAAAAAAAGAAACGAAAGGAAAAGATAGCCTACAACCGAGTATTAGTTTAGTTAAATCGTTCAGAATGTGATTGGATGACGGGCATTCTTCCAGCTCGAAGGTTTCAACGCAACGATCCATCTGATGTAATTTTTTTATCAATTTGATCTTGATCTTGATCGTTCTTTCGGGCAACATGCATGGTCGAGAACCATGTGGGGTCACACCAAGCCGTGGCATGATAATCAATCGAGATGCCCAGGTGTTCGGATGAGTCGGCCGAGCGGCAGGCTGGGTAAGAATGCAGGCCAAGGCTGTAAGAATCAATTTGGCACCGCTAGCGCTTGAGAAAGGCCCTTAAAAGACCCACAGTCCAAGTAAACAGGTCCAATAAAATCGGCAAGTTCAAGCCCAAGATCGTAAGCTAGCCATCGTCATCGTAGATGCTTTCTATACAAAATATGGGGTGATTTCTACTAGCATCCACGGATGTCTTGGTTATTGCTTAGCTGCGATACTCAAGAATTTGAAAAAAAGCATAATACTACGAGACCACGAGGTGCCAAGTATAGGTCAGAGCGGCAACTCTTTCCGCGAGCCTTGCACACGAATTTCAATTTGAGCTAAGATCCATCCTTCGAAGCTAGTGTGATCAGATAAATCTTGATTTGCGCATGTAGCGCTTTTCTCGGATTGCAGTGGCCCCGACTGTAACGTTCGGACTCACCGTGTTCCCCTCGCCCCCGGTTTTCATATGGGTGTCTCGGGCGGGTGTCCAATCAGCCCTTGCAGTCGATTTGATATTCATCTGATAACCCTTTTGGGAAGCACCGATTACGGGTATGCCCGAAGCACCGAGGCCAAGGGGCGGTCGGACATAAGAAACGGGAGAGAAGGTTTTCAAGAGGGCAAGTTCGAAGGATATTAGTATGCGATGTTGTTTTCTTTTTCGAAGTGAAGCGAAGTGATAGACAGTGGAGAAAGAGGGGAAGGGAAGTATGAAGTTGGACCCTGCATCCAAGGGCTTTTTCACTTTGATGCCACTGCTGGACCCGAGATCGGAGTGCCCGCTGCACACAAATGATTCTCTAAACATGTTGATTGGCGCTCAAAATTGGCCCCAAAGATGAGGAGCGGAACACTTGCTGGCGGCCCAGTGAGATTATCTGATCTCTTCTTACCCAGCAAGACTCGGTCGCATCTGAATCAATCAGGTGGATCTAAAGAAGTGGGCCTGGGGCGTGGGACGCTTCTTTAAGCCGAGCAAAGCGCATCTTAGGGGTAAATCGTCTCCAATTTCGGAGTGACCGCGAGGCATAAAAAACTTATCACATCCTGTTCTCCCTCCGCCTCCCAATTGACTCTTCCAGGTGTGCTTGACAGTGTCAACCTGGTATAAAGTAGTGCCGTTCTCGCTGGGGATTTGCGTGAACCAACCCTTGCATAGTTGCGCTCAACTTTCCAACTGCAAGTACTACCATGAGCAACCGGGGCATCCTTCGAAGCCGGACCGGGCATAGCCGCTGGCCATGGTCTGACAGGACAAGAGAGGATCCGACACAGCAACCTGCAACTGCAACAGATGTCGAAGCTTCAGGACTGTCGGCTCGGGATGAAAAGGAAGCGATCGAACATCCTGATGAGGTCAATAAAAATGCTAAGCCTGGCGTGCAAAAGGCAGAGGCTGTTGCTCTTATGTGGAATAAGAAGACTATTGTTGGTCTTCTCGCTTGGTAAGTGCCTCATGCGCTGGACAAACTTATTTTGTCGATCGACTCCATGATTCTGATCTGATATCGTTGAAATATTAGGATTTGGGTTTGCTATTTGGTACTGGCCTTGCACCAGCTTATCTTGAATAATGTGACACCGTTTGTATATGGTGCTCTCCAATCTGCTCCACAAATCACCAACGCCTATATCGTCGCCAGCATCATTGGAGCTGTGCTGAAATTGCCCTTGGCCAAAACCCTCAACCTGTGGGGCCGTGCTGAGGGTTTGGCCGTATCTCTGCTCATATACTTGGTTGGCATGGTCGTATTGGCAGCATCAAAGAATCCTACGACATATGCAACTGGATACACCCTTTATTTCATCGGATATGACTGCATCTATCTGCTTTTGCAGATCTTTGTAGCCGATACTACTGGACTACGAAACCGAGCTTGGGCATTTGCTTTCTCAACAACACCATTCATCTGCACGGCGTTCACCGGTCCCTTGGCAGCAAATGCATTCGAATATAAAACCGGTTGGCGCTGGTCTTTTGGTGTCTTTGCTATCGTGTCGCCTGCCGTGTTCTGCCCATTGATCATTCTGTTCAAGTATTACGAACACAAGGCCTTAAAGCTGGGGCTTTACCAGAAAGAAGACCATGGCCGTACAGCCTGGCAGAGTTTCTGCCATTACTTTATTGAATTTGATGGTAAGCCAGAAAATCTTTATACAATACTACCAGACTTCAATACTCTGGGCATTATGCTAACTTGAAGATAAAAGTGATCGGTGCGATTCTTCTTATGGCTGCTTGGTTATTGTTCCTACTGCCATTTAGCATCACCTCCCAAGGAAAGTCTTCATACAACAGTCCCACATTTATCGCCATGGTGGTTATCGGATTCTGTCTATTCCCTATATTTGCCGCCTGGGAAAAATGGGGCACGCGAGCTCAGTTCATCCCTTGGGAAATGCTTAGGAATGGCTCTGTTTTGGGTGCTTGTCTGCTATCCGCCCTTCTCTTCTTCAGTTTCGATATCTGGGATACCTACTTCCAGCAGTTCCTCTACGTCGTCTATGATCTCGATGCCACGATGGTTGGATACGTCGCCAACATTTACACTGTCGGATCTTGCTTCTGGTCTGTTCCCGTTGGAATTTTCATTTACTACATGAAGAGATTCAAATATCTCGCTCTAGGCTTTGGTCTGCCTCTTATGATTCTAGCCTCCGGTCTCATGATTCACTTCCGTGGCAGTGACCAAGGCATTGGATACGTAGTGATGTGTCAAATTTTCTATGCATTCGCCGGTGGTACTATGGTCATTTGTGAAGATATGGCTGTTATGTCAGGTGGAGATCGTGAGGGTATTCCCATGTCGCTTTCCTTGATCATGCTGTTCTCTAGTCTTGGAGGAGCAATTGGACAGGCTGTCGCTGCTGCTATCTACAACAACACGTTCGTTGATACTCTGACCAAGGCTCTGCCGGCTGATATGAAATCCCAAGCAGAGACACTGAGTGTGGGAAGTTTCGCCGCCCAGACACAATATCCACTTGGAAGCCCAGTTCGTGAGGCGTGTCAGTATGCCTGGAGCTACACCCAAAAGCAGAATTGCATTGCTGCCACCGCACTCTTGGTTTTGGCCATACCTTGCATTTTGGCTTGGAAGAACACCAATGTGGATAAGAAGCAGAATAAGGGTAACGTGCTGTGAAATAATCGATCAAGCTTGGTGCGTTGCATTTCCATGGGAATTGCAAACCCCAAACATTAATTGAAAGTTGATTCAAAACTTGTGATTGATCGAACCACACTAGTTGTCACGGTGTATGTCTATGCGTGATACTTATAATAATTTAATATATTCTTAAATATTTCACAAAGTTTCTCTCCATAGAGCTATCTTTTACTTACTTGATTCCTGGATCCAATAAAGTTGTCGCCGACTTGCCTACTAGATTGCCGCTACTTGTTTATATACAAACATTCCGAGATTCCATAACTTGAAGTCGCTGTTGGAACTGATGCCCAGGTGGCAGAATCTTCATTTCTGGGGGCCAAAATAATCCGTCATCGATGCCAGTACCAATATTGATCATTTCAGCTTCGTGGATACTATTTACTCAATATACAGGTGGATGTCGATTGGCAAGTTGTCACTCTTCCAAAGCAACAACTTTTGAATATTCTACAATGCCACTGTCAGTGCTTTCCCAGTATTATGACGACGATCTTCGGGCTACTGAGTCATGTTCAGTTCCTAGTAAAATCGTTTTCTGGGCCAATGTCACAGCTGACTTGATATAGTAGTATTGAAAAGTCTCTGACTACCCACCCAATTAATTGATACCGTCGATAAATTATTCCTGGGCGTACTCAGCGTACTACTAACTTGCCCTTCAACTTACGAGAAGAGCTGGCTGTCGTGTGGCGTGAACTATCCAAATTAGCAAGTTCCGTCGAACATGACACCTTAAATGTATACAAAATGCTTGCACGATACTAAATAAGTTGCAGTATACTCCAATTCAATCTATTCATTTTTCATGATACTCGACGATCATTACTTGCTGCTATCAGATGGCGCACGCCTTGTCGACTCTACTACAAATCTCGCCATGAAGACATTCTGTTGTCTCACTCCCACACCATTGACTGAAATTCCAATAGAAAGTTAAATTCGATGAGGAGGCTTGATCTCAGAAATATTGTAGAGCAATCTATTTCATATTATAGTAAGTTTTCATATAAGTCTCTATCGTTCTCAACGCCTAAACTAGCAAAACAAGGGCTGCGTTGAAACTGTAACTACGCCGACCCACTTACTATGGGACACATCCCCTCAAGGTCCACAAAAGCTTTGTCCAGTCCCTTTGGAGTTCAATTATGTGCACACAAAGATAATGAATTATCCTCAGAATATTTGATTCATTTATGCCTCACGATGCTAGCGACCAGTGCAATGGGATACTTAAGCTTTCGAGGCGCAGAATCGCAAGCTTCCACCCCTGAATCGCGGCAGGGGCGGATGATTAAGTAGTAGTGCGATCATACAATTATCGAACAAAAACGCATCAATTGGACCTCTCTAACATAATACATGTTCTCCTATTTAATAGCCGAAGACATCTCATCTCATCTCGACCGGAGATGTCAACATCGGGCCTAGAACTCAAATTGATTGACAGGAAGCCATCAGTTCGCCGATCACCTTGAATCAACTCACGCGAGGTATTTCCGCGGTGATATGTGGCTCATAATCACAGCACACGAGGCTCAGCCAGGTGATGGGAGCCACTATGACCCACAAAGTGCACGATGAATGGTTCATGATGGACAAATCAATCGATTTACTGGTTGCCTTTTGTGGAATCACGTCATTTGCCCTAAGCAGTGGTGATGATGCACGGACTTGAGCTGATATCGAGGAACATGAGTTCATTTTGATTGAAATGAGCCCCAATTCCAAGAAAGAACTGGATCTTTTCAATCCGTCTACATGCGAATCTTGACATACAGCAAGTTTACCAGACCAGGTTGTGTTGCTTTTCCGCAACTATAACGCTCCGCGGAGGCCGCGTACGACGATCGTCATGTCGTCGCTACCTCAGGAACAGCTGGACTCGATTGGTATCTCGGGACGAGTCACTTCTGTTCTCTCAATATTGGGCTCTGCTACGATAGTGGGTGCGTTTATGTGTTCACGACATCTTCGAAGCCCAATTCATCGAATAATTTTCTTCAATGCCTTCTATAATCTCTTCGACTCTGTCGCTACTATGATATCTGTGAATGGGCCATATGCGGGGGACAAGTCATCACTGTGTCAATTTCAAGGCTTTGCACTTCAAATGTGCGTTTTTTTTTTCATTTATTGTTGTTTACCCCAGAAGAGGCAGTAAAGCTGATTAGTATGCAGGTTCCCAATCGCCGATGTACTCTGGACATTTGCCATGGCCCTCGACACTTACCTCGTGGTATTCCACCGCTTCGATACGCATTCGCTCATTAAGCTGGAAAAATATTATCTTTCATTCATTACAGTTCTTACGTTTATCCCGGCCTTCGTTTTTCTATTCATTCGGACGCCGGAAAGAGGCCCTGTATATGGCAGCGAAACTGTACGCGCTAAACCCTACTTTTGCTCGCTGCCTTGGAAAATCACAGGTCCAGGGCTATAGTATCAGATGGATGAGCTAACGTTCCCAGATATGGTGCTCTATATCCCCCAAATGGATGATACTTCGAATCGTGGTATACTATGCGCCCGTGTGGTATGTGTGATGTCCCACATTGAATTTTGAATTACCAGCTGATCCGATGGTTCTTCTCCCAAACAGGCTCGTAATCGCCATCGTCCTAGTCCTATACTTCATGATCGGCTTCGAAATCTCCCGTCTACGCGACGAATTCAAATTAACCGAAGACGACCACATCCAACTCACCTCAAACGTATCATCAACTTCCCACCACACACCCTTCGAAAATCCCAACGGATCTGTAACAACAACCGTCGAAGCAACAAAGCCAAAATCAGCACACACAATCGACTCAGTCGTGACGAGTGAAACGTCCGTCGAGCATACAATTTCAACTCGTCCACCTTCATCGAGACCATACGGCCCAGGATCAGGATCGGGGTCAGGATCGGGGCCAAGCTATAAGCTCCCGACACAAAGGCGAATGTCTTTCAAGCAATACATCCTTATGCCGTCTCTTTTCTTTTTAGCGTTGTTGACGACATGGGTTGCGCCGACGACGAATCGTGTTTTGGCATTCATTCATCCTGGATATGAATCGTATCCGCTTTTTATTGCTGTTAGTGCACTGGGATCCCTTCGTGGGTTTTGGAATGGCGTGATATTCGTGACGATGGGGATGAAGGGTTGGAAACGACGGGCTATGGAGCGAAGAATAAAGTATAAGGTGAGAAGAGAGGTTCCTTGAATTATGCTTCCGTCTTCCCAAGGTTTGTACTCGGATATTGGTTCTAATCATGCTGGTATGATATGCAGGCTCGATATGGTGTCCGATGAATTCACCCAACTTTTGATAGATAGAATTTACAATATTTGATAATGAATCATGAAATCCACCCGACTTAATTTACACCTGATAGGTGCGCACATGGGCATATACAACTTGAAGTAATTCCTGCCTAGGAGTCCGAATCTATTGCATACCGGAGTTGATGTTTGAAAATCGGGTTTCTCTCCGGTAGATCGTCGCTAACCCCCGGACACGGATAAGACGAGGGGAAATCCGACACCCCAATTAAAGCATATAAAAGTCATGAATAACGTCCTCAAATCGCCGAGCTTTAATATTACTTGAAACCGAAACTATTTTGAAAGTCCTCGCTAATCTCCATAATGACCACCAAACCCATCGTCCTCCACATCGGAGATCCCATCAAGTACAACCATGACTTCTACAACAACGAATTCACCTCCCGCTTCAACGTAATTCAAGCAACAGAAACAAACAGAGAAGACTTCATTCAAGCGCTTCAATCTAAAAAGTAAACCCCAATCCCCTCAACTTGAACTATCTATAATCTCATTCCATGCTAACCAGACTCCCAGATATGGCAACATCTCCGCCATCTTCCGCCCCCATTTCCAAACCGGCGGTTTCATGGGCCAATGGGACGAAGAATTAATCCCCCATTTACCACCAAGTGTGCGAATCTTCGCATCAGCCGGCGCAGGCTTCAACTGGGCCGACGTAGATCTCCTCGGCCAACGAGGAATCTGGTATGCGAACGGCGCCGGGGCCTCAGATGAAGCTGTCTCCGATACAGCGTTATACATGATTCTCAGCGTCTTCCGAAACTTCACGCGTTCCCAACTCGCGGCACGAACAGCTGATCCAGAAAGATTCAACGAGACGCATAAGCTTATTGCGACTATATCGCATAATCCCCGTGGCCATGTACTCGGTATCGTGGGCTTTGGTAATATTAGCAAGAAACTTGCTTATAAGGCGCGGATGGCGCTTGGGATGGAAATTCATTATTTTGATATCATTCGAGCGAATAGGAAGGATGAGGATGAGGTACATGCTACGTTTCATGAGTCTTTGGATGAGCTTTTGAAGGTTGCGGATTGCGTTAGCCTTCATACGCCGTTGAATAAATATACTCAGGATTTGATTGGTGATAGGGCTTTCTCGTTGATGAAGCGTGGAAGTCGCATTGTTAATACGGCAAGGGGACCAATTGTGAATGAGGATGCATTGGTTCGTGCGTTGGAGACGGGGCACCTCTCGGCTGCTGCTTTGGATGTACATTACCATGAGCCGCAGGTATCGACAAGGATGGCTGCCATGGAGAATGTGACATTGACTACACATATTGGTGGTGGTGCACTGGATACAAGAATCAACTTTGAGTTGAATGCAATGAAGAACATTGTTGCAGTGGTGGGACCAAATGGAGAATTTGCCGGGGAGCCGCTCACGCCCGTGAACACGAAAGCTTTTGAGGCGGCAAGGAAATAGATTTTTTGGTTATATTCGTTGAATTTAAGCATTGTACATGATCGACTATGGATTTCTTCATTAATTACCCTCTTTTGCAATGGGGGTACTCTCCTCTTCTGCAGGTTCGACTGCAGCGAGGGCTTTCTTCTCAGTGTTAGCGGTGTTCTTTGGAGCTTCCGTGGTCTCTGTAGGGGCTGTAATGAGTTTAGCTGCCTCGATGCCACCAGCTGTGAGATAAAGGAAGTGTTCCTGGGGGTAGTGATCGATGTGGTTGAAAAAGGAACCAAATCTGTAGTTGAGATTAGCATCATTCAAAAGTGGAATCTGAGCTCAATGCAACTTACTGAGTCGTATCCTCTTCCTCGCGGAAAATGCGGTCATAAATTTCCCGCTGTTTGAATTCGTTCATCGCGGTGGCATACTTATTAAAGTCAATGTGCTCACGGCCAAGGCCCTCAGCCTTGGCGTTATAGACATCGAAGATGGGGCGTTCGAGCAAGAGGCCAAGTCCTGGAGCTTTAGGAATAGCAATACGGTCAGGGCCATAGGTATCATTGATACGATCCGGGTGACAGCCAGACCGAACAACAAGGGAAGCCATGGCAACCATCTTGCGGATCTGGTGCATCATGAAACTTTGACCGTGGACCTTCAAACTGAGCCACTCAGTGCCGTTGATGACCACTGGCTCTGGGTTGACTTTGAAAGATTTGATATGACGCTTGGCTGAGGGGTCCTTGAATGTTTTCTGGACGGTGTAGTTGTGGAAGTTCTGAGTACCTTCATAGCGGTCCAGACACTCTTGGAGACGGGCAACACGAGCGGCAGGCACGCGATAAGCTTTCCGGGCATTGATATATGCCGCCTTGATAGCCTTGACTGTGTCAGTGACCATCTGCTGTTGGGCGGTCATCTTGAAAGGTGTCTTTTGAGCGGGCTCAGATTGCTTCTCTGGTTCATTTGCTGCTTCAGGCGCTGGTGCAGGCTTGGCAGATCCATCTGCCTGTGGAGCATCTTGCTCTGGATCATACCAGAAGAGAGACTTCGACACGAGCTCGCGGATGTCCTCAGGGACGCTGTCCAGAATGGGCTGGATGTGTGTCTTGTCCACCTCTTCCCACCAGCCTGCAACCTCCTCCTGTCGCGAGTTGAGGTAATCAAGCTCACCAGCCTTTTCAGCCTGTTCCACGATCTTGTGGCCCAGGTGAGTACTGGGATGAGGTGGAAGAAGACAATAACTGGGCATCAAGTATTCATATACTCGGGAGTCGACAAGTTGATAACAGTTGAAACCACTGGTAGTTGGCTCGATTCCCCAAACTCGGATCTGGGGACTCAATTTCTCATTGATCTTTTCGACGATATTTGGGTCCTCGATGATCATCTTCAATGAGACCACATTTCCAGCAGCGTGCACACCCTTATCTGTTCGGGCGCAACGAACAAATGATGACTTCTTGGGATCTTCGGCGTTGGCTTTAGAGATGGCACCGGCGGCAACAAGAGCGGCGAATAAGTCACCCTCGATCGTTTTCTGGTTCTCATTCCTAGCGAGGGGAGTTAGTGAGCTGAGAGCTAACTTGGGGAGTAATGCGACCGGAAATGGGCCAAACATACAATTGCATGCCATAGTAACCAGTACCCGAATATCCCATCAAGAGAGCCACCTTCTTCTTGGGGCGGCGCTCTTCACTCGCAATCTCCTCCTTTGAAAACTGAGTAGCATAGATCGGGGCCGTCACATCTTCTCCATTCTCAATCTTGCGGCGCTTGGCCTCCGCTTGTTGCTCGGAGCGCTCTCGTTTATTCACGGCTTGACGACTTCCTTGGTTAGCCAATTTCATTTTGATCGCAACTGCGCAGGGCAAGGAATCATTTGACATACGCGTACTCCGCCCTGCCCAGATCGCGGTTCTTACGCCTTCCACCACCTCCATCTCCTCCGCTGGTGTTGTCGGCCATGATATGCGACTAAAGATCTCCGCTAATTCCGGGCGCTTGGGACGGGTTCCGAAGTGTCGATTGGGGTAGTGGTGGTGGTTGTAAGAAGAAAAAGAAGAAGAAGAAGTAAAGAGAGGTGAAGAAGTGGAAATAGTCTTTGAAGACGAAGAGACCGCCCAATTGCGACAGAAACGGAAGGCACGCATCAACTCGGCTTTTGGCAGAAATCGACCATCGCAGCTTCCCAGAAATTAAAAATAAAAAGTGGATTTCAGAATGGGGAAGGCACGCTAGACCATTTTGGGACTAGCGTTGAATACACCTTGAATCAAACAATCGACACAAACAGTGCAAACGGGACAAACATCCATGTGACGTGAAGCTCTCGGAGGAGCCGCATCTCTCTTTCTTTCTCTCTTTCGTTGATTCTCTCTCTCTTTCTCTCTCTCTGTTGCCTTTCTTTCTTTCACCGTCATTCACTCGCTTACCAGCCCTGCGCTGTCCCTGTGCTGCGCAACACCATCTGTCACTTTCACTCCCTTCGAATTGGCGTTTTCGTATGAAACAGACGATGGCTTAATCTGCTACCGAAACTTTGCGATCTCGAAGCTCCGTCTTCATAGTATTCGACCTAGATCGATCTTCCCCAACGAACCCGACCTCGAACTCGACCTCGAGAGTGACTGCTCACGCCAGCAGCTATCTTCACAATGGATCTCGCAAATACTCTGATTAGAAGCGTTGTGCGTGCCTTCTACGAAACCAGACACATCCTAGTCGTCGATGCGCTCTTCTTACACTCAGTGTACGTTGATTCTGAAAAGAAGAAGCCCACTCCAATACCGGGACTTCATGGACTCATTTGAATAATTAGGCTACACGCCGAAGATCTCGCCTTTTTGATGGGTATGCAACAGAAAGATCTGCGCAAACTATGCGCTCGTCTGCGCGAAGACAGGTTGATTGCAGTGTAAGAACAGAACACCCATCCTCCTTTCAGCCTTGAATGAATTTGTCATTGTCATTGTCATTGCCAAGTTACAAACAACCCTTTCACTTTGCTGATACCAACTTTCCCAATTTAGGAGCACCCGCGCCGAAATCCGCGACGGATCAACTCGTCCCGTTAATCGCGAATACTACTACATCCCCCTCCACCCCGTAATCGACGCAATCAAATACAAAGTCTCACAACTCACATCAACCATCAAAGCACAATACACGCCCAGCGAAGAACGAAAAGAATACATCTGTCTCCGATGCTCCGCCGAATGGACAGAACTCGACGTCCTAAGTCTAGTCTCCGACGACGGCAACTTCGAGTGTCAGAATTGCGGCGCGGTGCTCGAACGCACTGAGGATGTCAAGGGCGTTGAAGGAATCGATCGAACGGGCCATGAAAAGAATAGCAAACTTATGGCTCAACTGGATAACATGCTGAAACTGCTGAAACAAATCGACTCTACTGAGATTCCTCCGAATGATTTCGATACGGCTTGGGATCATAAGGTTGAGGTTTTGCGCAATCATCAAACGAATCCGATTCGTCCTGCTATCCCTGTTCCGCCAAAGGCACAAGATGCCACGCGCGCAAGCGCTAAGACGGACAGTGCGGCTCTGGAAATCTCGCTCACGTCCAGCGCGGAGAAGAGCGCCGCAGAACAAGAAGAAGAAGCGAAGCGCAAGGCTGCTGTCGAGAAACAAAATGCCTTGCCGGTTTGGCACACACATTCGACCGTCAATACAGGCACAGGCACAGCATCTATCAAAACGGAGTCTGGTGTCCCGATCAAATCCGATGTTGACGAGGACCAAAAACCGAACCCCGATGACCTGGACGATAAAGTTGCAGCCTACTATGCCGAAATGGAGCGTGAGAAGGCTCTCCAGGCTCAGCAGGACGCTAGCAGTGCTGAAGAAGACTCGGATGACTTTGACGAATTCGAAGACGTCAATGTGTCTGGTCCAAGTGGTCCCGCTACGCCAGCTACAGGCGCCGCCCCAACTAGTGTGCCAACCCCATCCTCTGGCATCGCTGGTATCAAGCGTGAACATGATACAGGGTCCAGTGCAGCTCCCTCTTCCGTCGGAACCCCATCTACACCCGCTGATGACGGGCCTGCTATGAAGAAGGTGAAGACTGAACCGGGCGTTAAAGAGGAACCTTCCATTAAACCCGATCCGGATGTTAAGCAGGAACCCGGCGTGCAAGATGTGAAGAAGGAAGAAGAGTCCGATGAGGATGACGAGGAATTCGAGGATGTATAATGCGTTGACTGGAGTGAAATATGAAGAAAAAAAATGATTCATTCGATTTATTCTTGCATTGGCGCTGGCGCTGGCAGGTTATCTTTTTGTACTTTATCTCGCTGGGATTTTCAGTCGTTTTCTTCGAAACTTGAAAAATCCAGCTATTCATCAGGAATATCACAATCAAATAGCTGCCTTGATAGTTATGGGAATATTATGCGGTGGCTATTTTGATCTGACACACATACATATACCAGTAGGTACTATGTATTCGGAGTAGTTACCGGTAGTAGTAACAGTATCACATCCACTAGCACGGATGTCACAGGTTTGCATCTGAATCTACGAAATGGAGCAGACACCTAGGTAGTGAATTTACAAAAGCTGAAATCAGATAGAGAAAATATCCCTATCCCAGGCTGTTTATTCTCAGTCCGTCAGGGGGAAAAAGAAACTTACTCTCACCCACATAGCGGGTACAAGTAGCAAATTGAAGAGGCAAATGAACTTAAAGAACACCGGACTCCAAGAAAAACTTCGAGACATGAAGTGAAAGGGTCTCGCAAGGTCATAAAATCGTAGTACGTTTGATGCATGGTCATCACAGGAGCTCGAACGGGTTTTCATCCGCAGTAGATCATATCATCGCGCACGCTCGCTCACCCAATGCCATCGCTGAAACAACTCGGCCCAGAAAATAGAAAACAAAGAAACACGCACGCGCATACACAAAGGGCAGAGGAAAAGGCAGAGGCAGAAAGAAAAGTCCCGTCACAAAATTACATACAAATCGAAGAGGATGATGATGATTCGTCTAAGGGGAAACAGCAAGGCCTAGTTCGTCGTCGCTGGCCATGGGAGACGTATTTTCCCATTCATCAGGGGAGGGCAGATCCGATTCTGGCAAGGGGGGCCCCGATGTTAGACTTAATGACGGATGCGTGGTGCTAAGGGACGCATACCTGAGATGAGGTCATCGGGAACTTCGACTGTCAATTGTTCGAGGATAAGAAGGGTGTCTGGATAGGTTTTAGTGTCAATTGGGATCTTGGGTAAAGGTTGTGACCAATTTTGGTATTCTTACGATTGGCCTGTTCCATCACTTTCAAATCATCCTCGCTGTCGTCAAAGTACTTGTCCAGGCAATGGCGAAGAGTTGCCGTGATTGCGGAAATCTGTCTCGACTGCACGGTTTGGTGGTGATTTCCTTCGAGGAATGACTTGGAGATACGCAACATGCAAGCATTGACCAATTCGTGTGCAATGCGAGAGTGTCGGGCTTGTGCTTCGTCTGTTATTTCGTCCTCATCTACGAAAAGTAGCTTTCGGAGCAGCTCCAAAGTGTTGTTTCGGACCACTCGATTGGTGTCAATTAGCAGCGTCGGTGTGAAATCAGGAAATAGGCTCTGAACGACTTCGTTGAACCACTCAATGGTCAGCCCAGCCCGTAAGTTCTCAGCCTGGCAGAGCATAATGAAGAATTCAAGGTGCTCAAATCCCGCGGTGTTATTGATGGTTTCCACTGCTTTTGCGACATGCGTCATCAAAGCATGAACGCTTGCTTCGGTGGGACTCCTCTTGCAGAAAACAAGCGCGGCGTCAAGATATGGAATGCAAACATCAGCGGGTAACAACTGCAGGCCCGTCTCAAGAGTCTTCAAAATATCACCAAGCAGCCCCGCATCAGGCTCAGAGACAAGATACGCAGCGATGATCTGCCGGGAATTTGTGAGTTCGGAGAAGTGGTCGTTCTGAAAGATCTTTAACAAAAGAATAAGACACCCTTCTTCGTTCGTGTGCATGAGGTATCGCGCCTCCTTGACATTGGGTGGGTACTTTCCAGTGGTGGACAATGTCCGCTCTTCATCCATTGCGACTGGCCGCAAAGAGAGGTCAATGTGCCTGATGAGCATTGTACACAGATTCATCAGGTGCTTGTATGAGAACCGGCGTCCCTTATCCACCAATTTGCAATATTGCAGGAAATAACCTCTGAGCCTTGCCTTATCATGAACGTCAAGCCACAAGACTTCCAAGCATTTGGTCAAAAAGCCATGGTCAAGAAGAATGCCCACATTTTCCATACTTGTTTCAGCCAGGTGACAGAGAAATTCGAAATAGTCATCCCAGGCACGGGCAACTGGAAGAACATTCGGCCAAACTCCTGCAAAAAGATCGACAATTGTCTCAACAACTCGATCGAATTGAACCTGCCAAGTTCCGCGCTCGCTTCCATCCATGTCCGAATGGGCTAGCAGCTTTTGGTAATGTTTCACTGCTGCCATGATCAGATTCAGGCCTTGATGACGAATCTCGCTGTCTGCGACTGCTGTCTTCAAGACTAAATTGGCGATCGAAGTTGGATGCTCACAGAACCACCACAAAGTTTGAAAGGCTGTTCGTGAATTTTGCCTCAGAAGACCGTGAAGCTGAGAGACATTATTTTCAAGTCCCGGGTGGCTTTTATTCCTCGCGATGAGCTGCTCAAAGGTGTCTAATCCGACACTGACAGCTGTAGACTCGGTTCTCTGCTTGTCTGGGAAGTCCGGTGACATATTCTGCACATGTTGCATCTGATGGGAGACAAGACTAGTGTATATGGGATCCAGCAGACAGTAGGACCGAATGAATAGTTCGTTGTCCAGGGTGATAGAGTTGGCCAAGGGAGTCGGGACCGATGTATGGATCGGAAATCCAGGCTTGGAGGGCTTGTAGACTTCCTTGCATTCGTCAATGGAAGACACGCGTTGATAAAAAAGCATGTATGCATTCCAAAGCTTGTTTATCGGAACACCACCCAGGCTGTGCATGGAATCGGTCTGGCCACCAAAACACTGATCTGGAATATTCAGCGGGTCAAAACGGCTGACATCGGCGTCGTTGAATTCCACCCATGATGATACATCTCCGGTGGTAGGCCTCTCGCGAGTGTACGAGTAATAGTGTCCGGATTCAGCTGTGCCGGTATGAACAAGGACTCCAACCAGCTCAAAGACGTCTGGTTCGACAGGCGCCTCCGGCTCTGATAGGTACTCCACATTGTACGGCGACATGTCAATGAGTTGTGGAAACTCGAATTGGTCGTTGATCTTACTTCGTAGCATAGTGACCATGTCGAAATCGAATCGCTTCAAGTGGAAAATCAGGTTGTCGGGTACTTCTTTCAAACAGGCCCTAGAAATGATATTAGCAAAAGTAGCACTCCTCTGTGGACTGCGATAAATACTAACCGCTTGACGGCATCCACATGACGGCCACAGGACGTGCAAGAATACTTATTATCTGCAAGAAGGGTTAAGAAAAAAGAAAGACTTGAGCCATATATGCGGTTGACCACTCACCTCCCTGCATGATTTCACCCTCAACATATGCTTCCAAGCTTTCCTGCAGATTAGCTTTCCCCTTGATATCACACTGGATGGCAGAAAATGGTTCCAGCCTTTCGGAGATGTGCGGACATTCCTTGGACTTGATTTGCTGTACAAGTTGCCCGCCATAGAAAGAACGAAATTTCTTCTTTTCTTCCGGGTCCATAATTTGCGCTTCACAACGGTCGAAAAGCAGATTGTAGAACTCGTCAACGTCCATCTGAATAGTAACATCAATTGCCTCGTTGTCATATGTGCGAATGCTTTCCACGAATTCTATGGGATCAACACTCTTCAACCAGGAGTTCTGCATCAAAGCAAAAACCTTCCGGGTCTGGTCAAGTAGTTTCTGAGAGGAATCAGAGTCGATGAGCTGGAGCTTCAATATGAAGTCACGAAACTCGACATTCATGAAAAGCTGCGTCATCAGTGAGTTCAAATAACAAGTATTAGATAGATTCGTGAGGCCTGCGTAGCCTTCCGGTGCCCGGAGTGTTTTTTGGCGGTCAATGATCCACGATCCATTGTACTGGTGGTCTGGGTCCCAGCAGGCATCAGAAAAGAGAATATTCGAAGTGCGTGGTGACGCAAGTTTAGACTGACCTCGAGGGATGAGACCGTCAAGCTGCTTGATTGTACTAGCGACATTTTGATCACTGCGTTTGGAAATCAAGTAGACGATGCTCAACAGCTTGTGACGTGTCTCATTGTGCAGAATAGGAATTTGCGGGACAATCAGACCATCCATATCCGGAGAGGGGTCTGGGGAAAGGTCCGGGAAAAGATGTTCACCGAGGATTTTCTCTCCGATGTCACTAAAACAAGTCAGTCAGTGCTCCTCCGATATCCGGTTGTTGAAACATACGAGGTATGAACTTCCACACCAGCCAACTCGGCTGTCTCAAGACAACTCTCAAGCAAAACAGCGAGGCCGAGGACAACTTCATCAACAGTCTCTCGACCCACGAACTAACCGTTTTCCGTTAGAGAAAACATTATTCCACTTTGGTAATTCACATTACTTACCTCTTCGGTGCGAAGGGCCAAGCGTTGGAACAATGCAACGCTCCACTCGTTCACATACTGATCCAGAGTCACCTGGCAATAAGTTCCTCCCGTGACTGTCAAGAAGACAACAATACAAACCTTGAAAAATTCTGCACACTGAGGTGCGTGCTCAAGAGTCTTCGGAATAAGGTTAACCAAGGACTGCCACATAGTCACAAGCATGTCGATTTGCGAGGCATTCTCCGTACATGCCACAGAGACGGATCCCTCATCAACAGTCCTGGCATTCAGTGACTTCTTGGGGGACTTTTGAGAACCACAAGCCTTCTTGATTCGCTCGGCGACGTTAGCGCGGTTGGCTTGGTCTTGTTCTTCAAGAAGCAGTCTCTGCATCAGTCCGTCAATCTGCACTTGATCTTTCACTGCCGTCCAAAATTTGTGGTCTCGCATTGAAGCCTCGACGAGAACAGCGAATGAGTTACACGTCAACTTTTTTCCAATCGGAGCAACGATAGCGCTTTCAGGAGAGCAAGCCATCTCGATGAGGTCCGAAAGTCGTTTCACGACCGGCTGCGGCTCCGAGAGCAGTGCACGATCACCACTTTCCAGCGGATGCACTATAATTGTTTAGTATTGGTTCAAACAAAGAAACTTAATATCGTAAACATACATGATATGACACTTAACAAGATATCGACGGCATTGGCTGCAAGGCCAGAAGTTGTAAGGCGACTGATCGAGGATTGCGATAATTCATCGGCCATCAAAAGCTCCAGGAGAATTTGGATGCTGTGCTGGAGAAAGTCTGGATTTGGGGAAACCTATTTTGAAATAACCATTAATACCAAAATCAATGAGATAGAGCTATAAGCCTACCTCAGAAGCTTCATCTTCGGCGCATTGGCGCAACACATCAAGCATGTAGAAAGCGACATAAGGCTGGTTGAAGGGAAAAAGGTCTTCAGCCTTGCTGTCCTGTGACTTAAGACGATCCAACACCGATTCCTTCGGTGGGAAGTCAACAAGAAATGTGTATGTCTGAGAACCAGATTAGTAAAAGTCAGTTTGACATAGCACAAGAACTTACTTGTTGGGCTAGTTCCTGGCCAAGTGCCAGAAACGGGTAAATATCATCGAAGTGTTTCATCACTTCAGCATCCACAGAGGTCAGAGATTGGTATCTAGTATTTCGCGGTACGACTTCGGAGTCGGGTGCTTTTCGAATGATCAGTAGACCCGAATGGAGATTCTTGATATCTCTGAGAATGGCTTCGGGCTTTTCCAGCAGATCCAATCGAGCACCACCGCCAATGGCACTGAATTTCGAGAATCCGGTGAGCTGGACAAATTTCTCCACCAAGTCGGCTGCTGTGGATTCATCGCCGATCCGGAGCGAATGAATCTTGGAAGGAGTTCCATTTTGATAGGACTGCCATCTGAGATCTAGCGGGGTGCCTTTGAGTGGCCGCTGGGGTAGCATTGGGGGCGATTCTTGCGGAGGGCTGTATCGAGGCCGAGCCCTCACGCCGTCCAGCAAACGATGTAGAAACAATAGAGAACGTTTAAATATGAGTTCATCTTTTTCTTGATCATGAATCGATTCTCCGGTGTCCATTGGAGTCGCTCCGTTCATAGAGACACCTTCTGGTGTGACTCTTGATTTTATGGCGACGGCGGCTGATTTGAGCTGGTCGACACAACGGGCCACCAGAGCCACATGGGTAGATTCGACTGCAGATCGTGGAGAGCTTTGGATGATTTTGTGATCCAAGTAGACCTCGATGGCAAAGTTTGTTGCTTCGAATTCAATGGTACCCGGCGGAGTGGTCAGTATGATGTCCCAGATACGATCCATTCCCGGGATAAACACAACCTCGTTCTCACCAGCAGTTGGTGGCGGGTTGAACAGGACTTCATAATTGACAGACTGTTTTGCGAAAAGTAACAGTTCATGGTCATAGTCTTTGGGTGTCAGGTTGGGCATGTATTCATGGATACACCGGTCGAGAAAAAGATTTGGAGAGGTGCTGCCCAGAGAGTTGACCATCATAGTCCACACGGATTTATGCCCCTGTCTTCCCATCCTCGGGGACAAAAGAATCTGGTTCCACAATGCGCTTGCAAGATCCGGAGTGATGGTCTCTGGAGCCTCACTGATCAAGCGGGATAATATTTCAACTCTTGAGGCGAGGCCATGCTGGGAGAAGCAGTCGGCGAGTTCAAAGTTCGTTTCGTTTACAGTGTGCAGCATCTCATCGATCACTAGTCTTGTTAAATCAAAATCCCGAGCCAGTTTCCGAATCTCTCGCGTGTCCCATTCAGATACCAGGGCAGTAATCGCCTGGATACTTCCGGTCGTAAATTGGTTCATCTCGGAAATGTCATGGATGCATTGTTCATACACTTCAGTTCGATCATCTTCGCTGATGCCAGCTTTCATCAATTCGGAAAGCCTGTTGCTGCCGAAGTTTTGCAGTTGCTTCTGTTGGTCAGCAGAGAGAGATCCTGCAGCAGTGCTCTCCCGAATCATGCGAACACATAGTCGAAGGGGAATGGCATGGGCGTGTTTTGGATCCGGGGGATCTAGGTAGATCGGTCCAGAGACAGGCTTGTAAGTACTCTGGTCAAGGAGCTTTTTACAGAATTCAAGCATGCGAGGGTCGAAGCGGTCCAGGGGAAGACTCGCGACCTTTTCACAAAGGTACAGCAAAGACGGAGAGGCAGTCGTGTGGATGGGGAAAGTGGCGATCAGCATCGACAGTATCTCCGAGACAATACGGCTATCTTCACTTTCCGTGACAGCCTTCCAGATGATATCTGTTTCATGGTCTGTGTATTCTGAAGTCACCACTAAAAAGCCGACAATATTACTGCTTCGGCTGATAAGCTGTGCATGTGAATCAACGCCGACCAAGTAGTCCACGATTTTGTTCTCCTTGATGAAGCGGACTAGATATTGGATATATGGTCGCGAAGCGCCATCGGGGTTGGAGCGTATGTAGTCCTTCCACACTTCAATGAGTTCGTTCTGCATTCTTTCAACGCCATGGACTCGAAGTTCCATTCGGCCCTCCATGAAATGCTTCTTGAAGACACCAAACTTCCAGCCCCCGAGAACGATACGCATATTCTCTTCCGAGTTGGCATCATCGGGGAGTTCGATGGACAGATCCTTGGCTAGTCTATGGATAAAAGTATCGCCTCGGTGACAGAAGAACTGCATGTTGCGGGAGATCTCTAGTTGGAGCTTTTCACTCAACTCGCTTGTGAGCCAAGGAGACTTTTTAGTGATCCAGTCCTGGTATTTGGTATCGATGGACCTTCCCATCTGATAAACGTGATCGGTCCACGCGGAACTAGCGTCTGTCACGTTCAAATTTTGCACGTCGCTGTCCTCCAGGAACTGCAATGTACAATCAAGCAGGGCGAATGTGGTCCTGACATAGCAGAACAACATAGGGAAAAGTTCAGGGTGCTTTGGTATGAGCTCGAGGATCAGGGCGCAGTGATCTGCGATTTTCTCCGTGGCATTCAGTGGGCCTAGAAATTGACCTTGGACTTCAAGGAAGATATTCCGTGCTTTGGGGCCATAGAATCTGTCGAGGGACCTGTAAAGCGGCAGGTTCCTATAGGAGATGGCCCATCCCAGATGCTGTAGGTATTGCTGAGACATGCAGCCAGAAATTTGCTGGTCGGAATCATCAGGCAGCTCACGCAAAACAGCGATATCTTCTTGAACGAGATGGAGAGAAATGCGCGCGAAGTCTAAAAGAAAGTCCCTGATGCAAGGCAGCAAATCCGGGTTATCATCGATCGGAAGGTCCGTCCTGAAAGTCAGGGTTAGTACAATGGACATCACGGGTCGACGTATAAGTCAAATATTGGTTGGTCGTAAAGTACATACTTGCGACGAAGCAAATTGCCGACGACATGCGGCAGGTTTTCCCAAAGGTTCCTATGTTGGAAGTAGGCTTCCGGGGTCAGGGCGTCCAGGTTACGAGCACAGTGATCCATCCAGATCTGGAGCTTCTGTAAGATGGCAGCCGCCTCATGCATGTCACCTGTAGTTCGCGTTGCGGGTTAGTATAGTCACCACACGCGGAGTCCAAAGAAACTTGATTTTGACTGGGACGTGCAAAAGGAAATCCCAGAAGGAAGGTCATACCTTTTTCAAGAACCTGGCAGTAGCCTTGAATATTATTCAAAATGGGAATATCTGAACGGAAGCGTGGGAACAAGTCCTCCAGAGAAGCCGTATCGGGGAAGTCGAGGCCTGGATGTGGGTCGCCCTGGACTACCTCTTCGAGAGGCCTCCAATTTGAATTACTTGAGTCTTGTTCCATATCTTCGGGATCTGCGATCTCAATCTGGGGACTTGCTTCGGGGGAAGAGAGGGATACGTCATTTGATTCGGGGATTGGCGTGGGAGTGGGAGCTGTATCTGGAACTGGACCTGGACCTGAAGCTGCTGCATCGGGTGGTGGTAGAACAGAAGTGAGTGTAGAAGCAGGGTCGGGCGGGTCAACCACCTCAGAAGTCGGAGACTTCATATTGATGGTGACCTTGCTGGGACGGGGGGATGTTGTATCAGAGGAAGTGAGAGGTTGTTGAGTGAGATTCACGCTGTTCATGTTGTTCACGTTATTCACGTTATTCTGGGAAGGCACCACTTCCGCGGAGGTCGAGGCAGTCGCGGGTGCAGCAGCAGCAGCCTCGATCGAGAGAGTCTCATGAACACCACTTCCACTATCAACGCGCTGTCGCTTCGGAGTGCGAGCACCCTCGGGGTCTGGTTCTTCCATATGGGTGGTGTTCGCGTGGGCGGAACCGGAGCTGGCGCTTGAGGAGTTCTGGTCTGGATATCGGGGTGATGCGCTCAAGGGCGTGTCAGGCGGGGTGAATGAGGACTCTGGCGGGGGTTGATCCATGGCATTTTCCGCGGGCCAGTGAGGGAGGGAGAGGATTGAGGGAGAGCAGTCAGAGAAGGTGATAAAGAGGGTGTGGAGGGTAAAGCGTGTGTTCTAGTGAAAGGATTGACCAGGATAAATGCAGAGATGGGCAACAAGAAGCGGTCGACAGCTCCAGCTTTTTTGACGCGGTGACGTTGCGCGGTTCAAGTTGGCGGCGATCACTTTAAGTTGTCATTAACACTACTATTTTAGTATTGTAATGGAGATATTCATTAAATAGTATTTCAAATATCTAGTAATAATAATGTAAGATGACTACTATTATTATTATACTTTTATATAATAGAATTAGCATTCAGTTTATCGTACTGATTTTCTTTGAGCAGTCTGCCATCCCGGACTATACCTAGGTAGTACTACATACTGTTAAGCAAACAATCCATAGCCTGGGAGCTTGGCCGATCCAGGCCTACACTGTAGTATGGAGCCTCCAATTAGTACAGTGATTTTCAAGCTGTTGATTTCACCTCTAAATATTCCACAAATGAGTGTCCTTTCAAGATTTCTTTGTTTGCTAGCCTCAAATCCTAGCAAGCGGTTAGAATATACCACCAGTATCTATGGGGGCCATCACGGTAGTACTATATATATTCAAACAACCATGACAAGTTTAGATTTGAAGCAGAGTCCAATAAATGTCCCTCCCAGACCCAATCACTCTGCTACTAGTAGAGTATTACCTACTACCTACACTATGTACATAGGTAGGTATTTCACCCCTCACTCCTCCATCGTTGTCTCAATCTTCCTCAGAATCCTCGCCGGATTGCCCGCAGCAACATGAAAGGCCGGTACATCCTAGACATATCAGAGGTCAGCACAGCCCATAACCCAGATATGCTGTACCGAGATAGCAAATATCAGTATCTCGGAAAGAGCTGAACTAATACATACCTTCGTCACCACACTCCCCGCCCCAATCGTCGCCCCCTTCCCAATATTCACACCCGGCAAAACAATCACATTCCCCCCAATCCAACAATCCTCCCCAATAGAAATCGGCTTCCCCATCTCCGGTCCCTCAGTCCCATTTCTCAAGGCCGGATCAAGGGGATGTGTCCCAGCAAATAAATTGACATTAGGTCCGAACATAGTTCGCGCCCCGACGGTGATGGGACAGCTATCAATGAAGACGCAGTTGAAGTTGACAAACACTCCTGCGCCGAGCTTCACGTTGAACCCGTAGTCTACTTTGATTGGGGCTTCGATCCAGGGTTCTGATTTGAATTGCTCGTCGTCGGCGACTTGATCTGGAAGTTGTGGGGGAAGAGGTGTTTTGTCGTCCGTTATACTGGTTGATAGTTAGTAACGTAGTATAGACCGAGGCATACTGGCCACGCGGTATGCTATACTGATCCTTGAGGCCCGTGAATGGACAGCATAGAAATAGCAGTTGAAAGGTTGACAAGTAGATCACACTCACTCACGCCACATTTCAACGAGTCGTCGACGAGACACTTCTTCCGAGGTATGATTAAATCGATTGCAGGCATACTTGCATCGAGCTCGTGCAGCTACCATCTCTGGAGTGAAAGCACAGAACAAATCGCCGCGGATCATCTTTTCCCGTTCGGAGTCCGCCATGGTGATAGTATTGATAGAAGTAGTGTATGACAAGTGCTATGTACTCAACTTTGTTCCTCCGGCTACTATGCAGAGACCATGTGGGGTTGGAAGGGGACTCGGAGTGTCCATCAAAGTGGAGCTCCAATCGGGGAAAAAGAAAGGAAAGCATTGTTCTTCCTCCAACAATCACCACAATGACAGACCACAACATATAAGACACCACCACATCCCCTCCTCCCCTCCATTCTCTCCTTCAATCCGGTCCCGTTACACTAGTTACCGACTCTGCTCTCCTCGGCGCCACTACAACAACAATTCCCAATGACCTCTCAACCACCACAGCAGACCGAATGGTCTCGCACCCGATCCCCAAGTGTATCCTCAACTAGCTCAGCAGACACAACACCAAACACCGTCCATCTCGACCCCTCAAACTACCCCTCCGGAAACAAATCACTCTCCGGAATCTCCCTACGAGCCTTCCTCCTCGGCACAACCCTAGGCCTATCAACCAGCCTAACAATAACCCTCGCCCTCCAACAAACCCCATACTGGCGCCTCCCATTCTTCATCTCAGCCCTCTCCCTCTTCCACTTCCTAGAATTCTTCCTCACGGCCCGCTACAATACCTCCCAAGCCTTCGTCTCCTCATTCCTACTCACCTCAAACGGCTGGGCATACAACGCAGCCCATGGCTCCGCACTGCTCGAATCCCTCCTGACTCTCTGGCTATGGCCTAGCTCGAGCTCTAGCTCTGCCGCGGAACAAAGCTCAATCTCAACTCCACGCCTAATAGCTCTATTATCAGGGCTCGGTCTTGTAGCACTAGGCCAAATCGTCCGATCACTAGCAATGATTCACGCCGCCGCAAACTTCAACCACCACGTCCAATCCCGACGAAAAGAAGACCACGTCCTCGTGAAAGACGGCATCTATGCATTCCTGAGACACCCGAGTTATTTCGGGTTTTTCTGGTGGGGATTGGGTACACAGTTGGTTCTGGGTAATTGGGTTTGTTTCTTTGTTTATGCGGGTGTTTTGTGGAGGTTTTTTGCGTCTAGGATTCAGCGTGAGTTTCTTTCCCCGACTTCCCTCTTATTTTATTTGCTGATATTAATATTCGTGGTTATAGGTGAGGAGGCATTTCTTATTTCGTTCTTCGGTCAGGATTATGTTCAGTATCGTCGGAGTTCTTGGGTTGGGATTCCTGGGATCCCGTAGGGATATTTCGAGACTACCAGTACCTTATTTCGAAGATATGTTCTGATCAGAGTGGGCTGTGGATTGCATATAAAGCTTGCTGAGTGCACAGATATCACTACTTAATACTAGCAGTGAAAGATAATTGTATCTATTTTCATTTTCATGTACAGTAATGTAACTAATATCTTTAAAGTAACTCTTCTGGACTCTCGTCCTGGTATATGTAAAAGGTGAAAGGTGAAAGGTAAAGAAGAACATCAACATCAACGCTCATATGCAACATCACATCCCCCAAGTTCAAGTTCAAGTTGAAGTTCCAATGTAAAATTACAACTTACTCTCCGGCGCAACAACCCCAACAGCACCACTCATAAACGGCCCCTCATCCGAAGTCTCAGGACCACCCTCAGAAGCAGCTTCACCACCATACAACACCAACTCACGACCACCGCGCGTACTCCACCAAGTAACACAACAGTGAGCCCGATCAACATCCATCTCGCCACCGCTGATAGCCTCCCAGAACCGATCAATGCAAGTGTGGCGCATTGCGCGGTCCGGAACTGCATTGATCAGTTCACCAGCTAATGGAAGCCATTCTTTCAGATCGTCGACTCGTAAGAAGGAGAGGGAGTCGATGAGGGCTAGTGTAAGTACGGCTTGGACGGATAGTGGTGGCTGGGTACCGAGATCGGGCGCTGTGTTTTGATTATGGGCGGTGGGGACTATGGGTGTTGTTGATGCGGTCATTGCTCGTTCGCGGACGACTTCGAGGAGGATTGTTGGTAGGAGTGGTTGGGTGTTTGCTAGTGGTGAAGGGGGTGCTGTGACTTGGATGACTGTTTTGAAGGCGAGGCGGAATTGTCTGGCTGATAAGTTCTCGGGGAAGACCTAGGTTGTGTATGTTAGATATAGCTGCATGTAGAGGAGAATTTCAACGAAATCACGCTTACCGTGAATAGGTTCTCGATATAGAATGGGAGATGCTTGCCAGCTAATTCGGCATTGTGAGGAATCGCGAACACGACAAGTACAACGCTGTGAGCGGCTTCGAAGATCTCCAGCAGAAGCGGGTTCGCACCAGCTGCCAAGTATGGGAAGGCAGCAGATAAAAGTAATTCTTCGTTGACGGCCGGGGCCAGCACAATTGGGAAATGTTCGGCGCAATTCATGAAGAAGAGATCCAAGCAGCGCTCAACTGGGTGATTCGGAATTTGCCCGATATCGTTGGGTTTGATGCTGCGCAGGAAGTTCTCCGCGAGGTCAGGATACTGTGAGAGGATGTCGACTGCAGCCAAGAACACAAAGCCTTGCTGTGATGATCCATTTTGCCCGGTTCGTGAGGAGACAAAGTATAAATTGCGAAGGATATGAAGAGACTGCATGCAAAGATACGGGGCACCTATAACAAACAAGTCAGTATGCGAATAATTCGATAATGCACCAGTGGACGTAGCTGCACTTACGACTGGCAGCAGCAAGAGCAGGGTCATTAATAGTTCTCCCAAGGACAGCGCGAAGAACAATGACGACGGAATATAAGCAGTTCCTGAGAAGTTTCCATAAAGCCGGAATTGTAGACTGCAAGGACTCGGCATCCAGGAACTCTGCTTCCTCTGCAACATCCACCTCTGACAACTTATTCTGACGCCACTGCACCATAAGCGTACGAACAAAGTCCGCCATATAATCTACTGTCTGCGAAACAAGGTCCGGATTGCGGACATTATCCACAGCATGTGAAATAAGCCGAGACAACGGTCCCAGCGCCGAGATCAGCGGGCGCGAAGCTATTGTCGAAAAATATCCATATGTCGGTGAGTTAGAGGACCAGCGGAACTTCTTCCCAGGAACCTCAACAACATCCTTATCAATGGCACCGAGGAAATAACCACCCTCGAGACCTTCCGGTGACAAGAAGGTCGATCGAACCATGACGGGGAGTAATCGATCATAGTCAATCTTGCTCCTCTCGGCATCCGACAAGAGCTCAAATGTATAATTCAGCACCATGGTAACGCAATACCCATCGACTCCATTCTCCGTATCCATCTCTTCAAGCGCCAGCTGTGCAGCGGTCGCAAGTGCCGACTCCAGCTTCGTCCGAATAGCCCATGATAGACCCTGGCGGTTTTGACCCTCGAATCCAAGCAGAATTCCGCCGAGTAGGAGCATGTGTCTCCACCGCGGTGACTTGTCGTCTGCGCCCTCGGCTACAGCTTTCACCCATGCCTCGCGCTCTATCTTGCGATTCCGACCGTATGTTGGCCGTGGCTCATCTGTCGAGTCATTTTGTAGTACTGCGATGGCGGCTGTGTTGAATATGCTGAGGATCTTGCGACAGACGTGGAGATCAACCGGGTGGTCCCAGAGTGCGGGCGCGGAGAGAAGTTGCGAGGAAAGTAAGCTGAGGTTGAGTGGATTTCCGAGGACAGAGAGGAAACTGGTTGCTGTAGGGAGAAGTCTGCATTCAAGTTAGCGGACAATTGATGGAAATTGATAGCATCTTGATGTGCTTGTTTCTGGATTCTGTGATGTCGAAGATGTTCCATCTGAATGTGCTGGAATATGGTATGCTGATGGCTCCGCCACTTACCCAGAAGCATCCTCGAAACTGGAAGTAGATTGTAGAGACCGCAGAAGCGCGGCCAGAGATCGTTCTGTTGCCATGGATGAATGTGTTGTGAAGGAGGAGAGGATACACCTCTGACTCTACATCCGGGGGAGAGTGCAACGGAGATGGTGGAGGTTCAACCGCGGAGAACGGAGACTCCCTTTACCCCAGTTACACTAGTGCTCTTAATGCCGAGGTCCCCCGACTGCAAACAGTGCAAACAAGCTCGTCACTATCGTCCCATGCCTCGAGGGTCGAATGTCTTACTGCCTCACTGTGACTATCACGCATCAACACTCTTACTTGCTATTCGGACTTTCCTTTCCACCTCCGCGCATAATGTTCTAATACCTACACACTGATACACTGCCCCGCTGCAGTTATTCGTGCCCTACACAGTCCAGTCCAATGGCGAACAACCGCGTTCCGATCAATTACCAAGTTCCTACCTTCCCATCACTCTACGATCCGCTCCCATATCACCACAGAACGGCCTACTATCTCTACTACACAACTGATATATGGCGCTTCACTCTATACTGGACGCTGGTCTTCTATGGCGCGTCGCATTTGACCGTTGCGGGGTGTGCGGTTTTGACGCATAAGCGGAATTGGAGTGTGATTTGGTTGGTTCCTGTATTGTACAGTGTGGTTGCTGCATTGGAGGGATTACTTGCTGGAAGTATCGTTGGACTTGTGTGAGTATCCTCCTGCGTTAATATGTATCTGCACACTCGCTCAAAAATCTGATCTCTTTTCTTTTTGCTTTTTTCTTTTTGTTTGGGTATAGACTGATGCTAATGATAACAGACTGGGAGCCGTTTACCAAGCAGGCAATTTCAGAATGTCAACATGGCTACCTATGATCTGGGGCGGCGTCAACGTCATGGTTTTGATCGTGACGAGTTTCCCTATGCAGGGCGGTCTCTGAGAGATTGAAGACAGGAACTCGCACTCGCACTACACATTACGCATTATGATTAACGCCTCAACTATCCACCCCCCGGGAACAAGACAGCCTGAGAAAATAGATTTCATCCATATGATACACCTAATTATCGATATCGCCGCCCGTGCCACGGGCAATCAAATGCCTATATATCCCTGACGCCGGTCCCGCAATCCAGATCTGACACACACTAATGCAATCGCTCATTTCTCTCCGGGTTACCTGCGTCCACCATCAGGCATGCCGCCCTGTAATCCCGGCAAACCACCGAATCCACCCGCCATATTTTGCAGGTTCATGTTCGGAGGCATTTGAATGCCCTGAGCCATAAGCTGCTTGTGAATCTGTGCCATGTCGACATTCATAGGCGGTGGTGGAGGAGCACCTGACATGCCCGGAAGCATAGGAAATCCTGGAGGAACTCCTTGGTTAGGAGGAGGACCTGGTGGAGGAGGAGGACCTGGTGGTGGCGGAGCCTGTGATCCCATAATCGCAGCCAGGCGACCAGGATCCATCCCGCCCATTGTGCCTGGCAGACCAGGAGGTGGAGGCTGGGCGGCGCCAATACCGGGCAAAAACCCGGCACCTTCATCTGGGCCGGGGGCACTCTGGATACCAGGCAGGGAGGGACCACCGGGTCGGCGCTGATCGACCAGACTATCAGCCTCATCTTGCATTTCCTGTTCCTCTTCCTCGCGCATCTGGCGACGCCCGAATCCGCGGTTCCAAGTCCCTTGTGCTTCGGCTGCTTCCTCGCCGATGTGGAATCGATCTTTCAAGTAGCTAGTCTCACCCGGTCGTGCTCGCGACCAGAATCGAGTAAAATTATCTTTCGAACCTGATGCAAGGATGTGGCCGAGTGGATGCCAGTCCAGAGACCAAATCGTAGCTCCGTGTGCGTATTGAACCTTGTGCGCAGGGAAAATAACTTGCGGGGGCGTATTAGTAGGATCCGGGCTATCGTATGGCGCTACTGTAGGTACTTGGCCGCTGGGAAGATTCGGCTCGTCCAGAAGGTAGTGGTAAAGCGAACCGTCTTCTGCTCCTGTAGACACCAGATTGCTGTGGATAGGATGCCATGTCAGCGAAGAGACGGGCTTCTCATGGCCACGCAGAATGCAGATATCCCGCATCATGCGCAGATCGAAAACGCGCGCCGTCTGGTCTCGTGATGAAGTAGCGAGGAGGTTACCATTCACGCGCGAGAACCGTGTCGCCGTAACCGTGTTTTTGTGATTATGAAGCGTAGTCAAGCATCGGGTCGTGCGTGGGTCCCAAAACTTGACCTGGTGATCCTTGGATCCCGAGACCAGAAGTCCCTTTGTAGGATGCCAGTCGCAAGATTTCACATCCCAGTTGTGGCCGGCTAAGACGTGGTCGCAGGTACGGGATGTGAAGTCGAAGATCTTGAGGGTCGTGTCGTCGGAGGCAGAGAGGAACTTTGTATCGGTAGGAGCCCAGGCTAGATCGCGAACGGCATCGTGATGCGCGTCGTCGATCGTTTCGACGTTATTGAAGTTTGGTCGCCAGTATTTGATGTCACCTCGTTGACCACCGGAGATCAGCCATTCTTGACTATGTGACCAACCGAGAGATGTGACGCCTGCTTGGACTTGATCGTAATGCGCCTGTTAAAGAAGTAGAGTCAGCCCAAGAGCTCAAATCTGGATCTGAGTTCACTCTTTCAGCGATTATGGGTGGGATTTTGTATCACGCACATCCATGACCGTTTCGAAATTAAACGCCGTTCCATTCCAAAGCATGAATTCACCCGTATGTCCACCTGTGAGTAGTCGTCGTCCTTCGGGCGTCCATCGTACTACCACAATTGGTTTCTTTGACTTTCCAATCGACTGATGCAGATGTCGTACGGGTATCGTGTCGGCCGGGGAATGTGTACGCGCAGCAGGCGGCAGCATCTGTTTTGGAGAGCAGAGTTAGCATCTCTTGAACCCGTAGATGTAGATTCAGCGACAGCACTCACGTCGACTGTGAAACTCGCGCTCGGCCGTTCCACCTCCAGTCGGTGTTCACCTCGATATCGGGGTCGGCGCGTCCGCATCCATTGTACCATCGACGAGCCATAGTCCGTTACCAGTCCTGCAAGTGAGAGCGTCAGTGGGACTTCGTTAGAGCAACAAGAGCAGCAGCATCAGTATCAGCAGCAAGACAATCACAAACATACTTGGCCGCCGGGGTCCGACGGGACCATTATCATAGTTCTTGTTGAATCTGCCCGAGAGCTGGGAGTCACCCCCTTGTTCATCGTAAAAGGCCATAATGACCAGAAGGAAAGAAAAGCGAGAACAAGTGCTTAATCAAACATGGGGGGCCGTGAAGGGTCTGGCCAATCTTATTGGCAAGTGGAGGAGCGTTGGGGAGAAAAGAAAGAGAGCCACAAGCTTGCGGCCGGACCTCCTCGAAGTGGAGGCGGTGATTGGCTTGTCTTCTGCTCACCCGCTATGATGCCTTTTCCCCCGCTGCAACTTGCACTTTTGTTTCTGTTACTTTTAATCTAGAGAAATCTCTGTTGGGGGAAGTTATTTCTTTTCTTCTTCTTTTCTTTCTTTCTTTCTTCCCCTGGAGAGATTAAAGCGGGTTCTTAATTCTCAATATCAGCTTCGGTTTTCCCTGTGCCTAACTGTGACTGGCTCCGCGATCTCCCTATCTCCGCATCAGCCCACTTACCTCGGGAGAGCTCTCCATAGCTTGACACATAAACGGTGGTGGGATAGCTGAAAATGGCACACACAGAGGCCATTACTACCGCCAGAGAGCAGTCGACTCAAACTGTGGAAACTCATGCAGACACTGTTATGGATGCTGCAGCTACTGCAGCTGTCATTCCCGGAAAGAAACGGCGCAGCAAGTATCGTCATGTTGCAGCTTATCACTCCCAATCGCGGCACTCAAGCTTGAGTCGAGAGTCGGACGAGTCAATTAGCTTTCTGGGATTTCGAAACCTCATGGTCTTGGTGTTAGGTGAGTACTCGGTTCTGGCATAACCAATTGGAAGCTTATCGCTAATGACTATCCCATGCAGTGGCTATGAATCTTCGTCTTATCATTGAGAATTTTATGAAAGTAAGTCTGAAGAAGAATTGAAGCTAACACTGCTGCTGCAAGGCATGTCACATTTCAAAGGATCTAAATCTAACATATATTGTGATACTCTCCAGTATGGTGTTCTGATCTGTATCAAATGTCACGATTATCGCAAGCAAGATGTTGTACTTGGGTCAATTCTCTTTGCACTCGTCCCATGTCATCTATTCGTCGCCTATATCATTGAATTGTCCGCCGCTGCATCTGCCAAGCATACAGTCGGTCAACAGAAGAGGTCCGCTGAAAAGAAAGAACACGACCAACAGCGGTTTCGCTCGACCTGGCGCTACACGGCTTTCCTCCATACGGTCAATGCTACCCTGTGTCTTGCTGTGACTAGCTTCGTCGTCTATTTCTACATCCACCATCCAGGAATTGGGACATTGTGTCAATTGCATGCAATCATTGTCTGGCTGAAGAATTGCTCTTACGCATTCACAAATCGTGACCTTCGCCTGGCTTTCCTGAATCCATCTGCAGACCCCGGTCTACCGGCCATCTATGCCGCATGCCCATACCCCAGAAACATCACACTTAACAACCTGGCTTACTTCTGGATGGCTCCTACATTGGTCTACCAGCCGGTCTACCCGCGCAGCCCATCCATCCGATGGCCGTTCGTGTTCAAGCGTCTGGGTGAATTCTTCGTTCTCTCCGTCTTCATCTGGCTTCTATCCGCACAATATGCGGCGCCCGTACTGCGCAATTCCATTGAGAAGATTGCCAGCATGGACATTGCTTCCATTCTAGAGCGGGTCATGAAACTATCGACAATCTCACTGATCATCTGGCTAGCCGGATTCTTTGCTCTATTCCAAGCTCTTCTGAATGCACTTGCTGAAGTCATGCGATTTGGTGATCGAGAATTCTACACTGATTGGTGGAACAGCTCCAGCTTGGGTGTTTATTGGAGATCCTGGAATCGACCTGTCTACCTCTTCATGAAACGACACGTTTTCTCTCCGCTGGTAGGTCGTGGCTGGAGTCCACTAGCTGCGAGTGGAATGGTATTCGCATTATCGGCCATTCTCCATGAGATGCTCGTTGGAATTCCCACTCACAACTTCATTGGTAAGGATGCGCTCATTTCCCCAAGGTCCTTCTGTGTGTGTGATAGAAGATAGAAGCTGATTTGGTCCTTTACACCTCCTCTCTAGGCGTCGCATTCTTCGGCATGATGTTCCAATTACCATTGATTATCATGACTCTCCCCTTTGAGAAAAAGCGCGATCCGCTGGGTAAAACGATTGGCAATTGCATATTCTGGGTCAGTTTCTGTCTGGTTGGACAGCCCTTGGGAGCTTTGCTGTACTTTTTCGCGTGGCAGGCCAAATACGGGAGCGTGAGTCGAGTGAGCTCTTGATAATGCTTGGAGTTCATTAGTATCGAACGCGTGTCATCTTACATGGATATGATTCGTCTCAAGCGGCAGTACCTCATCCTACCCGCCGATCTAGCATAGGAGTAAAATCTTTTTTGAATAGCTACAGCAAACGAGTTGAGAGGTTCGGTCCTTGTCACATATTTCAACCATTTTTCACATTAAACGCGCAGAGTAAAAGCAATTGATCAAATAATCCGTGCGATGATCCAACAGGACTCGGATGGGGTCGAATAGAGAAGAACGCAAAAGAATTCCCTGTAGTTCCGAGTCATGGACACGGGCTCGGAGTGATGGTTGTGCCGGTCCACCAGCTTGAGATCGTCGGTCCAACTCCGCCGGCTCCGCTCCCTCCGCACTGAAGAAACTATAAAGTGCAAGCTCCCCTTCTTTGTCTTTGCTCAGTACCACTACACATCAGTGAGATAATAAATTCCTCAAAATGGTCGCAATTACTGTCCCTGAGAACTACGGGTAAGTTAACTTTTAAGCTCTCCAATCCCTAATGTCTCCCCTACTTTCGGTGTGGCACTTTCTGACCTCTTGCAGCGCCGTCATTGCTGTCGCGCTTGGTGCTATCCCCGTGTTGGGCTTCGTTCACGGTAGCATCACCACTTCTTTGCGCAAGGTCGCCAAAGTCCCTTATCCCCACAGCTATGCTACCATTGAGCAATGCAAAGAGAACGTAAGTACCTACCTGGTGTTGTTGCTCATACTGTGACTACTATCACCGGCATACATAGTGGATGTACTGCTAGTGGTTATGTACCACTGGCAGCAGTATAATATGTACACGAACTTCGCTGACTTACCCGATATGACTACCTAGGCCAAGGCTGAGCAGTTCAACTGTGCCCAGCGTGCCCACACCAACTTCCTCGAGAATGCGCCCCAGACCATGCTGTTCACCCTCGTTGCCGGTCTGAAGTACCCTCAACTCGCTGCAGGCATTGGTGCTGTCTGGACCCTTCTCCGCACTCTGTTCATGTATGGCTACGTCTACTCTGGCAAGCCCCAGGGCAAGGGCCGTCTGTATGGTGGCATGTTCTGGCTGGCTCAGGGTGCTCTGTGGGGATTGACTGTGTTTGGCGTAGCCCGTGATCTGATCTCCTTCTAAATGGAGGTTCTTGATCGACGAACGGCTGTTTGGAATGTTAAATAATGTATCATTATCAATCAATGAATGACTTTTTACTTCATTTTCCTGTTTTTCCCTTGATTTGATCTCTTTTCTTCTCTTTGATGTAAGCACAGCCACAGTCCCCGGATGTGGCTAGTGCCCCGCTGTGGCGTCTCCAAAAGAAAATGAATTTCACCTTCAAGTTGGAGACTCGAACTTCTTGCATTCTTGAGTACTTGCCTTGCTCTACTCTTGGACTTCACTTTGGGCTCTTACCTTGCTCAATCTATCTGGCTTATTGTTCTAGACTCTGATCTAGACACTGATACAACCATCTGCCTCTGCTATTAACACCACCACCGCCACCACTTTACTTCACCCCGCCAACCCCGCCATGTCCTCCAAGTCGCAAATTCCATTCGGCACTCGTGCTAGCAGCCACCCTAACCCACTGGCTCGCAAGCTGTTCGAGGTAGCCGAGGCCAAGAAGAGCAATGTCACCGTATCTGCCGACGTGACCACCACTAAGGAATTGCTGGACCTAGCCGACCGTACGTCCTGAGAATGCTGTCTCACTTATCAGAATCGTCGGCACTAATTCTGGAATTACCAATGGAACAGGCCTCGGTCCCTATATCGCCGTCATCAAAACCCACATTGACATCCTGTCTGACTTCGGCCCCGAGACAATCAATGGCCTCAAGGCCCTCGCCGAGAAGCACAACTTCCTCATCTTTGAGGACCGCAAGTTCATCGATATTGGCAACACAGTCCAGAAGCAATACCATGGCGGTGCTCTCCGCATTTCCGAGTGGTCTCACATTATCAACTGCGCTATCCTGCCAGGCGAGGGAATCGTAGAAGCTTTGGCTCAGACCGCTCAGGCTCCGGACTTCCCCTATGGCTCTGACCGCGGTCTCCTCATTTTAGCCGAGATGACCTCCAAGGGCTCTCTGGCTACGGGCGCTTACACTTCCGCCTCCGTCGATTACGCGCGGAAGTACCAGAGCTTCGTCCTTGGGTTCGTCTCAACCCGCGCTCTGACCGACGTTCCTGCCAGCGTGAGCGCCAACGAGAATGAAGACTTCGTTGTCTTCACCACTGGCGTCAACCTTTCATCCAAGGGAGATAAGCTTGGCCAACAATATCAGACCCCGCAATCGGCAATCGGCCGTGGTGCGGATTTCATCATTGCCGGGCGCGGGATTTATGCCGCACCCGACCCAGTTGAGGCTGCTAAACAGTACCAGCAGCAGGGATGGGAGGCATATCTGGCGCGCGTCGGTGGTAGCCAATAGACCTCGGAGAAAACGCAAAACAAAAAGCAGAAGAAAAAAAAAAGAAACTTGAATGGCATGATGGTGGGAGACCCAGCATTCCCGTATAGCAATCAGAAATAGAATTTTCCTTATGACGTTCCAGTTCTCAGCTTCTCAGCTTCTTTGCTTCTTTTTCTTTCCACACAGGGACAACCTGCATATGAGCTCTTCAAAGCTACATATGATATGAGATCATTACCGCAAGTGCTTCCGCACCTACACCGGCACCCAGCTATGGACCCTGTCTATACTGTACATACATACATAAGTACATACAGTTTAGGCCGTGCGCGTGGCCTGGATGTACGTATGTATTTGGCGGATCACATCGGAAATTCTGTTGAGATTGCCACATGGATTCATTTCGCATGGTACTCTGCATACTCTCAAATCCAATTACTATCTCCAATCGACGATTCAACCTCGCGATGGGGCTCCACCCCCTAGCGCCCCAGCTGATGCTGCCAGGTGGGCACCACGCGATAAGATGCAAGAAGATAACAAACAGTGATCGACAGTGGACTGAAATGTGAAACCAGTCCATTGAAGATACACAAAAGAACCCGTACCCACGCTAGCTGCAATGCAAGATAAAGCAAAAGAACCAAAATAACTCGAACCCGAGAAATAGACGAGACTACGAGACTCTAAACAGACTCGTAGACACGATTGTCCATGTCCATGTGCGGAATCCTTGCGTCGACACGCACGTTCGGACCCTACATCTGCATGCCGAGCCCATGACCGCACTTTTCCGCTCACAACATTGGCCTATTGGACTATTGAATATTGGACTATTCATCCAGCAGCCTCTTCTCTCCCTCTCCCTCTCCTCGGCTTGGCTTTGACCTGTTCCAAATCCAACGACCAGGTTTCTGTCTTGCTGGTATCTGTACTACGCACGCCATATGGCCCATATGGTTCGGGCTGATCCAGTTGATACAGTTTTCACTTACGAAGCTCCGAGTCCTACATTTTGCCGATCTCTCCTCATTTCCCCTCTTCATGATAACCAATCGCCTTCCTCCAAAAAAGCACCAAGATACGCCAACTTGCGCCAACCCCAGATATCGGGTGCTTATCGCGGGGAGAGGACCCACTTGTCCGCGACCGGCTTGATAGGAAGTCCTCCCCTGAAGTCTACTAGCCCCCATGAATGGTGCAAAAGTGGAGAGAGGGAGAAGGGCGATTGGAGGTCAAAGTGATAGCGCCACTGACCCAAGATTTGCGTGTTACCTATGCACCTGGCTGGGCAAGCATGCGGATGCAGTCCATAAAAGCCCCCGTCCCGTCCGTCAGAATGTCGGTGAATTTTTTTCTTGTCGTTTTGAAGTTTACTTAAACCCTGATCTGTTTCCTGGTCGTTGTTGTTGGTCTGCCTAAGGATCTATCCTTTTCTTTTCTCGGACTACTATATTAGCTCTATTCTACTTTCACTGGAATCTGGGTGACGAAGAATACTACTGCCAGAAGTACAACAACATGGCGGAAGATACGGGAGAGAAGATTGCCGTTGGCGGCGCTTCCTCTGGCGTTGATATTGAGAAGAATACACATGTTGATCCGACGCTTCAGAAACATTCTCACGATGCCGATGAGGCGATGAAGGCGTTTGAGGAGTTGCAGGGTGAGGCGATTGAGCTGGATGCAGCGACAAACCGCCGTTTGCTCCGTATTATCGATTGGAATCTCATGCCTATCATGTGTTGTATCTATGGAATGAACTACTTGGACAGTAAGTTCTGAGTGAGACTCGGAGCCCGCAGACGGCACTATGATACAGATATTGACCTGAAACCTTTTTCTAGAAACGACCCTTTCCTACGCAAGTGTCATGGGTATCAAGGAAGACTTGGAACTGGTCGGAGATCAGTATCAATGGCTCGGCAGTCTTTTCTACTTCGGTTCGTTACGATCCCTCCAAACTACACGCAGCTCCATCATGTCAAGAGTTATCTTCTGACAATCTTCCAGGTTATCTGGCATTCGAGTACCCTACCAACCGCCTGCTGCAGCGGTTACCACTTGGCAAATATTCAGCCTTTTGTATCCTGATGTGGGGTCTCGTATTGAGCTGCTTTGCAGGCGTCAAAAGCTATTCAGGTGCCATTGCTATTCGTTTATTCCTGGGTGTATTCGAGGCGGCCGTCACACCCGGATTCGCACTATTGACCTCCCAGGTAGGGGAACTTGAACATCCTACTCCCACCATTCATAACTAACCCACAATCATAGTGGTATACCAAGAACGAACAAGGCAGCCGCGTGAATATCTGGTTCAGTTTCAACGGTGTCGGTCAAATCGTCGGTGGTCTCATTGCCTACGGTATCGCTGTCGGAACTCGGAAGCACGGCTCTACAATCGAACCCTGGAAGATCGTCTTCCTCGTCACTGGTCTCATGACAATTGTCCTGGGCTTTTATTTCCTGTGGATCATCCCCGACAGTCAATTGAACGCGCGCTGGCTCAAGAAAGAAGATCGCGTGTTGGCCATCGCTCGTGTCCGTGTTAACCAGCAGGGTATCGGAAACAAGCACTTCAAGCTATACCAGGTCAAAGAAGCCCTCCTCGACCCGATGACATGGGCATTTTTCCTCTACGCGCTGGTCGCGGATATTCCCAATGGTGGTCTGAGTAACTTCTTCAGCCAACTGGTACGTTTGTCCCAATACCTAGTCGAAAAACCAACTCCCACTCACTTATCATTTCTGTAGATCACTAGTTTTGGATTCACGAAAGAAGAGAGTTTAGTCCTCGGTGTTCCAGGCGGTGCCGTCGAAGTCATCGCCCTAGTCCTCAACGGCCTAATCGGACAATGGACCAACCAACGTGTACTGTGCAGTCTCGGAGGTCTTGCTTCAGCCTTCGTTGGAATGCTCCTCATCGTCGCCCTGCCCGAGTCAAACAATACGGGCCGATTGATTGGATTTTATATGACTCAAGCTATTCCGACGGCATTCGTCGCGTTGCTGTCAATGATCTCGTCTAATGTTGCCGGATATACTAAGAAGACGACCGTCGCTGCTCTGTATTTGATTGGATACTGTGTTGGAAACATCATCGGTTCGTCTCAATCAAGCACTGGATTTCTTTCTATTTTTCAAACCGAAAAAAAAAAAAACAAAAGAAAAGAAAAAAAAAGGGAAAGTGGAAGTGAAATTGACAATTTAAATCAATATAGGCCCCCAGACATTCCGCCCCGAAGATGCACCCCGATACGTCCCCGCCGAAATCACCATTCTCGTCTGTATCGGCGTTGCAATGGCCATTATGCTTTTCATTTGGTGGTGGTATCGCAAGGAGAATGCTCGTAAGATGGAGGTTATGTCTCGACCGGATTATGTGCGATTGGAGAATCAAGAGTGAGTTACAACTTGCCAGTGTTACCTTTACCCCGCGATATGAAGTTCTCCCATTCCCCACTTCCCATTCCTCCCCGGTTTTTTTTTTTTTTTTCATCTTTTTTTTTTCACTGGGAACGAAGTAATGTGCTGACAATGTCTTTTTTAGATGGTTGGATCTCACGGATCGCGAGAATCCCGATTTCCTTTACTCGCTGTAAGATGCAGTCATTGTCTCTTTCCAATGACTTCGCCTCTTATGGGAGTTTTTAATCCACGCTTGTGGAATGTACATAGTTATAACGTCACGCCTTTTGATGAATCTTTTTACTATCTTTACTTGCTGAATCCTGTTCGTGTCCACGGGTGGACGAACTATTCAGACAGACACTGGCAATTTGAGTTGTCATGCGAATAAAAATGACATGTTCATCCATGATGTTCAAGTTCGAGTTGAACTGAATTACTTTTTCCTTTTCCCCACAAATGACCCTCAACAAGTTGAAGTACTCCGGGGCTTGATTTCAGGCATTTAGTAATACCCCGAGAATAACCAGCACTACCCATGCAGTACATGCAAACTAAACCTTTCTTACATTCTCTTACATACTCAAACTCGAATTAATCATCTAGTATGCACTGTAAGGCTCTTCCGGCCCGAGGATCATGATCGACGAGACTGCACCAAAATGCCCCGATCTCTCCCGATTTCCCGATTACGGAAAGTTAGACGGATACGCACAAAATCTAGACCCGGACTTTGTTTGGGGTTTCCCCAAGTTTTTAAGTAATGGTTGATTTAATTTCTTTGAGTACGAAGTATGGGGATGCGGTTTGCTGTTTGTTATTATGCAATTGCTTTGTTTTTTGATCCACTGCTTCGTGTGATTGTTGCGGGTGGCTCGGATAAGTTTGCTGGATTGGGATATGTTGGTGATGAGTTTTACTTGTATAGTAGTTGCTATTAGGTACTAGCATAGTACGGTGCTCTAGGAAATAGCCTTGGAGAATCTGCGGTATAAGAATGAATTTTATCCCACAATAGCTTGCAGAGTTCAAGTGTGTGAATTCGATTGAAGGACCATATAAGCCTTCCAAGGTTATCTCGGCATTCCTGGGCACCTGGGCATTCTGGGCAATTCGCTACTACACTCATTGCATCAAATTGACTCGAGGTCATGTCTCAAATATTCGTCGAGAAAGGTGGTGATTCCACAATGGAAATCCCACGTACAAGGGTAGAAAGAGGTCTCGCAGACCCTGTAAGTGCCCGACTACCATCGAACGCTCAATTATGATGCGAGAAACTAGTTTGATCTAATTGTATACGCTTTTATCCAGGCACCATTAGCGATGGGTGGATTCGCCACAACCCTCCTCTCGGTCTCACTAGCAATGATGAATTGCCGCGGCGTATCGACGCAGACTATTTTCGCTGGTGATCTTTGCTTCGTGGCTGGTGTTGGTCTATTGATTTCTGCGCAGTGGGAAATGGTTCGGGGGAATACATTTGCTTATACGGTTTTATCTGCCTATGGTGAGTAAAGTCCTCCTCAGGATGTCTGTCCTTGAATTTGAAGTTTCCGTGAAGTGAAGATTAATGATGAATTACAGCGCTGTTTTATGGTGGATATGGAGCGACAATGGTTCCTGCTTTTGGAATTATTGAGGCGTATGGTGGTTATACGCCGGAGTATTATAATGCCTTGGGCTTTTTCGTTCTTCGTGAGTACAAATAATCCCCAATTTCCTACTTGAAATCCTTTTGCGAGGGTGTTTTTCTGACGTTTAATAGTATGGGGTGTATTCAACTTTTTCTTCTTGATTGCGAGTGTACGATTGTGAGTACCGTGGCTTCACTCTTACCACTTCAAGATCCAGAACCTCAAACTCAAGGGGTGGGCTATTTTCTAACTCTTTCATTTCCAGCAACGTCGTTTACATCCTCATCTTCGCAACACTGGAACTATGCCTCTGCTTCGACGCCGCTTCACAGTTTACACGCGCCGATGGAAAACTGGAACTCAGCCAGAGCTTTTCAACTGCCGGTGGCGCCTTTGCATTTGCTTCTAGCATTCTCGGCTACTATACTGTGTTGCATTATCTTTGTCAGGAGTCTCTTCCGTTTTCGGTTCCTGTGGGCGATACTTCTAGGTTCTTTGTTAAGCGTGCTAGGGTGCCTGGTAAGGGTGATGGTGATTTTGTGTGAAGAGAGTGTTTTGAAGAGCTACTTAATGATGAAGTTAAGATTTTAGACACGGATGAAATGACCAATTGATATCAATGAACTAGCACTCGCCTTTTTACAATTCTGGGAGCTGCTGCTGAGGATAATAAGAGTTCATTGTAGTAGTATCCATCCTTATTTGTCTGGCAACAATGAGCACAATAAGTTCGATCTGTGGATGGTTTCAAACTGGATGGAGCTCAACTGTCATACTAATATGTACTATTCTGATATCAGAATAATTCAAATTCCATGACTTTCATGCAAAAATACTCAGAAAATATTATGAATATCGAGGTTGTGTTGATAAGTTTGGAATTCCTTTGCGAAACCCCGCCAATCATTTCCCCAAAAGGACTACAGATGCGAACCATCTTGGGCTTCAACCTGGGCATAAGCTGAGTTGCCATCATGCACAATTTTTTTTATTCAAAAATTGGCTTGCATATGACAGCTGAGAATCCGTTAGATCATCTGCACGCTTTCGATAAGGCTGAGAGTAAGATCGATAGTTCATATAATAGGGCGGAGCTCAGACCGAGTACACACCGAGTATTTGATATTACCCTGGGTATCATGATCATTTCAATATGAAACCTAGCGAATACTTGGTTAAATACCTAGATAAGTGATTAATTCCAATAAACTATATACTATAATGCAGGTGATTGTCAAAAAGTGCCGGCCTCAATCTCATATTTGAATGCCCGACTGTTATGCCAATGGGTAAGACCTCGGGAATAGGTTCATTTTTCGAAGGGTAGCTGGGCGACTTCTTTCAAAGAAGGAAATGATGTATATAATCATATGATATTGAGTCTAACCAAACTTCTAGTAGAAGCCGTTAGCCCTATCATTGCATCATTGCCTACAGAATTGTTGTGAACTCGAGGGGATCTTTCTACTAACGACAGGACTTACAGCAAGGACTACTGTGCTCATCAGCAGTCTCCGTTAAAGTAACACATCATAAAAAAAGTGCCATATACTCGCTCTTCATAGATCTTTTTTCCTTTTAGTAGACCCCGCTCATATCATACCATAACGAGAAGAAATCCGAAAGGAGCCTTGATTGAGAAGAGAGCATTTCATAGACAAACTAGCATTGTCGAGAATTTTAGTTGACAGCCACTCAAGCATTGATACCTCGGAGGTCATGTGAAGATCCTTTTCAAGTTCGTATTGATATAGAGAGGCAGTCATTAATACTTTATAGTAATAAAGCGCATCATAATCCAGAACTTCGGCCCGGGAAAGTGTCCTGCTGGTCAGTGCCCAGGTGTATACATGAGATTGAGACTGGCAGATCATGATGTTGAGCGGAGAGTATGTAGGGTTGTGCTTTCGGTTCCTCTGAGAGCCCTGTCACATTTCCAGTTTGATTCGCCAAGTTCAAAGACGAAGCTCAAATCTTGCCAAGCGTGGCATAATGATTTCGCGACGCGGGTGTATTTGAGGATCGATAGTTCGGACTTGAGGTCTAACGCGGCCTAGCCAAATGGGCGGGTCTTTGCTTGTAAGGCTGCTGCGAAAAAGCACTCTGGTACATTTCGTATTTCGGCTTTGTCAAAACAGCCATAGGTTGATGGAGAAAGCTTTGTTAGTGAGGTTAAAGCGCTGGAGATGTGCCCCCTGTAGGTAGAACAGTAATGGGCTGGAGCAATCATTCTTCGCCCCATGGTCCGAGCTAATTCAGGCGTCCATAATATTCTCATGCAATAATAATAGTTAGTTGTTTTTTCGGCAGAGTGCATGTTCCAGTATCTCGAGGCATTAAGAATGACATGGCAATATCTTCGTCGCGAGCATTGACTGAGCCCCTGAATGGCGTGGTGTGTGCAGACTGGTTCTTATTAACAGAGCAATCTAAAAAGATACACTAGTGTAGTAGTGATAGTATCAAGCAGCAAAGCAAATCGCCGAAGGCTTATAACTCTACCCACGAGGACGACTAGTCGCCTTTAGAGTCATTCTGGAAAGGGCTTGGTTTATCGGGGCAGGGAACGAGATGCCTAAAAACCCACCAAGCCAGTCGGACTTTTCTCCGAGAACATCTTGGTTGCATAGACCGCAATTTAATTTAGTTATTTGGGGCAGTCCTTCTGGGTTTAGTGTATGCTCGATCAGCGTTAGTTAGTGTGGAAGATCCCGCTTTCGATTGCATGCGCTAAATGGGATGTCTCAAAAAAGTCTGCGTCAACACTTGAGAAGCTTGAACCCCTCTTCTCTTGATCTTTTTTCTTATCCGGTTGATAACTTATAAGCTTTCACCCGAAGGGGAGGAGTATCCGATACTAGTTTCTTAGTAGTTTTCTAGCATCGTGCTTGATATTGATATGCTCTTTTTGGGTGGAATAGAGTAGTACTAAACCCGATGTTTTGGAGGTTACTTTTGAAAGCCACGACTAGTCCGAGTCTAGATTCACCCCAACACTTGCCAGTGTGAACACAGACGGCGTCATTGCTTTATATTGACCTGTTAGCGGTGTAGCAACTGGCAACATTCAACTTGGTCAGTGCTGGACATTGTGCAATGGCGAACCCCACGTTCCAAGTCTGCCAAGATCTTTCAAACACAAACTTGAAAGGCAAATGATGTCTTTTTCGGTATTTGAAATCTCTTGCTCGCAGTGAACCCCATTCTATTCCTAAACACGCACTGATCAACCACTGAGACAAGCGCTGGACCTGCCAGAGTTCACTAGTATGATGGAAGAAAATTCTTGTGTGCGATCGGCAGGCCAACTCAGACCACCCCAACTCGGTTTTCAATCATTTTGACGGGTTTGATGATGGCTGGTGGGGCGGAGGCGGGGTGTACCTGGTGGAATGTACCGCCTAATGTCGTATCTCAACTGGTCCAAATAGTGGCGTACACTGGTTCTCCTCGAGTTTAGGGTGCTTAGATCGCTAGCTGCAGGGTCCCCTTTAGAGCCAGGCCAGAGTCAGCCAGAGCTAGTAGGGCCAGGATCAGGATCAGAATCAGGACCAGCCCGACAGGACCACGGCAGGGCGCCTACTGTAACTCTGCTGACTGATCTGGCTATATCGAGAAACTGATGTTCTTTTTTAGATCATCAGTGTTGACCACTTGAACAGCAGAGAACGGCAAAAATCGGAGAACAAAGTCCAATAAGCGCCTGGGAAACCAAATAAACCCGCCGTCGACCCCCTGCATATTCGTCACTGCAGGGGCGTTGGTTGAGACGATCCAGACCGTGCGTCCTTTTGGCCTTTTTCTCACTCACTTTATTCTTGGCTTTTGGAAGGAAAAGTGGAGAGAAGATGGTTGCCCCCCAGTGCCCCCACCATCTCCGCTTGCTCTTGTCGTGTCGAGGAGCGGTGTGCGCAAATGAAATGGATTAAAATGTCGGGACCCGGTGTCGTGCAGCCGTTCATTTCATTCTTTTGCATTTCAGTGCAAGTTCTCTTCAACCTTGGAAGTTCTTCTTCAGACCAACCTTGGAACCTCCAGTTGGAATGAGGTGAAAGAACCCTTCCAACGGTAGTTTGCTACTAAACATAGATTTAGTAGTTGGACCTTTTTCTTTCCTTCCAGTTCTTTTCATTCTCATTTCCCATTTCCCATTTCAAGTTTTTCTTTATTTTTCCTCTTCTTTTTATAGAACGTTTTGGCTTGGCTGCACCATGCGAACTACCCCTCTTGCCCAGCCCTAATCTTCAAGTGTCAACCTTGAAACTCATCCTAGTATTGTCTGGGGTACTAGTATCGACAAAGCACATTCAAAGCTCTCTGGAATTTACCTTTGGCCTTTGTTCTTTGTCATCACCTAGTACAGGTCACCTCCCAATCAGACCTCAACTTCCAATATAGAAGGTTTGCGGATGGCCGTCACATGGCGTGGCGATCTTCACATGGACACTGCACCTGCTGCTGCACCTCCCGCCTGCCTTGAAATGAACTTGAAATCTCCGGAGTCAACGATCATCGAAGTTTCTGCGAAATGCACATCCCAGTCGCCTTCTCCTCAGCTCTTGCCCAACATGGATATACCCAAAGTGAAGAGGATCGATCCACCGACGGCCAATACTAGCATCGCAGTACTATCAGATTCACCACCCACTACTATTACTACTCGACCAAGGACAGGTTCACGCCCAACATCTGCAACTGGATCTGCACCTCACTCTCGTTCAAACTCGCGCAGTACAGCTCGTTCACGCCCTCCTAGTCGACATGGTTCTCTGCACTCATCACGGAGGGCAGTGACAACTGCCAGCATCGTTCCTGTCGTACCAGCTCGTACCTCGCCACACGAAAGACGCGAATCACTGCTAGCATTACATCGAGAGTCATGTCGTCTATTTCAAGAGGCCGATGCATCTGTAGCCTCTTCCGACGATGTGCGCTCCGTTCCAGCTCTATCAAGGGCCTCATCGTCGACTTATACTTCCCGTCGTGAAGGACGTACCTCTTCAGAGGCAGGTAGCTCAGGTCCCCCATCTCCTGTGCTATCATCAGGCTCTAGTCGTCACTTCGACTTCGAGCATCGAGGCTCTATCAACTCTATGATGGCCCCAACCTCTCCGAGTCTTCAGTCCCGGGACCGGTCAAATACCCTACCGACCAAGACACCCGAGTACGAATGTCTCCCCAACCCCTCCGCATCCTCCATCCACGTCCCGGCGACAGTGATGGAGTGGACATCCCCCTCATCCCGAAGAGCAGAGTACGAAAAGATCGACCGCGCAGGCCGCGGCGTTCGCGGCCTTTGGCGACGCGTCGCTCCTCGCTGGTGTCAGACCCGCGACTCACGAACGCCATTCTTCGAGGAAGGAAACACAAGTCGTGAGGGAAGCGTGCGTCGGTTCCGAATGGATCTTCCAGATGACGAGTTGGAAGATGCCGTCGACCCACTTGATACGACTCAGGTGCAAATGTTGGATTTTCTCGATAAACGAAGGGAGAATGGTCCTCGACGCTGGACATATCGTCGGACCAAAACTTGCCCTGCATGAACTTGAACCAAGTTGCAACCTTGGATAAAGCTTGCTCATCTTTCTTCCTCAATTTTTGATGCCTAGATTCGTTGCCACTGTTTCTTTTTCCTGATCGGCATTTCGGCACAGGTGTCACATGCCCGCAGGTGCTTCTTTTTCAACGCTCCCATGACTACCACAGATTGATGATTGTCGATCGTGACCGTGACTATTGCATTTGCATTGCATTGCGCTTGGCTTGCATATTCAAGTTATATCCATACTACCTCCTCCCCACTTCCTACAACCTTCCCCCTTGCATCCATTGTGAATACTTTTACCTTCCTCTTACTGGCCACTAATTATGAATCTCCGAGGAGATAACTTTGGCCTGTTCTCATTGTGGCCAGATTGAACTCGATCCTTTTGCGTTCATCATCTTTATCGCATCACTTATCAAAACCTACTAAGATACCCCAAGGAGGCCTTCTGTTGCTCAGCATCGTTGTACATACTGATACGATGCCACTTATAGTTACTTTGCTAGCATCGCAAATTGAACCAAGTACATATTGAATATTTCTGTGCATTCTGTAACTTTCTACCTAGGTACCTAAGTAGGTACAATGTAACCTGAATAGGACGACCACTGAATAGTACTATGACATGTACCGATACTACTACCCTGCCCCAGGGCTGCCAGTGGCCCTGGCACTGTAGATTTAAAGAGACTGCCTACTACCTGCAAATCGCATCACGGCTTCAACTTCAATCAAGAACAATTTGAAGCAACAACTTGAACTTGAAGTGGGTACTGCGGATACTACTGGTATTCATAATAGCACTGACCGTATTCCAACCTAGCAGACCACTTTTTGGCCTGACTTGTCTAATTAGCTTGCTCAAACAGGTGCGGGCCCAGAAGCACTTTTAAAGTGACACTTTGTTTACGTTTGATATAAGCAGTATGTGATGTGTTTGATTAATCTCACACTTTGTTTCCACATATAAGCAGACAGGGCAGGGTCATAGATTGAGGGATAAGCTGCAGAATCTGCAGATACTATCAGTCCTTATAAGATGATGGCGTATAGTAGTACTCGGGTAGAAGCAGGAGAATAGGTGAAGGGGGAGTAGGAGTAGACGGAGATGGGAAATAAGGCAGGAAAGTGGTTGGAAGGGAATTGAGCGAAGGTATTGTGAAGGTCTGGCTGTAGGAAAATGAGGACAAAGTAGTCTTAGAGCAGTAGATAAGGGCGAGCTGGGTGATAGATGAATTGATCGAGTACGATTAATTGTACTACCCTAGGGTACTCTCTGGGTATCCATTCGTGGGCGATTGTTGTGTAGCCTTTTTTTGCACGTTTTCGCTATATCGATCTGTTGGAAGCTTCGAGCTTCGCGATCGGTCTTCCAGCGTCGCGTTCTACAAACTTGAAACCTCGCTTGGATGTCATTAACCTGCTACTAGTACTAGTACTAGCCCGGTGCTCTTTCAGCGCTTTACTAGTATCTTTATGCAAGGATTCTATGTGAACAGCCACTACGACCTTGGAAGCATGATTGATAGTATGATTAACTAGGATTTATTTATCAGCTTTTTTGAAAAGCAATTCCCTGGAAGCAAGAATCGGAGGGTGGTAAGATTAACTTTTTCAACCAAAGCAAAGCGAAGTGTTAACAATGATATAAACTTAGGAAACGTAGACTGAAAGCACCCTTGGAAGAGGATAACGTTAACCTTTTCAACAGAAACAAAGCGCGAAGTGTTCAAAGTAACAATGACATAAAAGCAATCGTAGACTGGCAACCCGAGAGTTTCAATCAGACTGTTGAAACATCGCTGCCAGATCCATCGCTGCCAGATCCATCGCTGCCAGATCCATCGCTGTCAGATCCATCGCTGTCACTGGGTCCGCTTCCCTCATTGCTGGAAGGGGATAAAGTCGCAGTCTCCATGATAATGCTGACCAGGAGAGAAACGTATGGTTCAAATGACTTAGACCAAGAAATTATCCGGTGAAAGGAGAACTAAAGCCAAGTCAGAACTGGGAAACAGGCATCATGAAAAGGCAAAATTCTCGCGAGATTGTCGGCGCATGAAGCGAGACGTACTGGATATCTGCACATACTGTGATTGACACACCTGCTGTCACAGGAGAGACGCATAATTTCGGCTACTATCCATCTCTTATGGCTTAAGAATGCTGCCATGTGGCCTCCTGTGCTCATTCGCTGTAGAAGTGACGTCTGAGCCTGTTTATGAAATGGGTTTTGGCCTGGCCCTGTGCCCACGAGAATAAGCTTGCGAGTAACCTGGGTCTAGAGCGACTTTCCGGTTTCCCGTATTCGCAAACTACTGTAACCACGCTCTCCTCGTTTGTCCATGGAATATCGAGGAGAAGAGCGTCTCTATTGTCGATCTCAAAGAATTCGAATTTTGGTTGAGCCAGGATTCTGTAAAATCGGGATCCAGTATTTTCTTTGCCCATCGCGCAGCGCTTCTTGTGGAACATAGCGGCCAGCCTTGGGGAAAATAGAGTCTCAAGAATCAGTCAGCCAGCCATTCGTCACGTTGAGGCGCGGAACTGGAGTCGACTTACACTGGCAGGATCTTCCGTGTGATTCTGTAAAAGTTTTCCCGGTTGACAGCGGGGGTAACCCACAAGTTCTAAGGTTGCTTCGAGTTTGATTGGGAATTAAATTTCCACTGAGAACCGAACCGAGACATCTGGAGCCACATAGTCTTGTTGACAGGAATACTTTCTCAAGGTGATGAGTCCTATAGTAGTAGATTAAATGTGGAATAGATGGGGTATCTTACCCGAACGACACGCCATTTCCTGCCCTTATCAATCTGTTCAAATCGCTTCAAATTGTTCAAGCATATCCACTTCCTTGAATCTTCTCACGATGTGCATACTGAACATCGACCCTGTTCTCGTATGGGTAATTATGGAAGATGAAATACATCCATGGATAGGAGCAGCCCTCTGGAGCCGAGTCTTCGCCGTTGTGCCAATCTCCTTGAAGGACTCTTTTTCCTTCGCCTTGTGAGAGGAGTACAGTTTGGGCCATTTGAGGTTTCTTTTAAATAATTGCATCGCCTATTCACAGTATCCCGCATGAAGTGTTGTATAGACTGAGTGGGTTTCAAAAGGGGCTTTCCCCAGCCCACTACCTAGTTCAAGTTGCGTTTCATCTCCTAATTCGATGACTTTTCACATTGTATATTGTAGAAAGCTATCTGTATCCAGGTGCCAGGTAGATGTTATAAAGCGATGGGGGGACAGGGGAGAGAAAAGAAGAGAAAGTTTTGGTGAATGAGTTTCATGTCTTTTATGTCCCTTCCAACGCTGTTTGCCACCCACTAGGACTAGTACGCATGAGGGAAGAAGGAACCCACGTAGACATACAGGTGATGCTTTCTATTTTGGTAGAAGATGATCAGGAAGCTTCCCAGGCAGGAAGGAGAGAAGAATTAGAAGTGGAAAGAGGAGAATAAAGAGGAGAAGGTACTGTTGTAGGGTAACTGCACCCTAGGGTCACCCTCGCTCCTTCTTATCATCTCCTGCTACAAAAAGAAGGCACCGTCTGCAAGTGTTCCTTCTTCTTCTGCAGCTGGTTTAGGCGGCAACTCATCTCATTCACCAGAATTTTCTTTTCTTTTCTCCCCTCATCCTCCCAGACACCTGATAGCTTCCATCTAGATCCATACCCTCATTTTCACGCTGACTGGAAAGATCGTGAGGTCGGGCTGCTCGAGCAAGACCAGAATTCAGACTTCCAGCGAGATTGTCGACGCATGCAGCGAGACGTACTGGGGGTCGCACATATTGTGATCGGGACACCCGCAACGATCACTGCGCCCATGGTTCTCACACGTCTTCATTCCTCATTTGTTGCTGTCGACGATGCCTCGATGGCCCGCGAGACTCATGTGCATGCTGCCCTTGCTTGGTTGTACCCAGTAAGTTTTGATCTTTTCCGAGACAGTCGACAGCTCGGACCGCACTCGTAGGCCATCCAAATCAAAACCCGTTCTACAAACAGGTCCATATGTCACTTCTGTAACGAATGAGCACAGCAGGCCACATGGCAGAATTTTACCGGCACCAGAGACGGATGGTGACTGGTATAACGCTTCTGTCCTGTGATGTGTTCTACAAGGACAAGGTTATGATAGAATCCCTTTCCGAGAAAGATACCAACGCTGCCTGGCGCCTCGCAGCATGGAATTAGACTCGGTACGGAGCCAAGTCTAACACCATCCTTCTCGATGTCCCATGGACAAAGGAAGAGAACGTGGGTACATCGTTTGCAAATATGGGAAACCGAAAAGTCGCTCTGGACCTTACTCGCAAGCTTATTCTCGTCGGCAGATCTCAACCCGAAGGGATTATCATCTTGGTCGGATGTGAGGCACAGTGACGTCTATACAGAAGTGATCTGCATTAACTCGCGCGGACAGAAAGCCCACTATGGAGCAAGGTTCGAGCCCTCAAGATCGAAGCTTTGCAGGGTAACGAAGCAGACATTGCGATCTTCGATTATGTGCGTACCAGTGAAGTACACGGCTTCAGCGTGACTTCCGCCGTTTGAACGTCGCATGTAGCCGTGCTAAATGGGGGTTCTACCTTGTCGCTCGCGGTCTTACTCTACAAAAAAAAAATGAGAAATGGCGCAAGGTCTGCCAGAGAGTTACACCGATTCTTCAAATCCATGAACACGATCGCTACACTACGCCAACCCGCCTCTGGCACTGCGGGAATAACGCCACTCCCTTGGTCTTTCGGTGACCCAGTCGCAACCTAACGTGCCTCTTCCCTATCCAGAGATCCTGGAGTCTGTCACTTACACCTACTCCCCTCTAGTTGTTCTTAGTCCAGTCAAATTTCTTTAGTATTCTGACTTCCATTTGTTATTTCTGACTAGTATATAGCATAGCAACAAAATTTACCTCATCCATCAACCTTTCAGCTCTCATACTAAAACATAATCGCTTAAATTCTTGTAGCAGTATGGTTGTAATCTTCTAGTGGTTGGATCCCACTAGCAGGCCATCTGCTGTCCCCTTAAAAAGCAAAGAGCGCCGACTCGGCTACGAGGCATTTGCACCAGTACTATGGATGAGATGTAGTTAATTTGTATCCGCAATTTACATACCAACCTTGGAACTGGGCGTAAGTAGCAATAATTGAAGGGGACCATTCCTCGTCCCTGTCAGGATTTAGATTTAGGATGTACTATTGAATAGGCTCATAGATGGTCTACTAACGGATCTTTCCAATTGGACTATTGACTTAGCCTGTCCAATTGGCTGGCTCAAACGGCAGTGGGTCTCGAGGGTACTTTTGAAGTGACGTTTTATTCAAATTTGACAGAACTTATAGCTTGAGTTTGATCAATATTAGACCTGAACTTATTTTCTATATATGAAACTTAAGAAATTAGTACTAAAATTTGCACTTATAAGAATTTGAATTATACAGTTCCAAGGTTGTATCTCAAACGAACCTTGTCTGTGTCGATTGGGAGTTTGTAGTAGTACTGAAACTACTGGTAGTTATAAGCTGCATAGTACCTTCCATAGCCTAATACTAGGACTCGCCTCCAAGGTATTCTTGGTACACATCGACTCTTGATTATGAATCTGAATAATTGCATAACAACAAAAACTTGAATTGAGAATATTGACAGGTGTAGTTTGTGTATGTTCATTTATCCACCATCTCATATCGAATTTGGTCTAATTTATTAATCGAGAATGCCGAGGAATAGCAGCACTCTTTGCTTGATACTGTGGTTCTTTTCGAAATCACATGTGATATTGTCCTAGTAGGTGCTAGCAATTCACAATATTTTGCAGTACCAGGGCTAGGGCTACGGTACACAATGTGGTTGTAGCTTATCTGTTTTGCCGCGCTTCACCGACCTCAGCTCCGCGCGGCCCCGAGGAATCCCCCCAATTTGGTCAGCTTTGGTCACCATCCCCGGTATCAATTCTAAGTCAATCAAAGAACTTTCCTCAAAAGCATTGCATTGTCTCTTTCTTGGCGCTCATCTCTTTCTCTCTCCCTTATTGGACATACCATTCACAATGTCATCTTCCTTTACCCCGTTCTGGGGCCCTCCAACATCCTATCTAAAGTACGTTCAAGTGGTTTCTACCTAATCCCGTGGCCTGAAACACGGTTCCCTCCCTCGATGGCTGTAAATAGACAGCCTGAAACTGACTTTATTTAGTTTCTGCGAAGAGGTAAATCTCACGTCTTTCCTTTGAATCCTAGTCCATTGTTCATCCTCCGTTCTCCAATCAAATTACTGACGTGTCCAAAATAGGATTATGTCATAACCCGATTTGTGGCTGAGTTCATCAACACATTCAGCAGCATGGTGTACAGTGAGTTCAAGAATTGAACATCAACAAGAGACAATCGCTTACGCCTTTTGTCTAGTATGCTATGGTATCTATGGTCTTCTTCAAATTCGCAAACAGCCAACGGCGGGGTTCCGCTCCATTTCGTATTTGGGGCTTATCGGCGTTGGTGTTTGCTCCGGTGGTTACCATATGACCCTCAAATATCATACTCAGATGTGTATTTCGCGACTTTGCCCTATTTTCTGCGAGACATTAGCTGACCCGGTTTGATCATAGCGGATGAGTTGTCAATGCATCTCCTTACTACGCCACTTTTGTACCGCATCTTATCATTCAAAGCCAGTCCCGAACGTACCCGGTTGATTGGAATTGTTCTTTCAACCCTGTTCACCATTGTCATGGTCGTTCACATGGTGATGGATGAATTCCTGCTTCACGCTGCGGCATTCGGTCTAGCTGTGTATCTGATCGGCCGTGGAACCCTCAAGATCATCCGTGAAGAAGTTCCCGATCTCAAGCTCAGAGCGATTCATCGCAATCTTTCCTTCTTCGGGTGCTGTATGGGCACCCTCATCTTGACATCTGTATCTTATTCACGTTCGCTAACTGGAACAGTCTGCTTCGGCTTCGGCTACTTCGTCTGGCTCATTGACGAGTTCGGCTGTGGAATCTTGACCTCAGCAAAACATACCGTCGGGCTTCCGCTAGCCTTCTTGTTCGAATTCCATGGATGGTATGTATTACAAGCTGTCCTTCTCTCGCCCTTTTCGATTCAAATTGTTCTAGATTACTGACTCAGATAAGGTGGCACTTCTTCACTGCCATTGGTGGTTATATCGCCGTCGCAACTGTCGATCTTATCACCTCGGGTGAAGTGCATGATGACCCCACTCCTTCTCTTGCATGGCCTGTTGGTCCTGCATCAAGGGTGATACAGAAATTCACCGGCTCCAAGCAGAAGGCCTGAGTATTCAGGAATATGTTTGAAATAGCCACACAGTTCACTGTGCAGACCTGACGGATTAGTTGGGTGGACGACGCGGCGGAGAGTGCCACCCTTCATTCGCTCAAGGGATACCAGGCGCATTCCATCTGACCTGAAACCATACTCATAGATATTACAATAGATTAATCTACAAGATTCAAGTTTACAAGGCTCTGATCCCCCACCGCCGGTAAGGCGTTGGTGCCAGTACCTGGGTACTTAGGTAGGATCCGAGGGAGGGGCTATTTAACCCAAGCCCAAGATCAAGACTCGACGGAGCTTTAGAGATGTTTAACGCCCGGAATTTCTACTGGTATCTACTAACTAGGTAGTACTGTAGTATATGACTGGATTTATAAAGTGTTATACCGAGATAAGGGAAAGTTTGTTTCAACCAAGGTCAGGCTGTGATAACAGGTGCATCTGGCCAGTACTCAAAGAACAAAGACCATTCTTGTTAGAGCGGATGATCTGTTTTTTAAGATCCCGTGATGCAATTTTAAGCATTTTGTCGAAGAACCCACCCCACTCATCACGATCGCCGGCTTGTTTGAACATCTGAATGGTGGTTGCTTTACGCTTCATATCCCTGGAACCGGGTATCTCGATCAGTGGATTGATGAGTTGCATGGTCCAGTTAAGGTATTCCAGGCGCACTTCTTTCGTGCTCGACGAAGAATCTTTTTCATCTTTGATCAGAGGACCTTCAATGACCAGAGAGCTGAGAGTAAATGACACATTCGAGATCCAAATTTTACATCGCTTTTTTTCCGAGTAGGATTCTTCATCATCCATGGCTGCTAGGATGGTTATAGAGCTGGCCTCTTTATCAGAGACACTGCTGTCGCTTCCTGGATGTACTAACACAGTGATAAGTGCTTGGGTTGCGTATTGGCGAGCAGGAATATCGTAGGCGATGAGACCGCTGATAAGTGGAAATAGCACATCGTGAAGCGGGGGTTTGAGAACTGTCTTGACGCCTTCTGGGTGGTGGGCAAGATTCCATAGGCAATGGGCAATTTTGCGTTCACGTCGCATGTCTTCAGGGCTCAAGACGACCGTCATGATACATGGCAAGTTGGTGGAGGACTCGAATGGACTCGACCACGTACTATAGATGGATCTGATATGGTTCATTTTGTCGAATGCATGAGCTAGGGCAACATGGCCTTTTAATTCGATGAATGCTTTGGTCAACCTGTGGGAAAGATTAGCATATTTTGTTTTGGTTTAGTATTTCGGTTCCTCGGAAGGCTCGGCTGTTCTCACTCGCGATCCCTCAAATAATACTGCAAGTCCGTCAGTTGACTTGTAGTAATATATTTCAAGTTGTTCTTCAGGCCATCGGCGTACGGTTCCAGAACACTCTGTACATTCCGGCTGAGAGGAGCGTTTTTAGGGCTCCTTGGTTGATCGGCCGGCAAGCTTGCTTCTTTCTGTGTTTGGGAAGCGGTATCTGCATTGGATCTCCCCAAGGCACTGTCATTTCTTTTGTCATCCCCAACCCTGCGTTTGACTTGAGAAACCCGTGCCTTAGCAGTGCCTTCGTTGGGCTCTCCTTCAGTTTGGCTCTGATTTGGGGGGACGCTCCGAGAGTTCGATTTAACGGGATATGAGGAGGCAATTGACGAAGTGTTCAAAGTGAAGGTATTGGGGCCCGGGTTGGAAGAGTTATCATTCAACCAGCCATGTACAAACGCTTCTTTTGCTGATGGTCTTGCTGAAGCAACTGGGGCCATGGTATCTCCCAAGAACTTATAGCAGAGATGACTAACCCGAGGTGTAGATGGAAAATTGAGTTTTGTTCCTGATAAGATCTCTGAGGTAAGGAAACGGGTATTTGTGAAAAAGGAGATAGAATGCTGTGGCCCCGACTGACCATATGTCGACTTTTTCAGTGTAGTTGTTGTTTGAATCTTCTTGAGTCGTTTCGAGGGGATAGATTTCTTGAATCTCTGGTGCACAGAAAGCAGGAGTTCTAACACGAGTACGCAGACTGCTATCAATTTTCACCCGCTTGGTTATTCCAAAATCTCCAATTCTTGATTTCCCAGTTTGGTCCGGGGCTGGTTATGAAGATATTCTGTCTCAGTCAGCTCTGTGTTTGCTGGGTTGACACGTGGAAGCTGTCTCAAACTTGAACACACTTACCGCAGGTTTGATGTCTCGGTGAGCATAATTCTCCTCGTGGAGTAGATTGATTCCTTCTGCAATCTGGGAAATGATGTTCTTGACCTCGAGCTCTGGAAGTGGTCCAACGAGTTGCTTCACGTATGTTTCGAGATCACCATCCTCGAGGTACTCCATCACAATGAACACGCGATCATGATTTTCGTACCACCCATGGCATTTGACGAAAAGTTCTTCATACTGTTGAATGTTAACAAGACATTGAATCCAGGGTTTCGGACCATGAAACTCGGCTCGACATACCTTTCCTAGAGAGAACTTAAGAATGGCGTCCAGCTCTTTTCTAAAGTCTAGACCTTTGTTCAACAGATGTTGTTTCTTCATTCTCTTCACAGCCTGCACTTTAACTTGGCCATTGCGCCTTTGGTGTGTAAAAAGTGAAACTGAGCCAAAGCCTCCTCCTCCAATGAACTTTCCCTCTACCCAAGTCTCTCTTCCTCGTTTGACGATGTATCTAAGTTTGTGGGTTCCCGATTCATCGGTGAAAGTTTCACGCTGAATGTCAGCTTTGATCCGACTCCTGTTTATCAGGTCCGTCTCCATAGTAGTACTAGTGAACTTGGCTCACAGATCAACAGTAAGACTCTCTCAAGACAAAATTTGAAGGAGATGAGGTTTCCAGCATGGATGTGAAATGGCCTTCTTGAAAATTGCCCCGCCTAGGCCAGAGCAGCTGAGCCTCGTCTGATGTCCGCCAATCAAATTAGACTTGCACGCGCCCTCATCTGGGCGCCTATGAATGTGTTTCGAGATTTTCAAGGATCACCCATTGGCAGGGCATACACTATGACTTAGAAACTAGAATATTATGGAGTTCACACAATGACACAAGAGCACTGACCGCCAGACTCCGGTAGTAGGAACTTAGAACTAACCGTTATAGTTAGCAGGCATATTGTGGCCCAGAAGTTCGGGTTCCGCTTGGTTCTTCTCCCCCAACTTTGAAAACGCCCCCACTGTTTCCCCCGCCCTGTCAATGACAGACCCACCATGCCCACCAGGCCCTACAATATTCCATTTCTCCTCTTTTCCGGCAATCTCTCCCAGAAAAAAAAATTCAGATTTCTTCGGGGAAACTATAATCTCAATCGAAATGCGCAACCCAACGCAAGAGATTGATCAAGAACTAGCGGAACTCAATCTCGCATCACAGAATCCTGATGCAGAGATCTGCCTTGCATTTCCAGATGGCGGAAAGGAAGCATGGACCTGTCTGTTGGGCTCGGCCCTGATGATGTTTCCATCATTTGGATTTCAAGTCGCCAGTATGTGAATTGTACACCCAAATGAGAGTCCATCTAACAGTGTTTGTAGTTGGGTCCGTTCAGGACTATATCAGCACCCACCAGCTCGCAGATTACACCGTCCGTGATGTAGGCTGGATCACTGCCGTCTTGGTCTTTCTGACTCTGTTCTTGGGTATTCAAGTCGGTCCACTGTTTGACCGCTATGGACCCCGGGTGCTGTTGCTCTGTGGTACAGTCGCCAGTTCACTATCATATTTCTTGCTCGCAGAGTGCACGAAGTACTGGCACTTCATCCTGTGTTTGAGCATTTTGGGTGGTATCTCTGCGGCGGTTGTAACGACTGTTGCTATCTCGGTGTTAAGTCATTGGTTTTATCGACGTCGTGCACTAGCTTCTGGTCTCTGCATGTCAGGCTCGTCGGCAGGAGGGGCTATCATTCCTCTGCTCTTGCGAACTCTGTTTAAAGAGTATGGCTGGACGTGGTCAATCCGAATTATTGCATTCATGTCCGTCGGCTGTTATGCAGCCGGAATTCTCCTAGTCAAAGGCAGACTGCCGATTGTTAGGGAGACGAAAGCAATTATCGATTTTAACGCATTCAAGGCACCTCGCTTATTTTTCCTGGCTGTGGCTGTTTTCGCCTTCGAGTTTATCATCTTTGGATGTGCGGCGCTTCTTCCGACTTACGTTCGTTATTCCGGTCTTGACCAGGATGTTCAGTTTTACTCGCTCACTGTACTCAACAGTATGAGTTTGGTCGGCAGAGTACTACCGGGAATAGCCGCGGATAAGATTGGCCGCTTCAATATCCTGCTCACTCTCTCGTGTATCACCTTGATCATTATGGGGAGTGTTTGGATTCCATTTGGATCTCATAGTGAGGCGACACTGTATGCGGTTGTAGCACTCTTTGGTTTTGGATCTGGAGGTTGGATCTCTTTGACTCCCGTTTGTGCAGGTCAATTATGTCGCACTGAGGAGTACGGCCGATTCTATGGCACCATATACTCGGTCGCCGCATTCGGTGTGCTGCTGACGGTTCCTATCGGTGGTGAACTTCTTCAGTCAACGACTCCTCAGGCCCTTGTTGGATTTTATGCAGCAATTCTCTTTGTTGGCCTTGTTTGCGTGGGTATGTCGAGATGGGCCCTGCTAGATTGGAACTGGAAATGGAAGGTGAAAGTTTGAAAAGGGAGGGAAGCAGAGTGATTCGGAAACACAGTAAAAATATTCATCAATTGTTCATAGCGCCAGTAAATATAGAAGGCATAAGTGCCGGGTATATCGAAACAGAACCCCAATATGCTTTTTCGGAGGCAAACGATCTTCGCCAATCCCCCGCGTCGTTCAAATAAACCACATTTAAAGAAGGTCGTAGTCGTCCAGCTTGTCGCGGTATTGCATGATGTTGCGCTTGATCTTGCTGGAATCGACCCAAGTGACAAAGTCCTCCATGTTGCGAGTGACCAGGAACGCGGGATCGTTGACGACTTCGGTTCCGACACGGACATGGCCTTGCTCGATGAAAGTAGTGGCCTAAAACCTTTTGTTAGATGCTGAGTCTTCTCATGGACCAGACCGGGCTTTTCATGCGAAAACTTACAGCCTTGATTGTCTGCACCATCTTGGTTCGCACCATCAACACAGCCAAACGTCTCCGGCAAAGAGCAGACACAGTGACTTCCTTCTCAACGCGAGACAGACCCGCACCTTGCTCGCGAGATTGCTTCAGAATACCCATGCGCCACAACTTCTCCAGCAACTCCGACTCGAGTTTCCTGCGGATGGGGTCGGACTCGGGGTCTAACTGGGAAAGCTTATGGGCGAGTTGGCGCAAAGAACCGCAGAGGGCGTTGTATTTGCGATAGTCCATCGGATCTTGGAGGAGGTAGCGCTGGCGGATTTCATGTTCGCGGTGGTTTCCATCGGACTTGTAATTGTGGAAGTCGACCTTCCGGAGAAGTCTGTGATAAAGAAAGAGCTCGTTAGCAAGTGTTCTTCGGCACAGTGTATTGCTAGAATGCGCTCTGAGAGTGAAAAATTGTGCAAAACTTACTTCTTCTCGTGATGCTTGAGTTGACGAACCATCTTGGCGACCGTGTCAAGATTCAGTCACTGAAAGATGGTGTTGCAATAGGAGCACTTCCACCTGGTCGTCGAAGGGAAAAAGTCCGCGATAACAAATTTGTTATCTGGGCGGTGTGAGTTTTCTGCCGCTTGGCATTACCCGATTTGGCTAGTCTATTGGAATGCCCCAGGCAGTATGTCTGTCACGTGATATTGAACTATACAAGCCGACGGTTACAACAACATCAACTTCAAGATTAAACAACACAATATTACTAAGTAAAAGGAGAAAGACGTTCAGTTGACACTAGATTGGTGTTATTCTTTGGATGCTAGGTGATTTGGAAAAATCCAGCGAAAGCTACTCGTTAAAAGCCTGAACAACTGAGTCAGGTTCAATCAATACTTGTTGAGGAGAGCCCGTTATGTAGCAGTGATTTGGTGTTTGAAGATCAGAGAATAAGTCACAAGATATCAACATTAGATTTGGTTCCTCAAAGCCCATCCACTTCAAGTCACCTTTCTATTTGCAACAATCTCCTCACTCAGAGACTGAATGTTCTGCGCCCCCATTATGTCCAACACCGACACTTCTGCATTGAGCTCTTTCTTAGTCCATGAGCGAAACTCCATGGCCACCAGGGAATCTATGCCACCAAATCCAAATCTCTGGACGTCAATTTCAGAAACTGGCATCGCAAGAAGAGCGGAAAGCTTCTCCACAATGCCATCAGAGACAGCTGTCACCGCCTCACCAAAGGTGGTTATTGAGGCTAACAGAGCTGCAGCGCTAATCTTCTTCTGTTCATCTGCTGTACCATTGTTAATGGTGACTTCAGTCGCACGTTGATGTGTAAAAAGAGAGTAGTCGAGATAAGAAGGCGCAGGTATGCCATTCTGGCGACAAATCTCTGCAGTTGGAAGGCCAAGGACCAGTTGGGATTGTGGTTGATCGACATGATTGAGCCCCTTATCGTGTCTAGGATCAATCATGTATTCGATTGCAGCATGCACCTCATTTTCTTGAAGTAACTCGAAAAGATTCTCTGTCCGTGCTGTCATGTTTTGACGATTCTCTGCGACCCAGCCGACGTTCGAGACACTGCCAAGATCGATTACGGACGCTTTCATGCCTCGGGAAGTGCGGTATGCTGCAAGGGCATCTTGAAAAGTATTTCCGGCAGCATAGTTTGCCTGGCCACGATTGCCAAATATGCCTGCCACCGACGAGAGCATGAGGAAAAAGTCGAGGTCCAATGGAAGCAACTCGTGCAAGTTCCACGAGCCTTCGATCTTCGGTCGAAGTGCAGTCTGCCAATTGTCAAAAGACATCCCTTCGAAGGTACCATCCTAGAGAAGAGTATATTAGAAACTTATATCTAAAGTGGGGGAGCTTTCCTTTACATACCTGTAGCACCATTGAACATTGAATACATCCCCGAATGGGCGGTAATGTCGAATGACAATCCTTCAGAACAATCCCCAGTCGATTTCGATCCAAAATGTCACAGGCAAAGATATGAACATTGCATCCCACATCTCTCAAATCTGAAATCATTTCCAATATTGCGTCAGTTGTCTTGCATGATCGCGAGAGAAATATGAGATCCTTTGCACCCCGTGCAGCCATCCAGCGTGCGATACTGCGACCCAGTCCACCAAGACCCCCGGCAAGAATGTAAGACGCCTCTTTCTCGAATTGAAGAGGAGGTAATGGCTCTTGAACCACAGGTAATTTATCGGTCGCATTTGGCACGAACACTATTTTTGTAGAGTCGGTCCTGCTCTGTGCATCCCAAATGCCAGAGTCAATATCGGAGAACCCCATTATTTTGAATCGATGAGGACGGCTAATCTTGCCCTGGGAGAAGAGTCGTAGTGTATCTTGAATCGATTCTCGAATTATTTTTGGCCGATTCCGAATGAGGAGGTCAATGTCGAGATTAGAGATGGAAATGGTCCGAAGAGTTGATTCTGGTGCCAGTGTAGCATGGGGATGAAAGGGTTTTCCTGAGGCATCGATGAAGCGACCAAATGGAGCAATGCAAGAAAGGGTTTCTTTCTGGATTTCACCCTGGAGAGTATTGAATATGACATCAACGCCGCTGCCACTGGTGTACCTCATGATGCTCTTGCAAAATTCAGTGTTTTGTCTTGAAAGCATGTTGGCGCCTGGGATGTCGTATGTCTCCGCTAGAAGCTTCCTTTCCTCGACACTCGAGACTGTTGTGAATATTCTTGCCCCGATGGTGTTTGAGTATTGAATGGCAGCTTGTCCAACCGGGCTTGCCCCATCATGAATGAGGATGGCGTCGCTCGATTTCAACCCGGCAATGTGCCCAAGTGCATGAATCGCAGTTCCAAAAGCTATCGGCAAGCTAGCTGCGATCTCCAAAGAGACACTTTCTGTCATCTTGATAACTAATGTCTCTTCGATCCGTATCGATGTTTGGAAACATGCATTGGGAGTTAGGCTCGTTGAAAAGATCACATTGTGTCCGGGAGCCAAATCTCTCACCGTTAGTCCAATCTTAGTCACAACTCCAGTCCCTTCTATGGCCATATTCAAACGATCCAGGTTGGTCGAGAATCCAATGGCACAAATCTCTATCTGGACATGGGTGTCAGGAAGAGGCTCAGCATGCTGAGGCTCAATAACCCAGCGAGGAGCCGTCATAGCAGTCCCAAAGTTCTCCAGTCGAACAGAATGTTGAAGATCCCCAATCGACATCATTTCTGTTGGAGGGCTTGCAGATAGCGAGGCCAGAAATCTATCTGCGCTCTTAAAGGAATGAAGTCGACCAATGTGAATCATGTTGTCCCGCAGCATGTATTCTGCATGACGATCACTGGTTTCTTGAGTATCAAATTGATGCTTCACTATAGCACAACTCCAAATAGCCAGGTCTTCCTCAGAGACCTTTGGAAGTTCAGAAACCTCCAAACTCACAACATTTGAACCATCCGAACCTCTTTCCGAGCGGATAGTACGTAGTAGCCCCATGCTCGAGCCTGTAAATGGATTGTCTCTTGTGTCTGGAGTAATCCACAGTATCTCGTGACACTGCAGAACCATCTTCTTTAGCGTTTCGTATTCGGTGCAACTTATGGATGGAAGTATTGGTTTTCCCAGGTCGAGGAGAGCAATGCAAAGAGAACTTTCCATGCTAACACCTCGCAAGTCTGTGATCTCCAAGATAGAGATGCGATTCCTGCTATCGTGCCCAAGGATCTGAGAAATACAGTCGGCGACGGCCACGGCGAAGGCCGAATCCAGCGTTGGAGTTATGATGTAAACATCTCGTTTTGTTCTTCTCTCGGCACACAGTGCTGTGGAAATCATGATGCTTTGCCAGCTTAGATCCTCGTTTTCACAACTTGGGTACTCAATATCAACACCTGAGAACCCAGCTTGCATGAGAAGCGAGTCCCAGTCAGAAACTGGAATATAAGGACACCATTTGCGAATGGGCTCGTCTCCAAGCCACCACCCGGGAAGGAATCCAAATGAAAGTGGATACCAAAGGAAGTCTTGTCTAATTCCCTCTTGCATGATCAGTTTCCCTCCAGGATGAAGCAAAGATCGCAGCTTTGTCAATGTCTCGTTGAGATCTTTGGTAGCATGAATCACATTCCCACCAATGATGAGATCATATGTACTCAGATCAAAGCCTTGAATAGTAGGGTCTTCCTCCAGATTGAAAACTTTGAATGACATGATATCTTTCCAGGAATCGAACCTCACTTTTGCCCTTTCGAAAAAGCCGGAGGAAATGTCGGTGAAGGTGTACCTTGCTATGCTTTCTCTTGATGCGTCGCAACTTGGTGACAGAGCGCTCAAAACCTTTGCCGTAAGACTGCCTGTTCCACCTCCAACTTCAAGAATCTTCAGCTGAGAATGGTGATGTCGAATTAATAAGAGACAACTCTCTAGATGCTGTGGAAGATTGTATAAGTCGATGCTATCTTTGTACACATTCTCCATTAAGTTATCCTCTCCAAACATCAGATCAAGAGGACTCAGTTTTTGCCTCATGATGACAGCAATGTTTTGACCCATCCGAACGGTGAGAGCTCCTTCGGCATTCTGGGTCCTCACTTCCTCGACGATTGTTGTTCTCAAAGACGTGTCGTGTAGACAAGCCTCAAGTTCCGCAAGGGATAAGTGGGGGATTTCATTCTTGGTAAGGTTATCGTGAACGTATACCATCCAATCATAGAACCTGCGGAGGTGTGGTTGCAGGGTTGCGAGGTTGAGATCTTGCAGTTCTTGCAAAGCCTCTGTGACGAAAAGCATTGTGACCAATTGGAGACGCTTCGTCCAGCATAGATCTTGATCACGGTTCTTGTGCTCGATTTTGCTATGAGCGCATGCGGTCTCAGACAGAAGAAAATTCAAATCAGGATTCCAGACAATTTTGGTACAAAGCTGACGCTCAAAAGGATCCGGTATGTCGGTTTCGAGTGGTGTAAGCTCAATGTCGTTCATATAGATCCGAGCGGCTTTGGAAACTGAATCAAAAACCCGAATCTGACCTTCAAACTTCTCAGCAGCTAGAGCTTCTACTGAGGCATGGCCCTCAAAATCATAGCCCGGAGCACAATTCAAGTCTGCAGAAACCCACATATCGCGTATGAACGTCGGCAGTCTGATCTTGTCAAGGGATGAGTTTCCGGTGAAGTCCATAACCGCCGCAATCATCATGTGGACCATACTATCCATAGTAGCAGGGTGAATAAGATGTGAATGGGCGTAACCGTATGGCATGGATCCTGCGATATCTGGGACAGTGACCGTTCCAGTCATCTGCCCCTGGCGTAATTTGGTAACGTTCACATCATGAAGGTTGCGAAACAGTGCACCAAACTCGAGGCCAGCTTTGAGGAGATTATCGTAAGTGTCTGAAAAGTTGATTGGGTGATCGCAGACTTTCTTTGACGCCTCGAATCCATGCCGCCATTCTTGTAAATTGGCCTCGGTTTCACCATCAATTTCAGCAGAATCATACGGTGACTCATTTTCGACCGAAATTAGGCCTGTGCAGTGTTCAGTCCAGATTTCGCTTGTCTCATTGTATGAACTAATCTGGAACCGGCGCCACAGTCTGACCTCTGAGATGGATTCGGTGGTCATTGAAATAGACACCTCTATCCCTTGCTTAGTCTCTGGAACAATCAGGGCCCTGTGAATGGATACTTGACGAAGTTGGAATCCAGAGATCGCCTTCTGACCAACCAACTGCCGCGATGCCTCAATAGCCATCACTAGATAACCAACTCCTGGGTAGACGTAGTTTCCGGTGACCTAAAGCTCGTTAGCAACTATTCCCTTTTTTTTTGTAGAAGTACGCCAGGCTCACCACATGGTCCTTTAACCAAGGATTTTCTTCTAGTCTCACAAATTGCCTCCAACGAGGAGCCTCTTCATTCCAATCCGCGACGGGGGCACCAAAAAGGTCATGGCGTGGGAACTTGCGAAATCGAGTATTTTTGCTGAGTCGACTTTCGTAGAGTATCTTTTCTGTGTGCTTGAAGGGGTAAGCGGGAAGATCGACCAGAAGCTTCGCAGATGTGTCCAAGAACTCGGAAGAAGAGATGTTGATGTTGTGGATATCAACTTTGTATCCACTGGCGGCTAAAAACCCAATTGTACTGAGCAATGGATTCAGGGTCGGATCGACCCGACTCAAAAGAGAGAGATATTTGATTTTTCCCTGACTCATTTCCGATGACAATGTATCTTTTATCGCGCTCTGGAGAGTCGAGTGAGGGCCCAATTCCAAGATGTATGAGCTGTTGGAGCCATGCCCAGCATTCTCTTTCAATGAGTTGTTCATGATAGCTAAGCCATCAGTGAACCGGACAGGTGAGATCATGTTTTCCACCCAGTATTGACCCGGTAGATGTTTGTGGGTCACCTCTTCTCCCGTCAAAGTTGAAAACATGCGAACTCGATGCGGCGAAACAAAGCTTTCACCATGCTCCAGACATCCCATCGCGTAGAGATATTCGTATGAAACATCCTTCATGTGTGATGAATGATAAGCATTTTGAACCTTGAGCTTGCGAGCGAAAATTCCCTCACTGTCCAGCACGATTTTCAACTCATCAATTAGATCCATGTCACCGGAGACGGTGCTGTTCATTGGACTGTTATAGCAAGCGATTGTGAGTTCACCTTGATGTTTTTGGCGAATAGATTGAACATAAAAGTCAATTTGCGCCACATCCAGACCAACAGCCATCATTCCACCCTTGGGTACTAACAGCTGCTTGGATGAAACCTGGCCACGATAATAGGCGACTTTCCATGCAGATTCCCGTGTTAATTTCCCAGCGCAGTAGGCCGCTGCAACTTCCCCCGAGGAATGGCCAATCACTCTGTTTGGAAATATTCCCCAGCTGGCCAGAAGCTCTAGCAACGCTATTTGGAGTGCAGTGGAAAGGGGGTGCGCGATCTCAGGAATATCAACCCGCGACTGCATTCCGATTGCAGTATGTTCATCTGCAGTTCATTAGGTCGACTCTTCAAAGGTCCTAATACGTGAACAATATTACTTACCCAGCAGCGACCATGGACTCCCCAGTCTTTGAAGATAGTCTGAAGCGTCCTTCAAAGAATTTCTGAAAACTCGATATGTGAGAAGGGATTTCCCCATCCCACTGTATTGAGCCCCTTGTCCCGTGAAAACGAAACAAATACCCGGCGGCACCTCAGCTCTGACTGGCTTTGTAAAGTTCCCTTCTGAAAGATTCCATTGAAGTTCATTGGCCGTAGAGGCCATCACGAAACTTTTCCATGGGAAGGTAGACCGTCTTGCCGAAAGGGTGAAGGATAGGTCTCTCAATAGGTCTTCATTTCGTTTAAACGTAAGTCTCTTCTGTTTCAAGTAAAGGGAAAATGAAGCTGCGTTGCGCTTGACACCATCTTCATCATATGCGGTGATAACGAAGAGTTGTGGTAGCTCTTGCGGACCTTCGGGCAGCTGTACCGGCTTGATCAAAGGAGTTGTGTTGCGGCTCTGAGTAGCGGGGGTTTCGGTAAAATCCAATACACTTGCAGTTTCGTCGCTATCATAGTCATCGTCGTTATCCAAAAATGGGATATCTTTGTATCCTTCCAGTTTCTCTCGGGATAAGTAGTCAAGGTTTGCTGTCTTGTATGGTCGAGCCACAGGGCTAGTACTGTGAGCGGCACAGATGCCACGCTCATTGAGATAATGATATGCGTCATCAAGTACGCAGTGTGCGTTAGTGCCTCCGATGCCGAAGGAATTCAAAGAGGCTCTGCGTGGCCCGGCTGTAGGCCAAGGAATACTCTTTGAGGGGAAGTCGATGTTCCATTCGTCAACTAGAATCTCTGGATTCCTGGTTTGGAGATCATAAGTGGCAGGGATAATGCCTGATTCGAGTATCATGATGACCTTAATAAGGCCAGCCACCCCGGATCCGCCTTCGACATGGCCGAGAGTTGATTTGATAGATCCAATATGCAAGGGCCCGTCCCTTTCGCAGTCGAAAGCTTTCGAGAGAGCCTTGGCTTCAATAGGATCACCAGTCCGGGTTCCAGTGCCATGCGCCTCAACGAAACGAGTCTTTCGCATATCCAAACCAGCTCTCTTGTATACTTGTCTGATCAAGTTCTCTTGGGCTTCGCCACTGGGTACGGTGATTCCAGGCGTTCGACCGTCTTGGTTGACTCCTGTCTCGCGAAGAACCGCGCGTATGATATCGCCGTCTCTCACTGCTTCTTTCAGAGGCTTGAGGATGACTGACCCGACTCCCTCTCCACGAGCATATCCCTCAGCACGAGCATCAAAGCTGAAAGATCTTCCTTGGGCACCTAGAAGGCCATGGTGGCTGAACCCAATTGTTTCGAGTGGGTTTTCCAGTATGTTTACACCACTGACAACAGACTGTCAAACTCGTCAGCTATGTGGGCTTATCCATGGATTGGTTGGAAATGTACCATGGTTGTTTCACGGGATCGTAGACTCTGGACAGCCAGGTGCAAAGCAACCAGACTACTAGAACAAGCCGTATCGATCGTCATACTGGGTCCTTTGAAGTCGAAAAACCAGCTGACTCGGTTCGAGATTATGGAATTCGAGACTCCAGTCGGCTTATACTTGACAGTTGTTTCTGCATCCGAGTTGAGGATCCCCAGATAGTCGTGATTGAACCCACTGACGTATACTGATGTATTGGATCCGGTTGCACGGGCCAAGGGAATACCGGCATTCTCAAGAGCATGATACACGTTTTCCATCACCAACCTCTGTTGTGGGTCCAGCGTGAGCACCTCATTCTTGGTCATATTAAAGAAAGACGAATCGAAATGAGCAGGGTCCTCGGTGAGGAAGTGACCCCCTTGAATATGGTGCTATTTTGTTGATGTCAGAAAGCTCTGTAAGATAAACGGAGCTCAACAGCCTATCAGGTTCCGCCGAGGAAATTCACTCACCGTTCCTCCATGTTCTGGGTCTGGGTGATAGAAAGCTGCCGAGTTGAAACGCTCCTCAGGTACGGGCGACCATGTCGACCGGGATTGGAGCATAATTTCCCAAAGATCCTCAACTGAAAGAGCATCCTTTGCAAAACGGGCAGCAATGCCGACTATGGCAATAGGTTCGACAATATCCGATGATGTCCATTCGTTGCCACTTTGAGCCTCATCTTGGTGAGGCTTCATGGTGAGCTTTCACACACAACCAAAGATGAGACGAAAAGGTAGAAGAAGAGATAAGGAAGGAGACGAGAAAGAAGTGCATATACCTTGAAATGAAACTGCCACAGTGATCAGACGAGCGAAGCAACCATATTTCTATTCGCAGAAATATTCTGTAAGGTGAAGGTTTGCCAGGATTAACAGAGAAAGTACAGGGAGCTCAAGAGGCCAAGAAGTCACCTCGCCGCCATGCCCGAATATGAGGCACCAACCTTAAGGCCCACTCGCAGACGACCGATAGCTCGACATGAAATCACTCGGGTTGATCGGCGCATTGCCTATCCAGAGTACTAGATCATATTTCACCATTACACTACGAAAATAACAATTTTCTTTCCCAGAATCTGGCGCCATAGTATGGTTATCTCACACGTGTCTGTCTCTACTACTACCATTTTCGACTGAAAGTGAGGTTAAGTCCACGTCACTGCGAAAATTCTTTGTCCGTTTGATAATGCCCACTCGCCTATTCAGGCAGGAGGCTAGTGAACTTCCAAATGATACAAATCCCGAAGCAGGCCAAATCCCCGGGTACGTCGTTCTCCCAACTTCCTGGACAGGAGGGGTGATTGACGCATGAAGCGTACAGCACGAACGCCCCCGTCAGTCCTTAGCAACGAATGATATCTCTTGTCGGTCAACGGCCACACCAGAGGATCTCGTTCCTCCATGATCCCTGTCGATCTACCCCTCCTTTATGCGCCACGAGCGATCAAGTATGGAGATCTTGATAGGATGTCGGACTCGGAGTAGTTCGCTGCTCGGCTGTCACCGAGAACAGAAACAAGATCAATTTTGATCTACGGGATAAATCACCCGGGCAAAGATACTCCTAAATTTGAGATGACACGTACTAGGGACTTTTCAAGCGTGCGGAAGCTCACTTGAAGCCTGAGGCCGGCGCTTGTACTTTAAACAAAGAAACCGTTTTCCCCACCTCACTTAGTTGTCCATATCTGTCCGAGCAGTAACAACCCGAACACCCCTGCCAGCAACCCGCTCCCTTTGCCTAAAATATGCACAATGCGACATACAGGATGGGTCTAGAGGTGAGCCTCATCCAATTATGAACCTTGTCAAACAAGATGTCCAACTGAGTTCGATAAATCCATGTTTGGTGGCCGATGCAGCTAAAAAAAACGCCACCCAACATCACACGCAAATTACCACCAATCACATTTCACGGTGCCAACTAAATCGATCTCAGTAAACAGCCTGGGGGACATGCATATGCTCGTGAACACGTGGATAATATTGACGCAAAAGCTGACATCCTACTAACTGATCATGACTCGCGCAATGCCCACTATTCCAGAACGAATGCACAATCAGTGGCGTTTCTATCCTGGCTCTAGCCGTCCGATGACCTTCAAATTGTGCGCTGCAAGAACTAAGACCTTTGATTCGATACAGATGGTACTACCAATTTGCGCCCAACGATGATATCCCTGCGGCAGAATCCTAGAGAGGCTGAGCTATGAAGTGTCCAACATAGCTCCTTGCCCGTTGATCCGTCTACCGTCTCCTGATATGGATATTTGCGCATGCGCTAGACGCCCGAGTGGGAGTATTCCGCCGTTGAAGCCCTGTTGACGTTTTAACCAACACGCTACGAAGCAATTGACTGGATGGTTTCAATATTGGGTCCCGGCTTGGAGCATGCAGGGCAGTTGATTTTCTTTGTCTCTGGCAGGAAATTATCTCCGTGAATTGCATTTCCAATCACATTCAAGGAATGCTTTTCTGTACTTTGTTTCCGCCGCAACTTAGGGCTATCATCTCAACTTTGCTTTCGGGCCTCGGCTTGGATAGAAGGTCGGATTGAGTTCACTCGGTGACAGCGCATACTAGTGCTATGGGGCAACGGTATTTCCGAAGACTCGACTGCTTTTTGAGAAATTGAATTGCGGTGAGTTCACTGGAGTTTACGTTGGAGGTTGGGATTGGAATTCCAAGTTCATTCATGATATGCACTGACATGACAAATACTATTATGGTGTGAGAGAAAAAAAGGAGAGATATGCTAGATAGATAGGGAGAGAAAGGGAATAACAAGGTTTTCCACTCCAAAAATTAGGATATTAACAACTTGAATTCATCATCCTTACAACGCCCCGAGGATATCGTCCGCCGCTTTCTCGGCCACCATATACGTCGACACAGCAGTGAAAGTTCCCGGAATTCGAGGATAAACCGAAGCATCAACAACACGAAGTCCCTGCACGCCACGGACTCGGAACTTCGAGTCCAAAACCGCCATAGGATCATCATCAGTTCCAATAGGGCAGGTGCAAGAAGCATGGTGACCCCAAGAAGTGTTCTTGATATAATCATGCAATTCTTCCTCCGAGGTCACATCCTTTCCTGGCAAGACTTCCTCGATCGGAACTAACTGACGATCGAAAGCATCGCGAGCAAGTCCAATCGCCTCAGTGATTGCCGTCAGATCCTTCTCATACCCATCGCTTCCAGTGTCGAAATAGTTGAAGACAATATCCGGCATGTCGAGAGGGTCAGCGGAGCGAAGAGTCACTGAGCCGGCAGTATTGCGTGGGTGTGCTTTCAGGATAGCCCATGACCACCAGTCATGGCGTTCGGTGATGTTGATGCTATAGTTGGGGTAGTAGCCGCGGAAGTTGACGGGTCCACCGAAGACAAATGCGTCGTAGCTATCGTCTGCTGTCACTGTGCTCTTATAGAACATAGTCGCAGCAAATCCACCAGATGAGTAAATACCACGGTTTCCTAGAATAGGATGATTCCAGCGGTCCAGGCAGGGATCTTCTTGTCCATTCACGCTAAACGTGCAACCATCAAGAGCGGTAAAGTTCTTAGGCGTGTGTCCTTGGACAGCAGTCTCGTAGTGATCTTGCAAGTTTGTGCCGACACCGGGAAGGTCAGAAATGACATCGATACCGAACTTACGAAGTTCATCTCCGGGTCCGATACCGCTAAGTTTGAGCAATTGTGGAGAATTGTATACACCACCAGAGACGATAACCTCGCGAGAGGCAGTGACGCTGCCAGGGGTTCCCTTTCCAGCACTTCCAGATCGAGGAGACGCGCGATAGAGGTATTTCCCGTCCAAGAACTCAACGCCAGTGGCGCGTGGCGGGTCGGACTTATCAAAGGTCACTTTCGTGGCATGGCAATTGGTCCGGATATCGAGGGGGTACTTCTTGGAGCCATCGGCATTCTTCGCATCGTGGACAGCAACCAGGAAATCACGAGGACCATTGCGTTTGCTACCGTCTGTGGCGATGGGAAGCTGATAGTATCCAGGAGTAGTATCGCGCGACTTAGCATCGCGGTTAGCGTCTCCAGCGAGCAAAGTTCCAAGATTGAAGATCAAGTTTGTTTGGTTACCCAAAGCGAAGGCGCCTCCCAGGAGTAGACTCAGTAGTTGGGGATCTTCCAGGACGATACTGATAGGGGCTTCTTCGACATCTAGCCATCCATCATAGCCGTGGCCGGGGAGCAATGGGAGAGCATACTTGTTGTGCTCCATGCGTTTGAAATATTTACGCATGTTGTCTGGAGACCAGGATCCGTCACCGGTAAGTGTGGAGATGTAGTCGAAATCAGATTCGTGTGGATAGACCGTGATCAAAGCATTGTGTGCCGTACAGCCTCCAAGGGTACCAGTGCGAGGATACAGCGTACCCTTCATAGTCGAGCCTTCGGGGGGATTCAATCCCGTATATTCCTCGCCACTGGGAGTTTCATAGGTTGTTTTGTAGTCGAGCGCCTGGCGATCCTCGTCGGCGTAGTGACGGACGAAGAAGTTCCATGCAATAGCTCCATCTTCCGAGGCCTTTGCCGAGTATGCTGGTACAGTATAGTTGTCATTCAAGCCTTGGTCATCGCCGGCTTCAATAAGAAGTGTTTTGTGGCCATTCAGAGCAAGTCGCGCTGCCAGGGGACCGCCGCCAGCACCAGATCCAACAACCACATATTCGTATCCAGTCAATTCTACAGCAGCTGCCAGGCTTGTCGCGAGTCCGACAAGGCTAAAAAGCCGTGGAAAAAGCATTTCAAAATTCCTTCTCCTGTATGTACTAAATGAGCGTGTTAAATGAACGTGGTGTGTGCAAAAAAGCAAAGATAAAAGAGTGAACGAGGACTGAGCTGCATGCTGGATCTATGCGGAGACGCCGGCATCATTATGTACCCACAAACTTCAAAGAATCAACAAGATCGCCATTGTAATGTCCCAGTGGATCTTTTAAAGCGCACTTTACAAACTATCGACTACGAATGAAAGGTAAAAAACCATTGTGTCTATCAGGTCCAATGGCTTTTCCAAGCGAAATGAACAAGCCCGCGTCGGATCCAACAAGCAACCGATCGTCTGCAGGTAGTCCCACCATGAACCCTAGTTCAGGGGATCGATAGCGAACCACGAAGCTTGCCCGCAGCGACGATCGGGCCCTGTTTTAGCAGGAGATGGGGCTAGTCAGTCACTAGTCGATAGCCACGCGGGGACTCTGCGCGATCAGACTGCATAATTGTAATGCCAGCCGAGGCTCATGCTAGTAAGCAAGAGACTGATGCAGTAAAATGTAATATGTGCGTCCAAATAGCAATCAAGAGAAGCTAAAAAACTGATGCTTCATTCTTCTCGCTATGGGGGGTTTGAAGGATGGAATTTGTCGGTGGAGTTAGCCTTGACCCACCCCAGACGCGAGATCTTGGACGGAGAATTTTGATCTCATTCAGCTGGTCTTCAGCTTGGTTAGACTCCGGTAGCAGGTGGTCAAGTGAGAAATTGATGGAGAGATGAATGAAGTAATCCGATCATAGCCATGATAATTGCGTATAATACAGACTGTACCTTACCCTCTGCCCAGTTTTCCACACTTTCACATGGGAATATGGGGATCTTAAAGTTCTGTCATGAAGTTGAATGCCGCGTCGATCTCTGAAAAATGCGGGTCTGGGCACCAATCGGCTTTTACCAGTAAAGTACTACATATCTGGTTTCGCCTCTTTATTCTTTTGCTTTCCATGACTCGAATATGCTAATACGCTGGGTAGATACTTCATCGTAAGAGGTCAGTGAAGGTCACTATAGTAGTAGCTACTAGAGGTAGCCAGAATTAAGAGCTAGGATTGTGTTACTGTGTCGGAGCAAGTGAACTTACAAGGAGTTGAATGGTTGGATATCTGAGTACCTACCTATTACCTAGGTAATAGGTACCTAGGTAGGTAGTTTGACGAGATCTACTACTCGTATGTACATGATGAACGCTTGCCTAGACTGCACTGGGCCTTCGCAATTCCACAGTATGGTAAATCGGGTTATACGACCTCGGGACATCACTCTCAAAGGTGAATCTATTCAGTCTTCTTACTAGACTTCTCCTTCTGCAAAAGATAATCACCACCCCTCCAAGCCTTATACACACCATAAAGTCCACTAAACGGCCAAACATCCCAAAGAGCCCGCTTCACCACACCCTTCCACCCAGGCTCAGACTGCCACTGCTGAGCACCAGGAAGATCCGACTCACGAACCCTGACCTTATCAAACAAAGTCGGAAGATGTTCTGCATGATACTTCTTCCGAAGAGCATCATATCCGTCCTTTTTATAGATATCCCAAAACTCTGCTTCGGTGTAGTAGGCGTGAGCATAAAGCCATTTCTTACCTCCAAGTGCCTGAACTTTATGCTCAATGCGACGGTTTTGCGCGACGAATCCAGCTTGGTCGGTTGCTGTTGATGGGCCCCAGATTCCGAAGTTCATGAGAGTGCTTCGATCGATGTTGTTTTCTGTCGTTTCACCCTGGAGTAGCCCTCCCGCACTTCCTGGTGGGAGTGGGCAAAGCCAAAGCGGATATTGCCCGAAGCTCTCTTGGATATCCAGCCAGTCTAGGAATTCGGCTGCAGTGGAAATGGGTACGCCAACGTCTTGAATCACATATTGTCTGGAAAGTCCGCTCATATGTAAAGCGTGGTACATCACCCTTGTGTGCATGAAGTAATCAAGTAACCAGCGTGTGATGAAAGTAAATGGTGTAATGAAATACCGGAAGGCATATCGAGCAACCCAGAATCCACCCCTGTCGTAGCGAAATAGATAATCCTGCAGAGGAATATAGTCAATTGCATCCGGGGTAGATGTGTCTTGACTGTTGGAGTTGGAGCGTTTAGCGATCTGCTCCGTATGCAAGTAGAACCAGTCATCACGGGGCCCAGTGAATTTTTGAATCGAGCTGGTTTGCGGCTTCAAGTTTGCCTCAATCTGTTTCCCTGCACAAACGACGATCTTGGTTCTGGAATAGACGATGCCATCTAAATATTCCGTCTGTGGATCCGCGCTTGCTTGCTGGAATACTCGTAGCGCATCTTTCATATCCGAGCTAACATAATACTTCAACTCGACCAGGGGCTCTGCCTTTTTCAATCGAACCTCTAACAGTGTAACAACACCCATAGTACCAAAAGATGAAGCGGCACCCCAGAATAAATCAGAACTTCTGCTCTCATTCTTATTCTCGCTTTCGTTTGCGTTTTCGCTTTCCACGCGATCATTATATGCCTTCACGATTTGACCATCTGCAAGCACAATCTCGATCCAATTGACGGTATGGTCAAAGAAGCCTTCGCGAAACGAACTGCTCTCACCCGATGTTCCCGAGAACCCGCCCCCGACGGTGATTCCCGGGAACTCCATGACGACGAGCGGGACAAGACCCTTTGCCCGGGTGGCAGCGACAAGAGAGTCCATGGGGACATTGGGCTCTACTAGAGCGGTGCAACGGTCTTCATCGATCTCCAGTACACGAGTCAAGTCTGCAGTGCTCACGGTTGTGGCTGCAGAGTGATTGGCTGGCCGGGTACTATTGGTTGAGCCATGGTAGATGCGAAAGGGTTGCTGGCGACGGTGGAAGTCTGCTACCCGTTCTGATATTTGCTGTACTGCAGTTGAATGGTCCATCCTCGTATCAGATGGATTATAAAGTTATGATATGTCTCACCAGTAATGAGAGTAAGGGCAGAGTTCATGCAAGAGTGTACAGCAATGTCGATCATGCAGCATAGTATTGTGGCTGCCTGGGGCGGTGAGACAATAGCCTCCAGCTTGTATACGTGAAGACAACAGCTGCTTGAAGATTGATATTCCAAGTTCAAAATCATTTGAGATGATTGCACATGTGGACTTCATTTATGCGGATAACCGAGGATATTAATTTAGTACTGGTACGTTTTAGAACTTGAAGTGTCTCATTATTTAAGAGAAATCTCCCAGATACTCATATCTGATCTGGTCTATAGGTGCCAATAGCATAAAATGTACAAAGATCAAGACTACAGCTCATCCTTCTCATATTCTGAAGGAGGAGGAGCTGGTCTTCCACTGTCAGCTAACAAATCAACTCCAATCTTCTTGCGCCACTTCTCCCACAAAGAAAAGAACTCCTTCTCCATGCCACTTTCCATCTGATCCGGCAAAACAACCATGTACTCCACATAAAGATGACCAGGTTCATCTTCGCCCTCTTCATGATGATCATGTAAATGACCCTCCGAGTAGAATGGCATGCCCTCCCCATCAACCCTCTCAACAGCAAGAGGCTGAACAACCTCCCCACGCTTCCGACTCAACTGCACAACATGGCCATCAAGATGCGTGACATTCCTCGTCCATCCACCCATCCACGCCTCCCGCAACGAAAGCATCTCCTTCCAAAACAAATCCTTACCCTTCCTCCTAAAGAAAGTCCCATCAGTCCTCTGCTCATCTCCCTCCCCAAGCGCAGGCTCCTCCTCATCCAAAACAACAATCAGATCACCAGCAACCCAATCCGGCGACTCATCGGCCTCATTTTCGAAAACAAGCCTTGTCCCTTTACCCATTCCAGGCTCAATAGAAGCAGAAGTCTCAACACCCTTCTTAACAACCCTCTGTCCCGCACAAACGGGGCAAGGATTCTTAACCTGTTTTCCCTGACCTCCACACTTATCACAAGCCATCTGGACCTGCTGAAACATCCCCGGCGCAAGCATGTGTTTCTGAATCACGGCACCACGCCCGTTACACCGGTCACAGGTAACAACCTCACGATCCTTAGATCCAGTCCCCTCACAAGAATCGCAAATCTGCTGCTTCTCCACCAAGAAATTGATCTCACGCCCATTATAAAAATCACGTAGCGGAAGCGCTGCGCGCACTTCCATGTCGGGCCCCCGTCGCGCACCAGGCGCGTGTCCGAAATGGCCGCCTCCGCCGAAGAATCGAGAGAATAGATCGAAGGGATCATTGCCGCGACCACCGGATGCGCCGCCTTTGCGGTGTTGTTCGACGCCGTCGTGGCCGTATTGGTCGTAGATTTTGCGGAGGGAGCTGGTTGAAAGGACGTCGTAGGCGTCGGCGATTTCGCCGAATTTCTCGCGGGCAGCTTCGTCGTTGCTGTTTTTTGACATGCAAGTTAGTAAATTGTTTCTTGTTAATTTGCCCGGGCGTAAGAAGTAGCGCCGAGCTGGGATGAGGTGAGCTGAGCAGCATGGAGTTGTAACTCACGGGTTCTTATCCGGGTGGAACTTCTTGCTCAATGTGCGGTATGCTTTCTTAATATCTTTTTCTGAGGCGGACTTATCGATCCCGAGGATCTTATAGTAATCTTCTGCGGCGCATACTGCCATGACGAAGAGGGCCACGGCCACAGTGAAGAGTAGTCGTTGGAGATACATTTTGTTCGATTAACCGTGGTAACAGGACATGAATTGCGGGATGGCAGTTTCAGTGAAGGTCGAATTATTTGTCGTGTTGATTCTGTATGTCTATTTCGTGTCGTTGACTACAGGTCAAGCTGCTCTTGGTCCGTGTTGTTTGGACTAGATTGTCGGGAGCTATGGTCCGCTGCAGCTGCCCTTCGGTGTTGTGAGGGCGAGGAAAGGAAGGTAGCTAGGTCAGAATATTATTTGAACATGGAGAAGACTGGAGAAATGTTCCTGTTGGACAGGGACAATTGGGTTCCAACAAGTCGAAATCGAAGTCGCGCGTCCAAGTTGGTCAAATCAATCGGGCCAGGTCATCAATTCGCAACAATGTTCGCCCGGGTCACGTGGGGCTATCTTGAAGTATTGACAGTATAATTTAATTAGGCATAGTACTTGACTACTACACAATTGAGCATCAAATAATATATTCAAGGCAATGAATTGTAGAGAATCTTATGTTTTTAATCCAGAAAAGAGGTATCAAATTAATTAAGAGCTAACTGAAGCCCATATGCAGCTATTTGCCAATCCGTGTCATTATCATAAACCATTCACATACATAAAACACCCGGTAGTCCGAAGTCCCCGAGGTATCATCGTGAACCCGCAACATCAAAAATATCATTTCGCCAAGTAGATCCCAGCCCATGTGTTTCATCGCCATCTTCAATAGCCTCCTGTGCGCGAGTAGCTTCCTCATGCCAGGTCTTGACGATACTGCCCGGCGCATAGATACCTTGGAACACGCCAGTCTTCGGAGGATCGAGCCCAATTCGAGCCTCCACATCACTATCGGCGGGTTTGAGGCGGGCCAGGACAGCTCGAACAAATGTGGCCAAATCTTGAGGGTTTGCGATACGGGTAGCGCGGAGACGTTCGCGCGCAAAGACTAGTTCCCGATTCAAAGCAAAGGCGGCGGCGACGATTTCCTCGGCAATTTTCTTCTCCAGGGTGCGTCGCACGAGGTGTTTGAGGAAAGGCTTGGTGAGCCAGAGGAGGAATCGCCATCTGCTCTTGGAAACCTTGTAGTCCAACTTATGAATGCGGACCCGTACACCGCGCAATGTGAATATTTGTTCGAGGCGGTTGCGTCCGACTTCCACTTCTAGAGTTATGTCGATTCCACGTCGGTCAAGATAGAAGCTGGCGATCCCTTGATCTTTGAAGTAAAATAAGAGGCCGGTGTGGGCTTTCAGCCAGTAGCCGAAATCTTGGGCGCTGATGTTGAGGCCTTGCACTTTGATGGTGAAGAGAGTCTTTATGGCTGTCTCAGTGCGCTTGGAGTGCTTCTTGACAACATCGATGTCATTTTGCGTGGATAGGTGCATTCTGTATGGGAGGAACGAGGAGTAGTTGACAGTGCGGCCTGGTTCGAGAATCAAGTTCTCCAAAAGGAGATCCATCTCCGGGGCGGAAATTTCCAAACGAGGTATTGGGATATACTGAATTGCTCGAAGTAAGACGGGGAGCATGACATTGGCAAGATCAGCCGGAAGGTCAGCCTTGTGGTCATGATAAGCAGCTCCGGCATGTTGATATATCTTTTTTGTTGCATTGATTAATTTCGAGACAGCAGGATCCTCGGGCACCGATCGCAAGGCCCGTTTTGTCTGTAGGAGGAATTCATCTAGGTCGTGACGAAGACGAGTCTCTAACCCAACTCCCTCGGATTTTTGCTGCAGCTCATCAAGCTTCTCAGGCGCATAATTGAAAAACTCGGGGTCGGTCAGCATATCTTGGAGAGACGTGCCCGCTTCACCCATCAACTTTTCAAACTCAGGGTCGTTATTAGCATGTTGCAACAGATTATGAAATTTCTCCTGCAGCTTGTCCCACTCTTCTGCGCTCCCAAACGATCGTAGCAGACCCCAAAATTGATCAACTGCTTGTTTCAGATCATCATTAATTTTGAGATCCTCCTCGGCCGCGTCTGCCGCATCTCCTGCAGCATTCGCATAGACGGCTGCATATCGTTGCACTAGCTGCGCAAGTGTCGACACTGAATCTGTGTAGTCGGACCTTTCACGGAGTTTTTGTACGGCCGATTTCAGCCGATAGAGCAACGTCTCCCGTTCTCGACCGGAAAGATGCTCACGAGCGCTCTTAACTGCATCTTCACCGGTATGAATGACGCCTTTCCCTGCAACTTCAGCAATATGGCCGATTTCCTCCTTCACCTGCTCCTCCGATAATACCCGACCCTCATCAGCACCCGCGCCACTCAATGCTTGCTGCTCCTCTTCCGAAGGTTGCACCTCTTTTGCGACCTCTTTGGATGCCTGTGCTAGCGATGAAGCGGTATCTGCGAAAACCTGGCGGCCTACGGTCGCAATATCGTCAACAAAGAGACGGAAGTCGGGGTTTGTGAGGAGAAGACTCCCCACGGTGCGGAAACTATCATATGCTATAAAATAAGCTCCCGGGTTAGCCAATCTAGTATCTGCCAAGAATTCGGGGCCGAAGCTGTCAACAGCCTTGACGGGCAGCAGGGTGACCCACCAGCTCTAGTATCAGCACGGGCTTTCACGTGGGCCGCTTGTTGTGAGATGCGGGACTGATCCACCGAGATGCGGGCGCGGGCGAGACGCCAGAGGAATTGTTGGAGTTGATCGGAAGCATTCTTCTCGTGTAAAAATTCAATCAAGGAGGTGATCCATAGACGGGCGTCCCGGACGAGTTGGCGGCCGACGGAGCCGATATCTTGGTTGCGGAGGTTGAGCAGATCGGACGCGAGGAGGGTGCGAAGATTGGCGATTGCTTGTTCGGTGGAGGGGAGATAGCCTTCTGAGAGGGCCCGAAGCATCTGGTACGAATGGAGCTTCTGGTGGAGTTGACGTTGACGAGCAGTGTCATCCTCGTAGCGAGGGAGCAAGGGCTCCGTTTCCCCAGGCATGTTGAGTGTAATGCCGTAGATAGCTGCAAGTCAGAACAGACCGATATTATCTAGCGCTGGGAAGATGACGTGTTTGGTGTGAATCCCAGTGTGTAGGGAAGAGGAGAGAAGAGGTGAGATGAGGTGAGGAGAGATAAAGGTGAGGAGCAGCAGGTAACCTGGAGCCTGTTTTGGTCGATGACGACACTGCGAACATGAGCAAACAGTGTGACAATCACATTTATATCATTATACAATGTTGATATTGTCGATTATAAAATAAATTAAGACTAAATCGATTTATTCCATTTGAATATACTATCTAATACTGCAGAATAATACGAGTGTTGCTAGTTGTGGTCTACTGTAAACCGACGATCGTCTGGGGAAGCTCGGCAGCCAATCAGAACGCGCGCTGGTCCATATACTAGAGACATCTGGTGTCTACTACTACACTCTTCAACACTCTTCAAGTTATCAGTTGGATCAATTCAAATGTCCAAGGCTAACTATCCAGAGCTTTCCCTTTGAAAATTAGGACACAGGAATAACCAGCTTCAATTTCCAAGGTTCAATGCCACGACATTGCAGAAAAGCAGAAAAGCAATACCTAACAACTGTCTACAACACTCTGGTCACTCCAATCAGTCCCATAGTACATCATTCGCAGAACTGATACGATTTCACACCGACAATTTCCATGCGGCTCTAAAGTTACCAGATACACTCGGCCACTTGATTGCTATAAAAAAACAGTCAAAGTGAGGCATGGTCGCCATTGAACCCAAATATCGAGTGTCGCCTCGTGTTGGGCATCTATAACTCAGCCCCCGGGCCCCAACATTTCAATTGAGCCAGCACGCAAGTGATAGTGGGCATCGGGGCTGTAAATTTCACTCAAGACTGATGGATCTGGGGTTGCTTCACTCCATTACTTATATTTTTGACTTTCTATTATTCATGGTTATTCGTTGCCTTGCTTTCGGCTCTTGGTGGGCCGCTCTCACTTGATGCTGACCCAGTACTGCATCCTCCATCTTTTCCTCGGCCATGCTGAGAACCAGTAGAAGCTCGAGCCATTGCCATCCCCTTTTCCTTCCTATGTGATATTAGAGGATGCATTTAAACAGCTGCTCTCCCGTGCCAAACTCAAGTTAGAGCCTTCCTTCATCTTCACTCCTCCTCGTTTATTTGATCCCAGATACTGCCACCATCCAGACTACATGCTGTGACCCTGATCCGGTATGTTCCTCATATTCCTACTAGACTCTGCTGCTCTTTTGTGTTTTCTTTCTGCTTTTTCTTTTATTTTTCTCTCTCCTTTATACGTGGTTTCTTCTATGCTTCAAATTGCCAAACGGACGGAATTAAAGAAGGATTTTTTCCCACAGGTGCTCGTTTGCAAACCCGCCGAACGAGCCGGATAAATGAACGCCGTTGCACGACTGCGAAGGCGATCGAAAAGTTTCAAGACCCGGTGTCATAAGAACTTCCTTGGACAACTATTGTTCTACCAAGCCTGTGTAGAATGAAGTGGATAAACCCATACCCATACCCTTCCCGGATGGATGGATGGATGCCAGTCGGTGACCCGCCGACTGCGCTGGATTGCTATTGAGTCATGTTTAATGTGACATGCACTTTGCAAATGGATACTCCCACCGGCTGCCATTGCCATACCTCTCTGGACGATGCCATCTGCCAGCATTGGTAGGTGTTGGGAGGAGCGATAACTTCGCTCAATCAATGCCTAGGTACCTCTTGGAAATCCCACGACCAAGCTTGCCCGGACAATACTTGCGATTAATTCGATACTCATGGGGTTCCTCCGGGGGGAACTTCATTTTTTGCGGACCGACAATGTTATCCGACAATTTTTCGTTTCAACAGAGAGGGAGGGCAGGGTGCTCTGGTTATCTATGGTCGTCGGTATCAATACTGACAAACGGACATGCACCAGGCTCTCATTTTTCATTCTACTGCGAGAATCACTACTAGTACTCGCGCTAGGAGATCTTGCTAAATGACGACGAAGTCTACCGAACTCGAAAACTCCGATCAAGGCGAAGGTCCAGAGGACAATAAACTCCCACGTGGACTGAATAACCTCCGAATTTCCTGGTCACCCGCTGAAAGCGAGTCCCTCAACTCAAACGCTCAACCCGGTCCCCTAAGCTCCAGACTCGGAGGACACACGGACCTTGGTCCTCCCAAGCCAGGCACATATGGGCTTAGTGTGATAACAGACCCAGATGGAGCTACCATGGACATCGTCCTTGTTCATGGCTTAATGGGAGATGCGTACCGAAGCTGGCTTCATGGAGAACGAGACGTGTACTGGCCCAGAGATCTCCTCGGATCTGACTTCGAGAATGCACGTATCATGGTCTTCGGATACGATATCGACGTATGGCATCCCTGGAGACAGGTCTCCCAGGGCTGGTTATCCGGCTATGCGGTACACCTTCTCAGCAGCCTCTCGGGACACCGAAAGGATACATCAGTAGGACAAGCCTCATGCAACCTTCCTCGGGCCTGCTAACTCTCAAAATAGCAAACCCGGCCTCTCGTATTCATTGGACACAGTCTTGGCGGATTGGTGGTGCAACAGGCTCTGATCACCGCACGGGAGAGCCGAAAAGAGTATTGGCGCCAGATCGAGACACATACAAAGGGTATCTGCTTCCTCGGAACACCACACCGTGGCGCCAGTCTTGCATCATGGGGAGAGCGAGCTGCGCGATTTCTGAATCACTTCAAGCCAGTCAATCATCGAATGGTTAGTCTTCTGGAGCCAGAGTCTAAACCACTTCATGAGCTGCGGCGGGCCTTTCATAATGTCCTGGAAAAAAGGAAGGAGGAATGGTCTAGGATTAATGTTGTCTGCTTTTACGAGACGATCCCCTCATTCCGCTCTTGCATTGTCTCTGAGCAATCGGCGACGATCGATGGGGAACCGAGTTTCCCGATCTACGCCAATCATGGTGTAGGTGGTCCCACCCCTCTCTCCACCCCTGCCTTTTGCCTTGTATACATGGTAAACCTGTTCAACTGATACTGGAATAGGGTATGGCGAAGTTTGTGAGTCGTTTGGATGAAGGTTATAGAAGCATGGTGCAGGAGATCAACCATATGGTGTCTGACAAGGAGTCTGGGCATTTATGCCCAAGCTGTGGTAAACAGAGCTAATACTATAATCAACTGTTTAACTTGATGATTATCCCTCTACGGAATACCCAGGGGCATATATGGTCATGGTTGATACTACTATTACGACGCACTCAGAAAAGGGAAATTACCCAGGACCGGACATGGTCTTAACGACGGTCTCGTTATGGTACTAGAGAAGAGACAGCCAAATGAAGAAGGGGGTGATCGATCTTACAGCATCGAAGTTCAGTGATCGTCCATATTCAACCTGTATCGTGATTCGAATAATAGTGTAAAAGAACTTTCTGCGAGAGAGCCCCCCGTTTAGAACGGCCCTCCATCCTCTTCCATAGTATAGTAGAGACCGATTCTGGGCGACCGCGTTGGGCATCCCGGTTCACTACTACTAATCAGGGCATGGTCATCATCTACGACAAGTCATATTGACGGGATAGCTTTAGCAGGCGTCCACCGAGCGCTTCATGATAGCCCACAATGGCCTACATAGAGGTACCTAGGTAGGGGCTACCTCCCAGCCCTACGTACGCCAACTTCGGAAGTCGAGACAATATGACAGTCTTATATGCACTCTCGTACCACTGCAAGGCAATTGACTCACTAGTGCATTCTCCTCGGGCAACGATTTGCTATGAGATGTGTCAAAGCTACTACACTGGCATAGGCTAGTCAAATTAGAATTCTCCCCCCGTGTTGAGTCCAGAAGAAGCTTTAGCCAAGCTGTTAGAGCCGATGCACGACCCAAGCAAGGTTCCAAATTTTCGAATATTTTCTTTTTCTTTTTCTAATTTCCATTTTCGTTCCAATGTTTCCCTCCTTGTCCACCCACCTACGTAAGTATCAACCCACGCTTGGTCGCGCGAGAAATGGACGGCGATCACCCGTTGCTCCACCGGGCTAGACCAACCGGATGGGATGGCTCGCGTGGACAAAAGGGGTACATACAGATTACCTGCAGCTGGAATGGAGTTGGACGGGGAGAAGTGAAGTCATTAGTAAAATATTGACAGTTATGCCTCGATACTTTGTGGAATATTTGCGCGATATACGTAGTAGTAGGATAATCATCATTTCACCTGAGCAGGGAGGCGGTAGACTTGATTGCATGAGATGCTGGTGAAGAACACTACAGCATACAACCAGCCAATCATTTTGATTCGGTAGTCCCTGACAATACCTATTAATAGTAGTAGATGATTTACGGAGTACCACGCGAGAACAAAAGCTTGAGCTAGTCGAGAATAATGGGGATAACGGAGACACAACAACACAAAACAGAAAAGAAAATTTGATAATCACTAGTCTAGCCTTAACTGCTTGCTGTCTAGGTATAAAGAACAGACCATGCGACGTAAAATCCCTCGTTGAGACATCATTCTCCTGTGCACACGACATCATCCTGCACATCTGGTGCAAGGGGGCATTCCGACAGTTTAATGACTCGCCATAAAATCACGCATGTAGGGGGCAAGATAATCAGGAAGGTCAAACAAGACTCAGCATAATCAAAAAATAGAAAAAAAAAGCAAAAAAATTAATCTGAATTGGAAAATGTGAAAACGGAAAAAGCAAAAGGGAGAAAATCTCTGCAAATTCGTAAATTCGTAAATTCGCCTTTCGGCGGGCTCTGCCATTCAGAGGGCCGGACGGGATTGTCAACGCGGCCAGGCCACCTTTTTTTCCCTCCACCTCGCAACGAGGGTAGTTGGGGGTTGGGAAAGACTTCGGGGCCCATCTGCTTTTTCCCATCGTTTCCGCCCGACAAGTCTTCACTCCGTAAGCCATCAGGGCCCCTCCGTAATCCTTTTCCTATCGTAGTCAAGACAACTCAACTCAACACTCACGGCAGGCTCCGCACGCCGGGTCCCGTACGGAGATGCCCTGCTAGGTTTAGTGCCAGTTAGGGCTTCTGGAACTTCGATTTCCTGGAGGTGCTGACCAATTATTCTCCTCTCAGCCCTGGTCGGAGTTTAGCCTGTACTCAATTTGCACCGAGGACTCCACTTCGGCACCAACTGCGGCTCTGGAAGCTCCCTGGAGTGGAGCCACTCTTGGTGGGTGGATCCATCGCGGTGTCTCTCCCCGGCCATATCAACCACTCATATGGCTCCATTTTCATTCAGAGAATGCAGTTCGAGACCTACCGTGTACTCTACTGTCCAGTCTCAGTCTTGCAGCATAGCTTAGGAACAATCACCATAGACACCTCACACGGGACCCGCGATACCGTGTATCCCTCTTCACGATGTACGCTGCACCCGATATGCCCCCCTATGTTCAGGCATGATGCTGAACTTTACCAGGGCTTGTTGGGCCTTTCGGGCCTTTCGTACGATATGCTGTGAGGTTGTTGTAGGCTCGCTCCACCCTTGCTCAAGCTCTCCGATCTGATCCATTCCACTCCGCGCGCAACGGTTCGCTGCCATCACCGAATATCCACATCTAGGTCCCACGCCGCGACCCCTTCCCAACCCCCGAGTCTTCCCGAATCTCCAAATCATGCTTCGTCTTTTACTGAGCCTTGACCGTCCTTCCCCTCTTGCCGTCCCGGCGGATTCTCATTGCTCGGAATGTCCTGGATGATGTGCGCTCGTGTGTTCCAGCGGACGCCTAGTGTATTCCGCACACTTAAAACCATGCCACGCTCGCCTCGTCTCTCCTCTTTCTATCATTCTTCCCCTTCTGCGACAAGTAAGCTTGCACGCACACAGTCTGACACAATGGCTCGATTTTCTCCTCAACAAAGCCGACCCGTCCATGCGACGTCGTTCATGAACCACTCCAACACTCCCTCGTAAGTGCAATATCCTTTTTTACTGCGCTGTCACGGCGGATGTCAATTCACGAAACGGCTCTGTTTCGTTGCTTTTGGAATAGACAATTGGATTCTAATAAGAATTGCTTTTCTAGTGACGCCAACTATGACACTGCCAACCCTTCATACATTCGCAAGTACTTGCGTACCTACGGCCTGACTCCTCCCCGCGCCGAGAGCTACGAGACCCAGAAGACAAGATGCCTGGCCCAGTTGGGTCTGAAGAACACCTCAATCGACAAGTTCCAATATCTCAGCACCCTCCGCAAGAACAATGTTCACCTCTTCTACCGTCTGGTCACCGACCACCTTCGGGTATGTCTAAGAGTCATAACCATCGTCATCACTTTCCGCATGTGATTGGATCGGATCGCATGTGGCTAGTTGAGTTAGCGCGATAATCAAAAGGTACATGAGACTAACCGCTTCTGCAGGAATTAACTCCCTTGATCTACACTCCTGTTGTCGGCGAGGCCTGCCAGCGCTGGTCCGAGATCTACCAACAACCCGAGGGTGAGTTTAATCAAATCCCATTGGAGCGGTTCAGATCCGCTTTCTACGCTCCAATGGCTTTCCCCACGAATTCAAACCGGAGCTAACTTTTGTGACTCAATCAGGTATGTACCTGAGCTGGGAGGACCGGGGTAATCTCGCTGCTGTCATTGCCAACTGGCCCCAGCCCAACGTTGAGATCACATGTATCACCGATGGCTCCCGTATCCTCGGACTGGGTGATCTGGGTATCAACGGTATGGGTATTCCCATTGGCAAGCTGGCTCTCTACACTGCTTGCGCTGGTATTCGTCCCGAGGCCACTCTCCCCTTGACTCTGGATCTTGGAACTGGCAACAAGACCCTCCGGGAAGACCCGCTCTACATGGGTAGCCGCCGTGACAAGATCAGTGCCGAGGAGGAGCGTGAGTTTATGGATGAGCTGATGGCTGCTCTCACCGAGCGCTGGCCTGGGTAAGTGCATGCATCTTTCACTTCTTGTCATTTTCGTGGGGTTTCGCGTGTTTTCGGGTAGATCACTCAGTGATCCACACTGCATGCTGCATCTATTCCGATATGCTTCCGCAACTCTCCCCCTCACCCCTCATCACGTTTCCCCTCACCGAGCTCCGGCTAATCAAATGCTTAATCTAGTATTGTCATTCAATTCGAGGACTTCAAGAACCCCTTCCCCGCACTTGAGCGTTATCGTGACACCTACACATGCTTCAACGATGATATCCAGGGTACTGGCGCTGTCATCCTTGGTGGTGTCATCAACGCTGTCAAGCGCTCCGGCCTGCCTTGCAAGGACCACCGCGCTGTCTTCCTCGGCGCCGGCTCGGCCGGTGTCGGTGTTGCCAAGCAGATCGTCGAGTTCTTCATGCGTGAGGGTATGACCGAGGATGAGGCCCGTAGCTGCTTCTACCTCGTCGACACCAAGGGTCTCGTCACTGCTGACCGCGGTGACAAGCTCGCTGACCACAAGGTCTACTTCGCTCGTCAGGACAATGCTGGCCAGCAGTGGAAGACCCTCGAGGAGGTTGTTGACCACGTCAAGCCCACTATCCTGATGGGTCTGTCTACTCTGGGTGGTGTCTTCACCCCCGAGATCCTCGGCAAGATGGCCGATTGGAACACTGCTCCCATCATCTTCCCTCTCTCCAACCCCTCCTCCAAGTCTGAGTGTGACTACGAGTCCGCTGTCAAGCACACTGATGGTCGCTGCCTCTTCGCCTCCGGCTCTCCCTTCCCTACCTTCTCCTTCACCAACTCTGCTGGTGAGACCCGCACATACTACCCCGGCCAGGGTAACAACATGTACGTCTTCCCCGGTATCGGTCTGGGCAGCATTCTGTCCAAGTCCGTCCGTGTCACCGACAGCATGATCTACGCCTCCGGCGAGTCTCTTTCTGCTGCTCTGACCGCCGAGGAGATCGAGCGTGGTCTGCTGTACCCCGACATCACTCGCATTCGCGAGGTCAGCATCGTCGTCACCCGCAAGGTGATCCGCGCTGCCCAGAACGACAAGGTCGATCGCGAGACCCACCTCCGCAGCATGTCTGATGCCGATCTGGACAACTGGATCAAGTCCCGCATGTACGACCCCCACACTGAGGTCCGCTCCCTTGAGCGTGAGGTCGGCCACCTGCTCTCCAGCCTGGGCAACCTCTCTCCTCTGATGAACGGCTCGCCCACCGAGGAGAACGGCTCCAAGCTGTAAAAAAAAATTGCCGGTCAACCTTGTATAGACCTCGAATGAGTTTTTCTTCCTCTGCAGTCGTCGGGACTGGATCTTGTCGATGGCGTGTCATATCCCTTTTTAGTGCATTTCCCCTCTTGTTCTAATCACCGCGCCAGTTTCTCACTGCGTGAGAACCCTGCACTCTTCATTTTTCAGCGTTGTCATTTTCGGACGGATTTGGGCCTCTTTTTCATTTTTGTTACTTTTTCTTATTCCCATCTTGTCCTTTGTGGAATACCCTTACCCTCATATCGTTTCATTCCGTCGCATGGTTCTGCATTGGTAGGATCGCAAAATTATGAATGAAAGCGAATATCATTGATTCACTATATCCGATTCAAGAAGTAGAAGCTGTAGGAAGTAAATGGCACACTGTTCCCTTTTAAATATTTTGTCTCCTCCGTAGCTAGCCGTTCCATCTCTGTCTTCGGGCCGAGGTGAAGCCATCGCCAAGTTATCATGACACACGGTATACCGCGCTGATAGAGAGAACTTCAACAAGAAAACTACGAATAATTGAACAATTCTGGATTAAAAACAATATGTTATATGATTCAAGTCGACTTTACTTTCATGCAGCCATCACCATCCGATTCAAGCTTAGATTAAAGCAGAACTAGCCTAAACCAGCACCTCCCGGGAACATCCCGGTCTTCACATGCACGGAGCAACTAACCCTCCGACTGATCCTTTGCCCCACAAACACCTTGACGAAATGCATACCTTAATTGTACACTTAGTTTTGGTTCTATGAATGACCCACTATATTGCTTCCAAAGCTAGCGGGGACGACGCTATGATCATTCTAACAGTCGCAACTGGGTCTGGATGTCGGAGAGACTATCTCCCCGCGTGGCGAGTGGATCCACCGAGGCTATTTTTCTTCAAAGTTTGCCAGACTCGGATCTTTAAACTCATGTTCACCTTCTTCTGCGATTGAATTTATACATGAGAGGCTGGTAGAAATTGAATTGAGGAGAATTGGATCGAAGGCTTACCATTTCTCGAATTTCGCAAAGCGGCCATTGAATAGCCAGCTCACCACATCCATCATCCAATTCAAGTGACTGGGGACCCCAATATCAACAATGTCTTCAACACTTTCAGACCCCGTCAAGCTTCCTTGCGGGCTTGTCCTGCCAAACCGCTTATCAAAGGTACAACTATCCATTCCATCTTCAATTCCTACCCATCTGAACCACAAACTAACCTCAACAGGCCGCAATGGCCGAAATGATGGCCAAATCCCACCACCCAGACCCCCTAATCGACGCCTACGAAAAATGGTCCACAGGCGGCTGGGGTAGCATCTTAACCGGCAACGTCCAAGTAGACATCAATCATCTCGGAAGTCCATTCGACCCAGCCCTCCACGGCGAGTACAGGGGTATGGACTCCAACGAAGCCCTCGTCCAACGCTGGAAAAAATACGCCACGGCTTGTCAGCAACATGGCACACCCGCTCTTGCGCAGATTTGCCATCCTGGCCGACAATCTTTCCGCGTCGCGGGGAAGCGCGGCATGTTTGCTGCGACGATTGCGCCGTCTGCAGTCCCGATTTCTGTTGGTGATTCGTGGATTGAGCGAATTATTGCTGCTGTTGCTTGGACGAAGCCTAGGGCTATGACTAATGCCGAGGTTCATAAGGTTATCTCGCAGTTCGTTGATACGGCGAGGTTGATGGCTGATGCGGGATTCTCTGGGGTGGAGTTGCATGGTGCGCATGGGTATTTGATTGGTATGTTTTGAAGTTTTGTAGAAGAACTATCATGTCCACGTTCACTTGCTGATGCGTTGGTGTTTAGATCAATTCTTGAGCCCGAAGGTAAGATGAGGCCAAAAAGACTTCCTTCAAATTGTTCCGGGTGGTCTCATAAAATACCGTCCACGGAAGCTCGCTTCATTTGAAACTGAAAACTAACGTTTAAAAAGACAAATCTCCGAACCGATGAATTCGGCGGAAGCCCCGAAAAACGCGCACGCTTCGTTCTAGAAATCATTCGCCAAACGCGCGCCGTCGTGCCCAAAACTTTCGCAATCGGCATAAAGCTCAACTCAGCCGATCACAGCTCCGCAACCTTCGAAGACACAATGAGCCAAATAGCTCTCCTAGTCGAAGCCGGTATTGACTTCATGGAAATTTCCGGCGGAACCTATGAAAATCCCAGTATGATGGGGTACCCCACCAGCACTTCGGCGTCACAACCGGTGGCTGTCAAGTCAGAGAGAACCGCAGCGCGAGAGGCATTCTTCCTTGAATTCGCAAAGACGGTGCGAGAGAGACACCCCGAATTGATTCTGATGTTGACGGGTGGATTCCGAACTCGTGCGGGTTGTGTTGCTGCTATTGAAGATGGGGCTTGTGATATTGTTGGGATTGGACGGCCTGCTGCGATTGAGCCTGCTTTCCCGTTGCTTTTGTTGAATGAGAAGGTTAAGGATGAGAAGGCTGTTTTGCAGCTTATCAAGGTTCCGACGCCTTGGTATGCGAAGTTCTTGCCGAGGAATCTTATTGGCGCTGGTGCTGAGAGTGTAAGTTTTTCTTCATGCTCGAGATTGAGAGATACCACATGGTGGGGTCTGGTAGGTGTGACATGTGCTAATAATTGTTGAAGACCTATTATGCGGCGCAGATCAAGCGTTTTGCTAGGGGGTTGGTTACTTATGCGCCGACTTTGTAAGCGTCGAAAACCCAGAGGAAATTTCCGATTGGAAGAGAAATGATCTGGTGATATGCCCCGGGCCTAGACTGGGTCACGGTTTATCTTCAAGTTGATCCGAATAATCCAATCATGATGTTGGAAATCAGCCCTAAACTCGGAGGTTCCAAGTCCCTTGGTTACGATTAGTAACTTGAAGTCATCCATCATGAGGATACCTGTAGCGTAGTAGAGGCCTTGGAGTATTTAATCAAGAGTAATAACATACCAGACTTGAAATTTAAAACAGACTCATGCCCTGGTGAGAGCTGGTTGGCTAGTACTAGATATTCTTTCTAGTGTCTAACAAGTCTTCCAAGGAGGTTTAAAAAAGAAGCAACCCCATGGTAGTGATGGATCTCGGGAATCCATTAAGAGTACCTAGGTAATAGTAGTATTAGTGAGATCCGATTTTGATCAGCAGGAAGTTAGTCTGAGTTGCTGCTCACCTATTTGTCACAAATCACCGATTGTCCACGCCCCTCTGGAGTCGCCCTCTTCCCTCCAGTCCTGATCAAGGCCAATATTAACCGCAGTGAGGAAGAACCCTAGATTCTCCATATCCGTTCTGCTAAACATGCTAAAGGGGCCACAGCGGTGGATTTGGAGAAAAGACCGGATATCCAGATGCTTGTTTTTTGGAAGACGGCCATCCTCAAGGAACTGGATATACTCAGGTTCAATGGCTGCAACATTGACGTAAATATCCGTCCCAAATTGGGAAACCATTATCCATCTAGAAATGATATTGATTAGCCAGCCCTGGGGGGGGGGGGGGGGGGG
>KB644902.1:0-72059 GCA_000347475.1 Penicillium paxilli ATCC 26601
GGTGGGGGGGGGGGGGGGATATGGGAAGGGCCCCATAGATAAAAATAATCGATGATGCGTCCAGTTCGTGGGCATAGCCCATGTGGACAAGCTGGGGCCAGGCCACCGTGGCTTTCGACACTTCGACGAAGCGGTGTGCAGGCAATGCGACCCACGAGCCAATCATTGCTGCCCCGGCTGCAGCGATGCAGGCGCCACCTGCAGGCGTTGATTGGGTGGAGCCGGGGTCGCACATAACGATCGTCTGGCGTTGCAGAAGCCTCCTGGAAAATAGGGGGGCCGTTGGTCGTGTGGCAATAGTCAAGGGGGGTGTCCGTTTGGTGGGAACACCACTGGGCCCACTCACTTAACTGTTGGCCTCTGCTTGGCCTCTCTGTGCTTTCTTAGTGTCCCGCCACCTCATCGGATCCAACGAGGATGATCCAGCCCCCCCTTCCTTCCAGCCCCGCAGGATGATGTGTGGATAATAGTTGGGAATGGAATGGAGGCGATGTTTCTGCCCTGTCTCGTTTCACCCGTCCATGGTTCTAAGGGGCATGGTCTTGAATGAATGCAGGCCATCGAACCTCCTAGACCACAGCGTGACTGGGTCACTTTCCGTCCTCTAACGCATTCTCACCCCCTCTTTTTTTTTTTCTGGCTTCAACCCTCGTCTTCCTCAGTATGTACTGTACACACCGCGTGTTGACCTTTCCCGCACACACAACTTTATTCCCCACCGCGTGAGAGCACTCAAAGAACCAGGATTCTGGGAAAGGCCTGGAAGTGAGGCGATGAGGGAGGGGCGCTCTGGCCAACCATTTGCCCAAGGCGTTCGTTTTCGAGAACAGTGTGGAGATTCATAGACCTTCGCACGGGCCTTAGGTGTAGAGACCCTGGCAGCAGTGGTAGAGAATGATTGGTTAAAGCAGGGTGAAGGGCAGACGCACAGCCCAGGTCGCCCTGTGTGACTGTTGACTCTTAACGCCGAAAGTCAGAAATAGAAGGCGTAAAAGGCAGAACATGGGACCCTATAGCCAAGATTGGAGTCGCCAAGGCAGAGAGCAGATGTGTGGACAATAATGTGCAGCATGTGTGTTGGAGGTGTTTACACCTTGCTCCTGCTCTCCCATGCTCTGCTCTGCTTCGGTGCCACAGCTCTCAGGCCATCAGATCTCGTATAACGTCACATGATCCGGTACATCACATTGATTTGGCCTCCTCCTCGTTGTACCCCAGAGATTTGCACTGCAAGTCTCCGAGACTTTGTATGTATACTGTATGTACATGTATTTGTGCTGCGTGAACCTGCTTTGTAGTACCTCATCCACATAGAACTACTGTACTATCCATACATGGACCGGTATTCCCATCTTCCTTCTTCACCGCCATCTACTCAACTCAATTCTAGTACTCTACCCATCACAATCTCTTGCATCACCATCCCCATACTGACGGTAAATAAAGTGATGATACATAATTAGTTGCTGATATTCCCTCACTAGTCCTGCTCTATTGCATCAGGATCCGTACTATCTACCCGAACTATTCGGGCTATCCAAACTGTATCCATATATGTGCCCCTATACTACAGTATGTACGGAGTACGGAGTACAAGAGATACCCAATAACAAGCCTGATCCAAACATTTTCTCTCCAATATGACGCTGGCCAATCTTGATCTGTAGGTATTTTCTACAGTATCCACTTCTTTCGCGCCCACTTCAACAAGCTCGGATTCATAATTCCCCTGTCAGAGCGGACTGTTGTGCATGCCTAGCACAAGGTGAATGGTGCCCAGGTGGCGGAATGTCGCAGGGGCTGGACGCAGAAATCTGAATTTGATCTTAAGAGACCCACAAAATAAACACATCTCTACATCATCCACCTGGGCAACAATCAACCGCATCAGCATCATCATTTTCCCTTTCACTTTCACTCTCGCCCGTCGGTCCCGAGCTCGTTCTCGGATACCTTTGCCACTCCTAGAGAAGAGGGGGCTGGGCCTGGGGGTCATAAAGTGGTGGCGATAGAGATGATAGAGTCGGAAGTCAAGATCAACGACGCCTTCGAGAAGTCTTTCTCCGAAGCTCTTTGATCTCCATCCTATGGGAATCATTTCCAAGGCCCCCCAGGTGCCCAGGTGCCCAGGTTTCCATGCGGCCACGCCGTTCCATTCTCCATCCGGCTTGGTCCGCAGCAACTCCAATAATCTGGGGATAATGCAGATACCCTTGAGTAGCCAGTGTCGGTGCCTACTGTTTCCCGTATTCCTGTCCAGCCATGACTAGCCACCCAATTAATTATCGTCAGAGAAGCCAATCGGCTGTCATCCACACCTCCAATTCTATCCCGTTCCCCCCCTATTTGCCCACGTCTTCGGAAATCCGGGAAAAGAAAGGTCAAACAGAGGCGTTGCAGCTCTCCACAAGATGACTTGGCTTTGCCTTCTCCCAATGATTCTGTCCTTGCGGAGTAGTTTGTCCTGTATGGAGTGCGCACGCATACTAAACACCCCCCTAAGGCAACGCGGACCGACAAAAGGGGTAACCGGCGAGGCGTTTGTGATGCATCAATATCCAAACCCCTTCCAGCGATCGCCAGTCAGACTTGTACCGTGGTTCATTGATGTCAGACGCGCTGATCTAGAGTGTTTGAATAAGGAGGAGCTAAACTACTGGCTGTATTTGGATTTGGAATGTTAGATCTAACCCATGGTTCCAGAGCGCTTCGCAGTACTCCGTATAGTGTGTTCTGTTCAGCTACCATCACTCTCCTTCCAATGAACATCCTTTGAGCACGCAACAGCGAAAAAAGCGCCTGGTTGGCTAGGTTCAAAGAACTTGAACTCTTACTGTGCTACTCCGTGCCTTGGAAACCTTCAACTTATGGTCTTTCACCAACCATAGCTCGATACTATGTAGTAACCGCATGCAGAATTCAAGATTCCCATGTCTTGCATTAGTAACCTTCACCGGCAATCTCGGCATTGTCATTGAAGCCGCCACTGATAGACATGAATGACTATGATGTCGTGGGCTCATTGTCACCCCCGCCACTGAATTTTCCAAAACAACACGCTCACATTGTAAATCAGCACCGACCAAGTGCTTACGCCTGCACCATCTAGTCCGGAAGCGGCGGTGAAGTGGGTATGTGGGCCAAATCAGTCAAAGGATGAAGCTGGGGGTGGAGACTTATGACTGGAGGCTGAAAACTGGTTTCGAATGGGCATCCTGAAAGATGCCTTGCCAGTACGGAGTACTATCAGCTGATCTGTCGAGTATGCAGCGTTGCGATAGGTGTGGTGGTGGCCCCACGCCAACTTGAAAGTGATAGAGCCATCAATAATTTGGGCACCGCAAAAGCAATTTGCAATTTTCGAAATGTCGATCTTTTTTGGCCCCCGTCTTCCCTAAAGCAGTGTACGGGGTACGAGGGCGTCCATATAGAATTGATTGCTCTTTAGCACTATCGATGTAATGGTAGAAAGTTGCCATTCTATTGATACTAGTAGTATTATTGCCAATCTTACTTACTCACTCGAGAGGATCAGTAGCCATGGTGGTGGCTACCCTAGTACCTAATTGCCACTGGCAAATTCCTTATCATCGTGGTATCACCGTTGAATATGGGAGATCTACTAGTAGGAAGACTCAGAAAATTCAATCTGATCTACGGAGTACTAGTGCCTATCCATGTGCTTTGGGTAATCACTACATGTATCATGTCAAGCCCTGGTACCGTTGGGCATGACCTAGATGCAAAATGACAGGCATGGCGTAGACGGTCCATCTTGACAAGGTTGAAACTCCAAATTGTACGAGCTGCTCTACAATGTACTCCGTACTAGCCCTAGAGTCTTCGTATACAATACCTAGGTTGTATGCCAAATGCTCCAGGGCTGGTGACTTCAAGATGTGTGCATTCCATCTCAGTAACTGGTACTATCTTATAGATTGAGATACCTAACTAGTACGCCCGGGGTTGTATGCGTTGAAGATACGGTCGAAACAGTGCGGCATTCAACAAAACCATGACAAAATTTACACAACAATGGTAGCTACTAGCTAGTACTACTAGTAGTACTTGCCTGCACGATTATACAAGAACCCGAGTCCCGTCCAAATTGAAGAGTATGTAACATTGAAGTGGAATTGATAGACTTTAAAACCGGCCCAAAGGCCCTTGAATGTATGAGAAGAAACAAAACTCCATAGATACTTCATGCAAAAAAAATGTTAAGTGACAAAAACCCGAAGACAACGTGTGAAGACAACCATCTTACTATTTCCAGTTGCGGGTCAAGAAAGGATGCTTCAATGCTTCGGTGGGGGTACACCGCTTCTCAGGATTCAAAGTGAGGCAACGATCGAGAAAATCGACAAATGATTGTAGATCTTTGACCTCAGAGTCTGACATTCCGCGCGTTCCCTTGCCCATGAGTCTAGTCTTGATATCACGGGTTGGTTTCTTGAAATCCACAATCTTTGTAACAAGACGGCCGGTGATCTTTTCTTCCTCTGTGCTGTGGAAGTTCAACATATTGTCGAAGTGGAGATGTGCGAGAGATCCTTTGCGGAGGAGTTTGGGTGGGTACTTTCCACGACACTCCATGATGGAACGGAGCATTTGATTGTTGTTCCTGCCAGTGAAAAGAATCTTACCTGTATAGAGCTCGAAAAGTGTGCATCCGATAGACCAAACGTCAATTGCGTAATCGTAAGGAATACCAAGAATGATCTCTGGAGCACGATAGAAACGACTGACGAGGTAAGGGGTAATTTCATTATCCGAGGCGGACGACGCGGATCCCAGATCGCAGACTTTGAGGAGATTAAGCTGTTCACTGACAAGAAGATTATCTGGTTTCAGATCCGCATGCAAGATATTACACTTGCGCATGAGACTGAGTCCGAGGAAAATTTGCTGAGCATAGGCACGGATCGCGCCGAGATTCAATCCGACATCACGACCAAACTTCTTGAGAACTTCACGAAGGTTGAGGCTCAGGTTTTCAAAGACCATGCACAAGTGACCCTTATGTTCGAAATAGCGCTCGAATTTGATGACATGTTTCTTGTCTTCTGGGTCGGCTTCGTGTAGCTGTTCGAGAATTCCGATCTCTTTCATGCCAGCTTTACGCATGGTATCATTTTGACGAATGATCTTGATAGCAACGAGTTTGTTGGTCTTTGAGTCGGTGGCCCTTACCACGGCGGAAAACATTCCCTTGCCAAGGGTTTGCGTGACATGATAACGTCCGTTGATCAACTCACCAAGCCGCACATTGTAGTACCCTTCCGAGTCATCCCAGTTGTCCATCATGCTGATGTCTAGTTCCCGAGCCTGTGGGACAGCCATCGCCGATGCATGGGCTGGATGGTCATCTTTCGGGTCTTCAGCAAACATATCGTCATCATCTTCGGCAAACATATCAAAAGTGTCCTGTGTCTTTTGCTGGGCTGGCTGCTGCTCCTGAGCAGCAGCATCAGGAATCAGAACGTCTTGCTTTGCAGATACCGTCTCGTCGTAGGCGGCGGACGACACATCATCCTTGGAACTCTGGACGCCGCCGTGTTTTTGTCTTTCCTCTTTCATGTCAAAGGTTGGATCGTAATCAGCAGCAGAAGGCTCGTCCTTTTCAGTGCCGTCGACTGGGGCTCCGGAATTGGCGAGGTCAGTATCCTTGCCAATGTTAAATTCAGGGAAAGAATCTCCAGATAGCTCCTTGGGCGTCTGAGATGGGGACAGTTGCGGTGAGTCTATGGGCACGAAATGCACGTTAGCGAGTTTCGGATAATCATGTCTCAGTATTTCAGTTCAGAAGACCTACCTGACGTGTCTGGCACAGCAGCTGTCTCTGCGCCAGGTGTAGACGAATCAGTGTCGACATCTGCGTGAACGGCTTTCAAATGCAATGGCGTGGCCTGACTGCGGTATTTCGCACGGATGGCTTCCCGTCGTTTTCGACGAGCCTCTAATGCAGCAGCTTCGTCAACGGGCTCCGCCGTTGTCTCTGGCGCATCAGGCGTTTCTACTCTGCAATTATCATCAGTTTCACGGTTCTGACAGGAAAGATTGAAGGATGCATACTCATCAGTCACGTGGGCCCTCATCGTAAGAACCTGTGACGCCTCATTCTCTCGTTTTTCAGCATCAAGCTTAGACTTCCGAGTATCAGTAGGGGCCTTCCTTTCACTCGTCACCTGTTCAGAAGATGGTTTATGCCTCTTTGTGTTCGAATCCGGTTCATCATACTGTTTCGGCCTACGAGTCTCGCGATATGGGGATCGGCTTCGAGGGCGCGGTCGTTTCTCTTTTCGTCGGTCATGATCGTAGTCGTCGGTATATCGCAAACCGCCACTGTAACCATCTTCGCGATCATAGTCATAGTATGACTTAGGGCGCCGGGGAGGTCCACCTCGATCATGGTGACTGTCATCGTATCTCGATCCATAACGGCGGGTAGAGTCCTGTCGAACATTGCGTGTCTCGTAATCATCACACTCGTCGTTGCGTCTGCGCTTGGAGCCCCTGCTGTCGCGATAGGGAGAGCGTGAGCGGGATCTCGAGCGCGACCGTGTCCAGGATCTTCGCCGGCGTGGTGATGTGCTGCCTCTCAGCGACGCGGAAGATCTGAGCGTCGAGGAAGTGCTATCTCTGAATGGACGGTCAACGCTGGTGCCATTAAGGGGAGGTTGTGAGGCAGTTGCCTTCATCTCTGAGCCTGTTTCAATGATCTCACCCTCAGAAGGGGTCGACGGAGACCGCGACCGATGGTGCGATGCCATATTATCGGCTATCGCTGGGCAAATATTTCGATTCACACTGATCTTTGCTTATCTTCCTCAGCTTCTCTCTTGCGTGCAACGTTTTCTTGGGCCTTGGAGGAGGCTTCAATGTTAAGAAACTTAGTTAGCACGAGCTCCAGGAACAAAAATCGATCGTTAGGTATTTGAAAGTCCAACCAGCTTGAGGAGAAGCCTGCCTTCGCACCAAAGCCTCACAGCTCCGATGATCCCAAGCACATTAAATGTGCGCAGTTCTGGCAAGTTATGAAATGGCAAAGAGAAAGGGAGTATCAAATTTTGAGGTCAACTCAATGATGATGGAAAGAGATGCTATTGTGCAGAGTTGGAGGAGGACAAGAAGAAGAGGTTGAAGAGCGGGTATTCTAAGGGTTCAGTTAACTACGGCACAACCTCACTTTCTCACTTTCCCCAGGCGGAGTTTTCGATCTTGATCTAATCCTATTATGGTAGGCGGTGGACTGGTCGAGTCCCCCTCCCTCCGATAAGCGTTTTTTCATTTGCCATCGCGCTTTTCTAAACCCCTCAACTCTCTCTCCTCAGATCAAATTTGTTCAAGTTTCGATCAATCCTCACAACTAAAAATGGGTGGTCAAAGCAGAGAAGGTATGCCAATGCTCCCCTTTGCTGATTCTCCATTTACTTTATGATCATTATGCTTTTTCTGCATTGTTTTGCAACCACTATGAACCAAGGCTAACTTTCTGTCTGACAGGTGGCAAGGTCAAGCCCCTCAAGTCCGCGAAGAAGGAGAAGAAGGAACTGGATGAGGATGAGATTGCTTTCCGTGAGAAGCAGAAGGCTGGTAAGTGTTTTTCTTTGGGATCAAACGGTCTTGACAATCGGGTCTAACAAGAAACTTTTACAGACGCAAAGGCCAAGAAGGACATGATGGAGTCGGCCAAGGGCAAGAAGGGACCTCTGAACACCGGTCAGCAGGGCATCAAGAAGTCAGGCAAGAAATAAAGTGATCGACGAATAGACATTGGGAATTTGTCCTCGAATTATCCTTCGGTCCTGCTTCACGATCTCAACGAGTCATGCACATGGGAATTGGAGAGAGTTGAATTTCTTCCTTTCACTCCCGCGATCAAATTTTACTATTGAGCAGTATACCCTGCATAGATTCCAAAGCCATCAATATCAATGATTTGCAAAAACTTTTACAAAGACATTATCACTTTGAGTTGAGACGGGTGACATTAGAGTTGGACATTGTCTAGACAAAAAAAAGCGCTTCAGAGGAGAAAAGGACATGGAACTGTCAGGAAGAGAAGAAGAGAAAAAAACAAAACACAAAAGACATAAGTCGCTGGACATACATAAAGGACCACTCAAAACAACACGCGGGGTATCCAAACCAGAATCATAAAGATAGAGATTAATCACCGACTTTGAGGGAAAGGAATACTGGTCAACATTCCTGTCATCCCAATTCTTCGGGTTGACACTTTCAACTCGTCACGCGCTTAATCCAAAGATTACTGCCATCGCCATTATTCTCCTTTTCATCCAACCGTCTCCATGCTCGCGCGACCTTCAATCCGAGCTCATGCTCTTCCCGCTTGATTTCCGCAATCTCATTTTCGATACTTTGCACACTCTTTTTCACTTCGGCCTTCGCGGCCGCGTCATATGCGAAAGAACCAGGTTGAATGACCCGCGTCAATTCATGAATGACAGTTTCCAAGTTATATCTCCGCTTCGCAAGTTCATCCTTCTTGGCTTCGAGAGACTCGATGCGGCCTACCGCATCCTTGGGCTGATCCTCCACAGGTGGCTCCCGAGGTACCTCTGCGGGGGTAGGTTTCCGTACTGGTTTTTTGGAGCTCGGCATCCCTGGCATTCCAATAGGGATAGGTCGTCGTCGAGACATGATCGAAGGGAGGTCATCTGTCGATTCTGAGCCGAAGTTCGGGCTTTCCTGCATCCTATAACTTGGACTGCCACTTCGACTGTCACTTGGGCCCTTTGATATCAAACCAGGCTGTGTCGCCTCGCCACGGCTGGTAGGCTGCATCATATCTTCGAGCTGGGCATCAACAAACTTGGGCTCTTGTCGATCTCGTTGTTCTCGCTGTTCTCGCTGCTGTGGCTGCGCTTGCTGTGCTGGCTGCTCTGGTCGCTCTGACCGCTCCGATTGTTCCAAATTCGCACGGCGGGTGTTTGAGTGGACACGTCCCGCGGCTGGTCTTTCTGGCAATGTTTTGGAGACACCACCAGCAGTAATTGTTGTGACGGTAGTCGGAACGAATCCCAGATTATTGTTCACATTGGGACTCGCGTCCCTCGTCCCACTGCGATTACCGGAATGCTCTGCTAGTGGGAGTACACGTGACGATGATCTACCTCGAGTTTCCCTCTGTGCGGGGGGCTCAGTCTTGGAAAAACTGCTGATCCGGCTGCGAGCCTGAGCGAGCTTCTTCTTAGTTTGGAGCTGCTCTCGAACCCCGTGAAGGAAATTGGATGCATGCGATCCAGAGGACTTGTGGAATGTAGTGTTGCGCGGGTTTACCTGGCTCGCTCGCCCGGTCGTGCTTTTGGTCGGTTCTCCAGAGTAATCATCCCAGCGAACAGGTTGTTGAATTTGAGTTGGATCTTGATGTGTCGAAAATTGAACAGTCTTGGGCACGGACTGCACGGGTTCCGGAGCCGAAGGAATGGTATCGGTTGAACTGGTCTGAGGGACGGGCGCATTGCCGGAGGCGTGAGAGCTCTTACGGGTGTGTTGAAACGGTTGATCTATCTCATCGATTGGTGAGACACAGAAGCTGCTCCCACTATCACGTACTCCCGTTGGTCCAAGATCTGGAGATCCAACCGGGGAGACGGCGGAGTATCTGTTGTTATCGGTATCATCTGGTGGTGCGGACTGTTGAGGCAACGAGGAAGTGGAGGCGCTATAGACGAAAGACTGTCAGAAAGGATGTAAAGATGAGATTGATAGATGCGACTGATCGCGTGTGAGACTAACCTTGGCAATGCGGGCAGGTCCTTTGCATTCTTCTTCAGCAGTGAGGGATCCGCCGCAGCCGAGACGTCCGTCATATCTTCCGGTGTGGGGTTATTGCCAACCGGCCGTCGTGATCGACTGAAGGGTCCTTTAGACCACATATTGATCTACAGTTGATAAGTTGGCGCGGCGGTTGCAGATCGAATATTTGAGCCTCGTTCCTTGAGACACCCTCTCAATCGATTTGAAGAGGATAGATGTTGAAATGAAGGGAAGAAGCGGATTGTAGTGGGAGAGGAAGTCTGGCAAATACCCTCCTTTTGTTTACCACGGAAGTTCAAAGAGCGGGTGCCACCAACCGGCTGAAAGCTGAATCCAAAGAGAAGAACTTGAACAGCTGGAGTACTAGCAGTACTTTGAGTTGTCAGATCCTATGTCAGATTGGAGTCAACTGTCAGACGTCGAACTGTTCGAGTAAAAGAAAAAAAACTAAGCCAAAATTAAAATTAAAATAAAAAAACAAGGCGCTTCTTCAAAAACCAGCATGGCATCATTAGGCTACCCTGAGTGGGTAGCGATAAATTAAAATGGGGGCGATGGACGAGTGGAGTACAAACAAAACATCGGAGCCCGTTAGAAACGGGGACTGGGCTGTGTTGGCACGATCCACGATCGTTTCATCTGGTGGGCTTTGGGCGCCAAATCTGCCAGTGTCCGGCTATTAATAAAATGGAAGTGTTTGGACGATGTACATTGTACATGTCAGGGTCTGCCATACTAACTGTACTCCGTACTGTATAGTTAGTTGACATGTGAGTATACACTGTCCCAGAATAACCCTTACGTGGGATCGTATAGCCTTGGACAGTTTACTCTTTTTTGCAAATCAATATAGTAATGAGAACCATTTCAAATGCTCTATACAAGTTCTGGTAGCTAGTTAGTTATATTTAAACTACATATTGTAACTGTTCAAGATGTCCTACCCTATATACTCCGTACAGCTGACAATATTGTATCACGTGGACAAGCGGGGAGAGCTAAGATTTGCATGTTGTCATCGATCTCCGCAGAATCCGGTGGATTTCCCCAACCTTCCCTCCTCCTACCAGCCTTATCATCGCCTTCTGATTGATCTACTTTCACCATGGCCTCTACTGGTGTGTCAATGTCTCAATCCCTAGTCCACCACACACACTGCTAACAAACCTGATCCAGAGGAGTCTGTACCACAGGCCGAAGTGTTCGTCATCCCGTACCATTCCGTTGATCCCGTCAATCCTCCCAAAGAAACACAAGAATAACAACAAAACTAACACCTCATGAAAAATAACAGCATGTCTATCGCCTCCCCTATCAACCTCATCCTCCTCTCGCTCTTCATCGTACTAGTCTACTATCATTTCCGCCCTAAGCAACCCATCAGTCTCCCTCGCGGTCCCCCACCGACTGTTTTCCGCACTTATACCCCCAAGACCTTAATCGAGTTCAACGGCGAGAATGACCGCCCCGTCTACCTAGCCGTGCGAGGCCGTGTCTTCGACGTATCTGCCGGTCGAAACTTCTATGGTCCGGTAAGTGAAATAACACATTTACACCCGCGATTCCCCACGACATGGTCGAGATTCCCCGAAACAAGTCTGCTAACAAACTGTTATCATTCAGGGTGGTCCTTATGAGAACTTTGCTGGTCGTGATGCCTCCCGTGGCTTGGCTCACCAGAGCTTCGATGTCGAGATGTTGACGGAAGATCTGTCGGCACCGCTGGATGATCTTAAGGATTTGGACGCGGATCAGCTGGAGAATCTTCAGTCCTGGGAGGAACGCTTCAGCGAGAAATATCTGGTCGTTGGTAAACTGGTGGCTGAGGGTGACCCCGAGGCCCCTAAGTCATAAATCTACCAGACCAACGTGATATCCCATCTGCAATTATTTAAGTCGATTGACAGAAGGATGGGATAAGGACAGGAGAAAGGTCCTACCTTAGGAAACGCCGATACTGGGGAACGCCACATGCCCATGCCCATGCTATTGGCAGAAAAAGAATGAGATTTATTCAGTTCCGGATCTTCCTGATTGTGCTACGGATAACGAATTTCATCAAAATGCGGGAACTTTGAATGTAAATAGACTGAACATTGGGTTCATTTTAGGGATCAACTAGTACGAGTATTATCGACATGGAAAACGTCAAAAATAAGCACACCCCCGAAATAAACATTGCCCTTCAATTAATCAGAAAGTCGTATCTTCGTGACGAAAGAAACATTGAGGAGAACCAAAAGCAACCTAGCACACCTTCCAGTAGGCTTTTTTCACAGCTCTGCACGCAAGTGCTGGGCCTGGTCCGAGACCTTCTCTCGGACCTTCTCAGCTGCCTCCTGGCCCTGAGCACGACCGCTTGAGGCCCCCATCTTGACTTGATCCAGAGCCCAGTGCAGAGTATCCATAACCTTGGCATAGATAGTCTCGGACGGGCTGCTAGTTCCATACTTGAAGTAAGTGGCATGGCGCCGAGCTGCTGCGCGGAGCTCATTGATGCTCGAGCCCTGGTAGACTGGAATGCCATAGGAGTCAAGGTAGTGCTTGATATCAGACTGTGACCATTGGTCGAAAGTGGTATCCTTGGCAGAGCCAGTGGCCTTTGCGATAGATGAAGTGGCAGATGCGTAATGTTCGCCACCGGCCTTGGAAGCCTTGAGGTATGAATCCTTCGCATGCTTGATAAGTTCTTCGCGGGATGCGTCCGCTTTCTTGGCGGCCTTAGCATTCATGGAAGATAGATATTTCCTATGAGATTTATTTAGCGCGGTTCAAAAGATCAAAAGATTTTGCAGGCGCAGTAAGTCTTACTGTAGATGTTCTTTGTCCCAGGTGTCAAAGTTGTACTCATTGAACCCACCGGCGGCCCTGTGAGCATTGGCGCGAACCTTCGCAACAAGCTCATCACGCTTGCCATTTTGAGGCACAGGCACACTTCGAGCATCCAGGAAAGCCTTGAGGCGGGAGTCCGACCAGAGCTTGATGGCAGAGTTGAATTCGTCTTCAGCTTTCAGCTTGGCATCATCGGTAGCGCGAGCGTATTCGTTGCCAGCTCTAGTTGTAGCAGCACCGAACTTATCGGCAGCAACAGACGAAGCACTGGCTGCCTGGTCGACGAGATAGGCGCGGTGCTTACGAGCAAGTGCAATGAGTTCATTGCGCTTGGAACCTTGAGGTACCTTCACATCATGCTCGTCGAGGAACTCCTTCAGCTTTGAGTCGGACCAAGCGTTGAATAGCTCCTCGCTCAAAGATGCCTGGGCTGTCTGAGCTGATGCGATAGCGGATGCCGCAATGGCTTTAGCCTGAAGGCTAGCCAGGCGAGAGTTACGGCGCACAGAAGCAATGAGCTTATCACGGCTCGTGGGTTGAGGAGCAGGCCAGCCACGCTCATCAAGCCACTCCTTGAGGTCAGAATCGGTCCACTGCTCGTACAGCCAGTTTCCAGGATAAGAAGCGGTTTCGCCGACTTTCTTGGCGACTGTTTCGTAGTTCTCTCGCGCAGTCTTGATGAGTATATCGTGCTTGCGAGGCTGGGGGGCCGGGATACCGTGGCGGTCGAGGAATGCCTTCAACTGCGAATCCGACCAACTGCCATACTAGAGTCAGCCATGGTCTATGATATCATGATGGCTTGCATGATCAGCCAGAGTGGAAGGTATCTTACGTATCAAAAACCCATTCCTTTGCGTAGTGAATCTCATCCGAAACTTGGTCTGCAGCATGGCCAAGGGGCTTCTGCACTCGAGTATCCCAGTTGGTCTTCACCAGGTTTTCGAGATCTCTGCGATCAGCCGGGCTAGGGTGGGGGATATCTGGCAATGGTTTGTCAGTATCGAACACTGGAGTACTTGGGGAGGAGATGAATCATTCTTACCATGATCCGAGAGCCATCGCTCTAGTTCAGTTTCGTGCCATTTGTTGTAAACTGCGACAAGGTTAACCCTCTCATTCCGAGTGTCCCCTCATGGTAACTGATAGTTACTCCTAGTATAGAGGAGCATAGATGGTTTGCGGCGCAACGTACCAGCTTTGCTCCACCAGCTCGAAGCTGCGACCACTTCGGTGGTGGCCAGCAAAAACACCAGACCCGAGGCCAGGTGGAATCTCATGATGGTAGTAAAGAGGAAGTTGAGCCAGTATCAAGGTAGCTATAATGCCAGAACGATGAGGTCAGTATAGAGTATCTAGAACTCGGTGGCCCGGATTAAGTAGTTCAAGGGTGCATACAGGGTGGGTTCGACGTACCGTCAACGCGTGTGGAGAAGAGAAAAACACTGAGCGAGGAAGTGATCTTAAATATGAAATGCCAAAGGGGCAATCAATTGCAAGCAAGTCAAGGTGCAGGGAAAAAAAGCATTGAGCAGGGATGATCGTGCAGTGACGTAGTGGGGACAGCTTTGCCTGGTTAGCGGGGACCCGTGCTGGTGCATGATTCATCGCCCATTCTTCCCAGTCGCGTTCGCGTCATCGGTCCTTTGTCCTTTCAAGTCTTTTGTAAAGGGATTGGGTTTTGATTTCGATGCATCCAGATTTCCCTTTCCCCTTTTTTTCATTCCTGTAACTTCGGTGGTGTTGTTTTTCGATCAATAGGTGCAAAGTAGTATGAGCCTGTTCTGCAACTATGACTTGGTGGCTCCACTTGGTGTCACCGTCCGATCTGTGTTTTGACAGGCCAGTGCGTTCTTTTTCATGGAGGTGCTACTACATATAGTATGAGAGTGATCTATTTCTCTCTTATATAGAGCAGAACAACTCGAGATGGCTCATCGAGGATATTGGAAAATATCGCCATTCATACCATACGGCGCTCAAGTAACTACAATAGCGTGTAGTACCCTCGAGTGGTTCTGCCAGAGATATTTGATGCCTGCAGATCAAGGCTTCCAGGCCGTATACATCCCACAAACCAATCAGCGTTCATCAGCGTTCAGTTCAAGTTGCATGGCAAAACTTCACATTTGGGATTGATATTGTACTTGTGTATGAGAAAATAATACCAATTGAGCTTTGGACTGCATAATTCCTTTAGTACAGTTGTTTAGTACTTCTCAGTGTTGATTGAAGTATTTAATAGTATTACTAACTGATACTATGATCGTACCTATCAATGTGACCGTGTTTTATTTTACTGCCTACTTTGGGGGTTCCCAAAGAGGAAAGCGCAGTCTATCTTTTACTACAAGTGAGGTGTGCCTTCCCAACTTATTGCAATGGCGCAGTTGCCTTTCTTGAATTTGATCATCTTTTGCTCTTCAGACATTTGAAACGATTCCCTTTACCACTTTGCATCCTTCAAGTCGTGGTCACTGCCTTTTCTTCAACTTCCCAATGCCGCTTGATAAAGACTGACAAGAACTCGTTTCTCATGAGCTTTTCAACTCAACTGAAAGTCTTCTATTTTTGAGTCTTTATCGTCTTGTGTTCGCCTGCTAGTGATCTGCCCAGTTCAACTCTTGACTCAAACTTTCATTACCATCTTGTGCCCTCACTGCAACGCGAGGAATTCCCTCAACAGCCGTAATGGAATCCGAAAAAGTAAGTCATCAGAGGCATGATGAGTCGCATACCCGGAGCTAACTTGTTCATTTCAGGCTGAACCCGCTGAAGCTTCGAGTGATGTTGAACAACAATCATCCTTTTATCGCCTACCAAATGAGATTTTTCTCCTCATCGCTGACACAATGGACGTGAGAGACATAGCCACCTTCGCTAGAGCCAATCGGTTCTTCCACAATCTCATCAACCCTGTGCTCTATTCTACAGATGCTAAGCATGGCAAAAGCTCTGCATTAGCCTTTGCTGCTTCGAAGGGCCTCATAGATACTGCACGGTTTTCCATCTCGAAAGGGGGCAATCCGAATGCCCAAGGAGGTGATATTCTGTTTTCGGCCATTCAGAATCACGACAATGAGATGGTTCAAATTCTACTCGAAGGTGGAGCAGATCCAGATGGCCTATCAACCGACCACAACCATGGAGGCCTCCCGCCTCTGCTTTGGCTACTCAGACCTCCTAGCCCGGGTCTGTACGAGTCATATCCCAACCGCACTCTGGGTCTCCGATCGGTATTCAATGATTACAGCGAGATACAAGAGCACCGCATACGAGAAGTCAGCCCAATTCTGAAAACGCTACTTGAGTACAATCCTGACATTAACGGCGCCGATGAATATGGCTGTACTGCTCTGCACTTTGCAGCCAATTTTGGTTGCCATGAACTTGCAGAGGATTTCATTGCTAAAGGTGCTGATATCGAGGCCCAGGACTTACATGGACACACTCCCCTTTTCAGAGCTGTCTTGAACAACTATCTTGAAACCGCGCAAGTCTTGTTGACCCACAATGCCAACATTGAAGATTCGCCTGGGGCGAGGAGCCAAAGGCTACTTCTACTTGCGATCCATTTCACGATGGGTCAGCCGGATAACAAAATGACGAAACTGTTACTCGAGCATGGAGCCGACCCACGAGTTCGAGACAGAAATGAAGACACCATTCTACATGAGGTTGCGAGGTTAGGTGATGCTGAGCTTGCACGCAGACTGATTGAGTTGGGAGTGGATGTGAACCAAATGAATCGTCACCATGAGACCCCATTACATATTGCAGCCGTTGCACAACACGTTCCAGTCATTGAATTGATCCTAAAAAATGACCCTGATCCACACTGCCGAAGTGTGTTTGAGAGAATCGACCCGATGGACTATGACAAAGGTCAGGCATTGGATTGTTTGGCGGCCAAGGGGCTTGATGGGAAACGCTTGGCTGAAATCGCGCGACATTATTGATGGTGGCTTGCTACGTGGTCAGATTGGGGGGTTTTTTTTCTTTCTGATAGTATTCATAGGAATTCCGACAGATGTCGAGCTTGATAGAATTTACTCTCATCTCCATTCTCTTCCATTTGCCTCATAAATCTGATTTATTGACCAACCACTAAGAGTCATGGTGATGTACACACATGCTGCAAAATTGGCTCGGCACTAGTTCAATGCGGGGCCGCCTAGGCACATCCTGTTCCCCTTGTTTCCCCTCATCCCATCATCATCAGTCGGGTACCCCTGCAGATACCCTGATTAGCACAGCTTGTCTTTTGCATTACACGAAGGACCTCTCCCAGCCAAAATTCAGACAAAATATAAACTTATATACGGAGAGATCTCCATTATACAAAGGGTGGTCGTCACCTCGGGAGCACTCAGCCCTTGGAACACCCCCAACGTCATCCCGAGCACGAGCTCCATAATCACTCCACCCTCCTCAACCTGAACCTCTCGTCTCCCTCCACATCCTTCAACATCCTCCCACCCATGGACCCTCTCACTCCGCACTGCCGTGAGCTGGCCTCACCTGGCATATTCCAACCTGTTCTCTCTGTGTAAATGATTTCCCTGTGATCTTTCCCCTATCTCTCAAAGATTCCTGTCCGCTAACCCAGACAAAAACCACCATAGCTTGATCATCTTTGGTATCCTGTTCTCCTACTTGCCTCAACATGCACGTATCATATCACGCAAAAGCTCCTTCGGTATATCGCCCTACTTTATCCTGCTGGGAACAACCTCAGGCACGTCGGCCTTTGCAAATATCCTGGTCTTCCCCAAGACATCGCAGGATATTAGCTGTTGCCAGGAGATAAACGGAATGGCCTGTTTCGCAGGGCTACTAGGCGTGTTCCAGATGGGCATGCAGTGGCTTTGCTTTTTCTCCATGTAAGCCCAGCGACTTTTCCTTCCAACCCAACAGCTACCAAAGTCCAAAAAAAACCCGTACTCACACCGCATACCGCAGCCTCCTTCTCTTTGTAATCTATTTCCCCCGCGCGACGTCGCCAACCGACCCTGTTAACCCGGTATCAACCTCCAACGGCCCAACTTATCGCACCGCCTTGTCCATAACCGCCATCTGCCTCTTGCATGCTCTGGTAACAGTCACTCTCTCCGTTACCTTCGCCCTCACAAAACCGACAGCCATGCAAAGCTGGGCCAACTTCCTCGGCATCTTCTCTGCCATTCTTGCGTCTATTCAATATTTCCCGCAGATATATACCACCTTCCGACTTCGCTGTGTTGGGAGTCTCAGTATTCCAATGATGTGCATTCAGACTCCCGGAAGTCTGGTTTGGGCCGCCAGTCTGGCCGCACGGGAAGGGTTCAAGGGTTGGAGCGTTTGGGGTGTTTTGGTGGTTACTGCGTGTCTACAGGGTACACTACTTGTGATGGCTATTTACTTCGAATACTTTGGGCAAAATAGCAATCGCAAGCATCGGGGTGATGAAAATGGCGGGCCGTCCAACGAGACTGTCTCCGAGAGACCTGACGGACCGGCGCGCGAATCGGTAGATGCGGATCGACCATCTGAGGAGACTCCCCTTTTGCAAAGCCAATAAAGGGGTTTGACGATTGAAGACATGGTATATGTATGTCATCGTATAGCGTTATTGATAGTTTTTGTTGGAAATAGAAGGAAATCCATAATGAAATGAAAAGAAAAGAAAACAATGGAAATCCAAAGTGAGAATATTTAATAAGGTCTGACTTGCAAACCAAAGTGGGTTGTATCATGATCTTATCCGGAAAAAAGAATATTCTCGCAGAGTTCAAGTTCTTAAAACTTAAATGCGGAAATTCCTGAGCTACATTTTAATCCACTTTGCAAAGAGACATCCGTCCTCCCGTCATCGCGTCGTTGCAATCATCTTGTTCTGATATGTGTGCTTGACCTTATTTAGGCGGCGTAGATCAGACGGAAGACGTCGTTCAGAACGAAGAAGCTACCAGAGCCATCGGGTTGGAGGTTGAAGCACTGAGTGTAGCTCATGGGCTTCTGCTCCTCATCGACCTGTTCACGCGCGTTAGTATTGGATAAATCCATGACGGGGAGGTAATTGAGTTTCGAAGATGACGTACGATCAGAGCACCGGTAACGAGGACAACAATACCACCCTCGCTGGAAGGCTGGGCATCAAATGTGGCGATCTGGTGGCGCACTTGCTGGAAGGGAAGGGACTATTGAATTGGTGATTGGTTTTTAGTATATCTTCTTTTTTCTTGTCTGTCGGTGATGGGGTGACTCGGGGAAGTTTCAATCAGGGCAGAAGAGGAGGGAGCACGAACGGTGAGCTTCTCGAGAATGGCGGCGGTACCCTGGACGGAGGAGGTCTCGAAGGTGAGCATCGAGTGGTCGCGCTGTTGAATCATAATTTTCATTAGTAACTGGATCTCAAAGAGGCGTATCCATGGCTATTAAGAATCCATGGCGTATCGAACGAGGGGGATATTGAGATCTTACGTAGAGAGGGGCCAGACCACCACGGTTGGAGTCGAAGGTCTGGTAGTAGAACTCAACAAATTGTTCTATAAAGCAGGTGGTTCTTGGTCAGATATATAGCTCGCAACAGAGTCATTGAATCGCTTCTCGGGCCGTTCGAGGAGGGGGCTCCTCTCCCCGGCGCGGGGCAGAGATTATGTGCGATCCCATCGGCAAATGGGGGATGGAAGTTACATACGAGCGACGGCGGTGAAGTCTATCGAGGGAAGATTCTGTTAGCCAATACTGCTTCCCCATAGATAGCTTGAATAAATTGATTCCCATCTGGTTGCTGCCCTATCTTGTACGGCGCATTTCTTTCTCGCCAGTAAGGTGGGATGTAAAGATCTACCCCACGCGCATGGAGGGGTATAAGGGATGGAAATTGGAGATGAAGACTCCACAAATTGTCAGACTTACCGGACATTTTGAATAGAGGTAGTTGAGGAATAGAAGAAGAGGTGATAGTAGAGTTGAGTAAGAGGGCAAAGTGCTAAGAGGAGGGAAGGTATTTGTTGACGCGGGAGGGGGACGAGGTGCTCTGTGGGGCTCGAATTCTGCCAATTGATGCCTGAATGCCTGGCTGCCTAGTAGACTGCTAGGATATGCCCAAGTCGAGGTCGGACAGGAGGATAAGGTGTTTCAAGTTATATGGTTAGGTAATGAGGAATGAATAACCTAACTTGTATGATCTATGGCGAAGAACAAAAAGTGAATTGATTACCCGTTGTTACGCTTCGGGGCTACAATACTGGTTAAATAACCCTTTGAAGGACTTGGTATCATTGCGTTCGTTGCTAGTATCTCTACCTTATCACGCCTTGCGTGAACAGCTCACTCTGAGTCTGATGCAAACATATCCTCGGCCTTGGGCCGTGGTTTTCGAGGACGACGGGACACAGGCTCATCTTGCTTCCGTTCGGGATTATGCTGCCTGGTGAAGATATTGGGCTCCTTTGGTGGTTGTTCCACCGGGGCGTCATCATCCCGCGGTGTACTATCCTCATCCATTGGATCTCCATCGTTGGGCACCTCCAAATCACTATCATCCATGGGGATGCCATCGATATCACTCATTGACTCATCTTCTGCAGGGTCAGCCCCGGGAGGTGCCCGATGAGCAGAGCTGTCCGTCTCAGGTGGCCAGCTCTGGTCAAAATGCCCAGTTCTCGAGTCTTCTTCGTCAACTGTCTTCCAACGATTTTTGCTCTTAGAGAAGGCGTTGCTGGGCCGTTCGGCTTCAGCTTTCTCCTTTTCTTTCTGCAGCTCTTCGTCGCTAAGGGGTGGTTGTTCAAACATCTGAACAAAGTGCTCGTGGCTCGTCTGTGGGAACACACACCACCCTTCCCATAGATGAAGAAGAGCCCCTACACTGCGTTTCCATTTCTCAGCCTTGAGTCGCCCCCAATGGAGGTCTTTCTCAAGTCGGCCGAGATGCTCGAAGACCTTATGTGAGCGAAGAGCCACCTCAAAAAGCTGCCGGTATCTCCATGCATGTCGAACCCCGCTGGTGGCTGATGACGAGAGGATATCAGAGATGACATATAAACCGACCAGCTTAGCTGATGATAAATCCATTTTTCCTTTGGAGGGGTTGTCGTTGTCTTTTTCATTGCTCTCCCGGTTTGCTGCATCCTTTTCTAGCTCGCGATCAGGATTTGCACCAGCATATGCCAATGGGCTAAGAATATTCAGGACAATCATATCAACGACTTCATCAGCCCCAGATCCTGCATGTTCGATAGCAAAGGCCGTAGTTCGCGCGATATCGCCCCGCCGAAGTTTGGCGTGAGTTGTTGGTAGGCGAGCAAGTAGATGTGTGAGCTTGGCTTTCTGTAGCGGATTCATGTATCCGAGTCCGTCATTTGCAGCGCCCCCTCCCTCAGCAGGCGGTGCTCCGCCAAGATTCCGTCGTTCATCTTCATTGTCCGACTGCTCCTCATCAGAAGAATTGTAGTCTTCGTCAGACACAAGTTCGTCAAGGCGTGTGCTGAACTCAAACTTTATATCCTTTTCAGGTGCTACCCAGCTAGCTCCATCCTCAAAAATAGAGGATGGCTTTTGTTTCCTGGATTTGCGATTACCGTGAGACCGCGGGTTAGTGATAACCTGCCATAATTTCCAGCGATAGTAAACACCACCCGGGCTTCTTGCATCCCAGATCCAGGCCCACTTTTCTTCTCGTTGAACTTCTGGTCGGCTCATAAGCAAAGCCTCGAATTCGGGGCCGTGGTTAAGAAGGCTTTCGAGTGTTTTATGAATCAATCGGAGCTGTTTGATATCCGTTGGTGCATTCACTTCAACTTGTGTAGTTGGGACTTTTTGGCCTAGGTTTGGTCCGTATGAAGTCGGGGGTGCAAAGCCTCCGCGATGTGATCCCGGTGGTGGTGCCCGTGTCATACCTCCTCCCCCAAAATTGGGTTGAATTGTTTTTGCGCCAAATGGTAGCGAGCCTGTGTTGGCCATGTTGATATTTGAAGGCATGTTTGAACTGATTGCGGCTGATGAAAGATGTCGGGAGATTGTCAAATGATATCCTCGACCAAGATACTTGTTTTGAAGTCCGCTCACAGCGCTATCGATATCTGATGCCGCGGAATCACTGCCTAGTGTGATTATTGCTGCCACTGATCTTCGTTCTGTAGGGGATTGGTTTTGTGGACGAAGGATATTGACGTTCTCAACGACAAGAGGAGAGGTAATCAGTGATTTCAGAACTGATGGCGAGGTTCCAGGAGGCAGCGATGCAAGATATAAGGTCGGCCTGGCGGCAGCCTTCTCGGCTTCTTTTGTATCTGCGCTCCGATCATCCTCATCATCCGATGGGTTGCGAAATGCGAATGAAGGACCGGAAGAGCCAGAGCCAGAATGACCATACCCCAGGGCCCCTTGAGCGGCATCCCGACTGCGTACTTGTGTCCCAAAGCCTTTATGAGGTCTTTTCCGAGATAATGATGGCGGTGGTGGACCTAGGCTTCCCGGACCACTACTTCGTGGCCCAGAACCGGTGAAGTGTCGTCGCGGCGGACCTCCCCCAAATGCACCGCCTCTGCCTCCAAATGCACTGGACCTTGGATCGATACCGCCAGCACCACTGGGTGCGTCATCTTCAAATGATTTCACAAAATCCTCGTATACAGCAGCGGTTTCGGCTTTTTCACGAGCGCGTTTTGCTTCGGCTTCGGCTTTTTGGCGTTCGAACAGCGACTTCTTCGGAAGAGCGGAGAGTTTGGCAGTGACATCGGGAGCCCCCTTCCCTTTTGGATCGTCGGGCATGTCGCAGGCGTACTGCGAATGCAGTGGAGTGAAGGAGTTGTCAAATGGATTATGATAGACAAGCAGAGAGGAGCTATCCTTGGGTAGTGCCAGAAGAATGACCGTCAATATGGGCGGGCGGTGACAGCTAAGCTGGAGGCGGTGAACCATGGTATCCTAAAGTCGATCAATAGTTATCAAAAGCATACAACACGCGCTGAGAGCGGGGCAATAGAATCAATTGAAAGTATGTTTGTCTGCAAACATACATGAATAATGATATAATCTACTAGTATGCCGTCCGAAACCAATATAAGCTGGAGATAGAAAATAAAAGAAGGAAAAGAAGAAGACAAAATTTAACAAATATTATCGAAACATGCCAGAGACTGTGCGTAGAAAACGACTCCCAGGCAAACATTTGAATGTACCTAGGTAACACTGCTGGTACTAGTAGTACTAGTAGTACTAGTAGTTAAGGTTGAAGCCATCCTTCGATCACTAGTTTCACTACTAGTAGTACTGGTACTAACATAGTTCCAATGTTCTTGCTGCCCATACATCTCCAATGCAAAATTATCCCAAACATCATTTGGAATATCTTCACCATATTCTTCCATGTTCCTTTCAATAGCAATGCATGCTTTATCGACAGCTCTTTTGAAGGCATAGCTCTGCCAGGCCATTTTTGCGCCCCCTTGAGCTTCAAGGGTGATATCTTCCTCGACAGCGCCTCCAATGATTTCGACTTTGATGCTAGCCATATCTTGAATAGCACGCCTAATCAATGATCCATCCCAGGGGTTTCCCAAAATAATAACCTTATCAATAGTGTATCTTCTTGATCGATCCCCATCTTCGCCTATCGCAGGTTCTTTGAAGAAACCAGTAAGATTGGCCTTCAAATTATCCATGTATTCAGTCTCAATATCCTTCACATCGCTCAACAAAACGTAAAGACTGGCATTATTGTAATCCCCATATTCATCATCATTGGGCCATGCTTCTGGTTTGATTGGCCATTCCTTGATTTGATTTTCCTCTGGTGCTTCTTCCCATGTCTCGCTCCCCAGCTGCTCTTTCATCTCCTTCCTTGCTTGAACCACAGCACTGAACAAGCTTTCACTTAGCACTAGACTCGTTTTGAATTTTTTCTCCAGGGCCTCATTGCTTGCAACGATCTTATTCATGAGCTGAATAACTATATGATAGGTACTCAGATAGCCAGCAGGGACGGATGCCCATTGTTTCATGTTACTCAAGTGAATACCAAAGTGCCATAAACCATGATCAAGGACAAAAATCCGCTGATCACAGGCTGGCTGAGGCTTCTCCACAATTTCCGGGTTCTCCAAGATTTCCGGCAAGGCCATGTCCTTGTCGAGGATATGACAATGAGAAGCTATCATTGAAAGAGGGGTCGCTTGGTCGGATGGGATAATGCCATTCTCACGAGCTGCCTCCTTGATAAGGCAGCAAATCTTAGGTACTTCACCCTCAAGAAAATCCGGGTATAAAATTACAGCAGATGTAATGTTTACACCAATCGCTGCGACGGATGCGTTTTGCAATACCCGAAAAGCTTCCAAGAAGGCCGTCTTGAATTCGACTGGAGACAATTCCTCTGGCTTCATGGCTCTCCTAAGATGCTCCTTCAAGGAACTAGGAAAGATAAATTCACTCATTGATGGTATCCAGGAGCAAATAGGACGAAATGAGTGGTTTTCCTTTTGCGATTCGGAAAAGCCGACCAAGTTTCCTGCCCAGCTCCAGAATTCATCACACCAGTCCGATACAGTAACGGTGATCTCATCAATGAAGCTCGGTCCATAGTATTGGTTGGGTTGTATACGATAGGCGTAATTGGATCGCGCTTTAATCAGGGCACGACGATAATTCCCCAGACTGTGCCAGTGCTCTTCATCCCAGGTCGCGATTGGAGCAATCAGTGGGTGGAATTCTTTCGGCGAGTCTGCAGATACGACTGTTCTGTGGGTGTACGTTAGTACTATTGCTTGTATAGCGGTATTTAGAGCAGTTGAAAAAAGGAGAAATTCAAAGAGTGTAATACATAGCATCGATACCAAAATTAATGGCAATTGGCGTTGTCTCTTTACCATCGCATAGCGATATTTTGGCATGAGCGGGGCCAAAAGAAGCGGATAGCAGAATGAGCCCCTGAAGAAATCGGAAAACCAACATTTCTCGCTCCTAGCGCGACAAGAAGCTTGAAATGTTGGGTTTTTTACTTCCCCTTAAGCGTTCTCCAGGGGTGAACAGTTTGGTGCGAAGTCGGGGTGTTGTTTGACGCAGGTCCTAGGCGACTGACTAGCAAGCACTTCAAACTTCAAAAATCAGTATTGGGGGCCAGATGAGTAACCACCGCCCTCTGGGGCCAAGAGCTAGATACTATCTAAAGTGCGTCGAAATTCATTCCAATTTCGTCCTGATACTAGCACTAATGCTAGTTAAATCGTTCCCGGGGTCTGATAACCTTACATTACCAACTTCAAAGTATCTAATTTAACATGGGCAGCATGTCAACTGTTCTGGTAGTACATAGTAGCGGCTAGTAGTTAGTATTGAGGACCGCATGTAGTACATACTAGCATATTCAAGTAAGAATGATTTTTCGGCCCTTTTTGATGCTTGGTGGGATACCATATTGAATAATAACCATGGCTTGAACAATGAGAGGGTGACTTCACGTCGGAAAAGGGAAAAATGGCCTGAAGATTACTATCATTTCAGCATGCCAGATCTACTGGGGTGGTCGTTTGAATAGTATCCCCTCAAGCTTATTTAGATATAAGAATTCAGTCGTTTGGGTATCAATTTAAGACGGATCTTGAATATCTCCCTAGATATAGTACCTAGCTATAAGAAGTACCTAGGAAGGGTACATGTGATATATATAACATGCCAGGTCAAACTACCCTAGAGTGGTCGAGATACTGTAAATACGGATCTGTATCAGCACCTTTCTGGAACATGTACTAGTACCTTGATAAAACAAAAACAGCGTGAATAAGAATCTAGACTTTCGGTTAGTGGAGTCCAACTAGAAGGCATTAAGGCTTCCTGGAACAGTAGCTGGTATCAAATAATCGGATTTTCCAGAGGGCGTTCGGGCGTGCTGCTTGATGTGGGCCAATTGAGAATCCGAATGCGCGGATCCCATGGCATATCACATTATATCATACCCTCCAGGCCAGAGCACCCTACTAGCCGGCTCACTTATCCGCATCCTGGACTCTGGTCCAAATGTGATTGCGAGATCGTATTGGGCAATCGAGTATTACAGTGTAGGTAAGCGCCGGGACCACTTGCGGTGATGGCATAGCCCAGCGCACAATCGGTCCAGGCCTCTGTCGGCTGCAAGACAGTCAGGCCGATCAAGGCCCAGTCGAAAGGGAAAAAAATGGAGCCGTTCCTGGATGCGGGCCTGCGTTACGCACGCCTGATTCATACCCCGCGTTGAGGCATGCTGAGTCGCTCAGCAACACTTGGGTGTAAAGGAGCTGAAACAGCATCATCCTGAGTTCTTCGGCGAAGAGCAGGTGTGCAGAGGTCTAGGTCTGACGTACGGAGTACAGGTCAAACATACATACCAGACTAAACTTCCATACACAGACAAGTCCGCGAACTCCATGTCGGGAGAGACCCGAGGGCCCTAGACTATTCTTGGCGATAGCCCCGTTTATTTCCAGATGCCTTGAATTCGTTCCATGGGTTCCCGACCTGGGTTTTCAGCAAACCAGCCTGGATTTTCCTGTTCGGGTTCTGCAAAGCGCCATAGAGGGAGACTTAAGGGCTTATAATCAAATCTGGGGTTTGGGTCAAGACGATAAAGCGAAAGGGTGTAAAAACTTGTGCCCTGATCATGCGAGTTCCAGTCGTGACAAAAGAAAAAATTGTTACAGTGCTTGGGTGTTGTTGACCTGAGACGAGCTAAAAATAAGTCGGAAGGTGGCTTTTCACAGCTAAAAATTATGTAGTCCGCACTTTTGACCATTTCAGTATCGATGTGGTATGTATGAAGAAAGTATGCATTGTAAGTATATGCAAGATCCGGTATATCCGCCACTTCCCAGTAGGGCTGTATGCTTAGAGGCTGACGGGGGAAAACCGCCTGTTGGCCAAGATTGAGTTTTTTTTTTTTTTTTTCTTACCCGCAGGTGGGTTTCTTGGTGGTAGTAGTACCTAGTAGTAACCAGGTTTTGGTTTGCATTTGCCGAGTGGAACGAGATGTTGAGAACCATCAGCCGTGTGTACTATAGAAATCGCGATCCACCATCATACGGTGAGTGAGTATCGGATCGTATCGGTCCCTCGGTTCAGACAGGCTGGGCGCCTGTAACATGGACGGTCGCTGGGCGTCAAGAAGAAGATCTGGTCAGTAGTAATCATTAAAGGTCATGGTAATAATTTTGGGAAGGAAAAGAAGAGAGGGAGTGATGGTGAGAGGCATGAGAAGTTCTATACAAGGTGTCGCAAAGGCTGAGGCAAGATGTTTGGCTGGATGAATCTAGTTTAATGTCTGTGACCAACATTAGATAGAGACTGCGTTGTTCCTAAACCGGGGTGGCGATGCCCAGACCCACTGTGCGCAGCCAAAGGAGGACCTAGTCGCTAGTCCGGTCGCCCTAGTGGCTGTAGTGCACACGGAGGAGGTCCCAGTCGATCATGTCTGGTTAAAGGGTCTCCTCTCTGATGGGGATTCTCCATGGGCAGGGTCTATAGACAGGGTCTTGAAAAGACGAGAAATGAGTGTATAGAGAGATAGTACAGAGGAAGAAGAAGAAGAAGAAGAAGAAGAAGGACAAGAAGGAGACAAAAGGAGGAAGTTATAGATGTATCATAGTGTACTGTATGTACTGGTACTGTATGAGAATGTGTATGCAGCAAGCCAATCACTCCCAAAAGGTGGTTCTTTTGGGTTTTGCCTGTGATTACCGAATGTTTCAGGCGGTGCCCGTACAGAATGAGTTCCGGCTACCTTTTGGTACCCTGAGACTCCCCATGGACCCCCTCCCCGACGTATTACCGCCGTCACACAAACTCATCCCCCTTCGTCCCCCCTTCTCACATCATCCAACCTCCACTGTCTTTTGCCCGACCACCCATCACCATCATCACCATCCTCATCACCCATCACCACCTAGTCCACCCTCGACAATTTCGACTCTCCAACATCTCCGTTGCATCACTATCCGCCCCTTTCGCCATATCGACCTTTTCTTGCCACGCTATTCTCTCCCCCCCCATCCCCTCCCCCGGGCTACCCTACGAAACGGATTGAAACCGAATCAAGAGGTGGCCCGATAGGGCTGCCGTAGTTGAGGGAGACAATGTCTGAACACCATTCTCGCTCGGCCTCACGGTCATCTCAGACCCCACGCCTTTCACAGGGACATGCTCGAGAGTCGATGCCTCGCCACTCCTTCGGTCGCAACTCACGCGTTTCCAACCCCAATGTCTTCTCCGATGAGTACTCACTAGAACCAATCGATGCCGATCAGATCGAACGCGCCCCTAGCCCTGCTTCCATCGCCTCGTCTACCACTCTTCGCTCTACTCACCACCCCCAAAAGACCGTTAGCACGGCGACGACCGAGAATGAAAATCCATTTGCCGATGATGCTCGCGTTTCCTTCGAGGAGGCCCATCGATCAAGCCTCCCCCAGAAGGGGGCAGGTGGTTTCGCCAATAATCGCAACTCCGTCAACTCTGTCAACAATTCCGCTTTTGTGGCCCAACGAAATCAAAGTGTCTCTTCCCGTTTCTCGATACCCCGGGCTCTAAGCCCCTATACCGGAGCCACCGGTCCCAGCCATCCATATGCCATGTATCCCCAGGTTGGTGTAAGTCGCTCTCCCAGCGTGGGAAGCACCTCCACTATTCGACAGCCTGATCGCCCACTGGGCGAAACAACCGGTCCTCAACACCCTTACGCCATGTACACTCAAAATGTAGTTGAGGAAGGGATGGATGATGATGATGTGATCCCTGTTGGTTTCCCTGGGCATAACCCCCCATACCAACCTCCGCAAGCCCGTCGGGATGACGATGTTGGCGACATCATTGGACCAGACGGTCATACGGAACCGCTACCGCCCTATTCAAGATACCCAACGGGAGTAATTCCCAAACCCCCGACTCCAGAGACAATGGCAGATCTGAATCCCCCACTTGAGGACCAACAACTCAATTCTCTTTCTCGAGAACAACCACCTGTCTCAGAAACATCCTCGAGAGCCCTTGTTGCTGATTACTCTGGGAATGGCGGGAATGATCAGAATGGCGGCAATAACAACAACAACCGTGGCAGTGCCGGTCAGAGGACAGCCGTTGCAACGGGTATCATGGCATTTGAGGAAAAGCTCAAACAGAAAGGCAAAAAGACTGCTTGCTGTGGCCTACCAGTCTGGACCATTGTGCTCATTTGCACTGTGATGCTAATCGGAGGATCCATTGGTGGCGTGATTGGCGGCGTCTTGGGAACCAAGCGTGCTGCAGAGGCTGACAAAGAGGCGGCTGCTGCTTCCTCGAGTGGTCCTCACATTGTGACAGTCACCGCATCACCGCAGAAAGACTACTCACCAATGACAAGCACCCCCAGTAATCTGAAGTCTGCACCTACTGGTACATATTATGTTCCAATGATTCATCAAAATTCATCTGGAATGTGCGTGGAGGACGACATAATGAAGAGTGCTTGGAAGTGTATGGACAAGCCGAATCACATCGAAGTCACCATCTCAAAACATGAGCATGAACATACCATCATCTTCCCCAGTCCTACTCCAACCACAAGCTACAGCTACGGACCTCAGCCACCCTATATGACTCAGCCTTCGATCTCAATGGGTCTAGCAATCGATACCAGCGATACCAGCTTGGGACCTGCTCTCTTTTTCGAGGCAAAGTTCGACAAGTTGGTCGTTGTTCCCGAGGATAAGTTCAGCCAAGGCTCAAATTCTGCACGATCATGGCCAGGTGACGAATCATTCTTGGGTCTTCTGAATCGCAAACAGGTTGCAGAGCCTGGTCAAAAGCCGTGGTTCTGCTGGTGGAACCAAACTCAGATGGAATTCTTCATCTATATCAACCAAACAACCTCCGACAGTATTACCGACGCGACTGCCTCGACCAATAACAACATGGCGGCCAGCACGGCTGCTGCTAACAGCGAGTCGAAACGGGATGACTCGATTCAAAACTACCCTCGAAAGATCAAAATAGATGAACGCCGTGACCAAGCAGGAGCAGCACCACCCTATTGTCAGCAAATGGAGGTGGATTCTATGGGCCACGCAGCGCCTATTCCCTATAAAACCATCGACATTAAGGAGAATGAGCCGACTCCAACGACGACCTACATCAACAATGCAGGTGGCGCTCACCAGACATACACGGCAAGGGCGCAATATGCCACTCCATGTTATTGTCTCTCCTTCGCTGATTAACTGCATTTCCCTGTCGTTCGAGCGGATCTTTTTGTTCTCCATCTTGGGTTTTTTTGGGTATGGGCTCTCTGGCGTTGGCGTTGAAACGGCCTTTCAACTAGCATCGGTTTACGTTTACACGATTGTCTTCTTTCTCCAATGTGTGAATTATTTCTATATTTTCTTGTCTGATCTCACTGGTTTTTTGGGTTGCTGTAGGCAACTGCTGCATCTTTATTTCCTGCCGCGTTCTCGTGCGAAGCCCGCTACATGACACGATCCTCCTTCATTTTTCATCTTTTTTTCTCGCGAAACTCTCCCCTTGTTGGGTTATATATGGAATTTCTTTGTTGATTCTTGAGTGTTCAATTTCTCTGGCGTTTCTTGGAGAGGCCCGTGCGGCTTGGGGTATTGTGATTTGTTGGTCTCAATCTATTTCTATTTTGTCTCTTTTAGGAGCTGATGGGCTCATCTTGTCCTAGCTCGGCATCTCCTGATGGTATTACTACCGGCTTTTATCTTAGTCGCAATACAAGATAGATGATTCTAGGGCACTAAATGTATCACGACAGTAAAACTATCAAGGCTTCCCAGGGCTTAAAGTCATTGTTGTAGTCTTTTCTCGGATCTGGGTCAAATTCCCATGCGTACTACTAGCAATAATCGGAGTAGAACCTGACCGTAGTACTTGAGCATGTCCTGAAGGATTTATCACACCAATGAATTGAATAAGCCTAGAAACTCAAAGTAGTATAATTGGGCGTAGCGATTTGGCCCCCAATTCTAATGTCTGTCGTGTTCGCGTTCGTGAACAGGCTAGTACTGTCGTCCCATCCTCTAAAGCACGACTATCTTCAACCCTATCCCAATTTACCTCTCTACACCTAATCTTCCGATTGCGTGGAAGGGTTTACTAGCCATAAAGAGTAAATACATTGGACATGAACGCCTCAAGAGATCGTGCGGGCCAAAACAAGGCACCTCCTCGACGATCTTACAAAAGTCTCGGAATGGATGTGATCAGTACAAGGAGCGGCATGTTAAGGTAAGCACACATGCAGTATTTAAAGTTGTTTTGATTTTCTACCGATTTCCAATATCTCATGGTTCTTATAGTGTGATGAAGCACGTCCAAAATGCTCTAATTGTATCCACCGAGAGCTTCACTGCACCTTTCTGAAAGTTCCCTCAACTGGGAATACCACTTTCGGGTCTTCTCCCCAGCGAGCAGTACCTGATGATGTTCGAAGTCAACGTGAAATGCCTTTCCTCGAAGATTCCAGCTCTGAGCTTAGATACAGCGTACGAGATCTAGAGTTAATGCACTTGTTTTCGATAGGCTCCTATAAGAGCCTGTGTGGGAACCAGTCAGTTGTGCAGGCGTCGCAATGCCTGATCCCTCGACACGCTTACTCACATGAATATCTGCTTCATGGAATTCTCGCATTAGCCGCCTTGCATATGGTAGCTAAAGCAAACACAACCCCCGACAAGGCTCGATTGTATCTTGGCATCGCGGTTCATTATAGCGGTTTATCATTCGGCGCGTTCCGAGAGGCACTGGATCAATTGACACCACAAACATGCGAATCGGTTTTTGCTTGCTCCGCTATTGTCATGGTTATCAGTATAGCCTTGCCATGTTTGAGTGCTGGATACCATAACGAGAAGCTCGTTCTCCTCGAAACCATGACCACCGCCTGGGAGCTGTTCCAGGGAGGACGCAAAATATCCTATATCAGTGAGCCATGGCTTCGCAATAGCATTTTCTCAGACTATAACTTTGGAGACATGCCAACTGCAACACTCGATCAGGAGACGAGTGATGCATTGGACCAACTGGACGAGCTGAACTTCATAACCACCGACTCTCATAGTGAGACTTGGGAGATAAATCGTCAGACGATCGAGCTTTTGAGATCCTGCTTCTCTAAATTTGCATATGATTCACACCCGGCAGCCATTCTTGGCTGGCTCGCATATGTGCAAAAGGAATTTGTTGACCAGGTCGTATCACGGCAGCCACTTCATTTACTCATACTCATGTATTGGGGTGTTCTGCTGAATGAACTAGGCTGTCAATTCTGGTGGGCACGAGGGTCGGGTAAGGCTCTGGTAGCCGAGATATCTGTTGAGCTAAAATGCGTGACAGGTGATCTGAGGTGGGAATCAGCGTTGAGATGGCCACAGCAGAAAGTACATCAAGAGAGATCTTTGAGTCCTGGAGCATAGAACATACTCCTACTACATAACTAAATAGTTAGCTAGTATTCCGTACTGAAGGTAAACATGCTCACTAGTATTGATCTACCAGTAGAAGCTCATAATTGGACTAGGTTAATGCAAGAATATCTACACTTTACAGTGTGCAGCATTCAGTATGGTTCTATAGCTTATATTGAGGCAACACAAGAAAGGAAAGCGTTGGACAGTCGTGGTTGCCCGCCCTCGAACCATTCCATTTCGGGTAGCTGCGATCCGTGCGGGGCATGATGACTAATTTGATCATGTGATCGAAGTCGCTATCCAATATTGGACAATGTCCGATGCTTCAAGATATGCGGTTGGCATCTAACTGGATTGGTTTGGCTCGAAGCCCAGAAAGCTTTATAAAGCTCAAATTGAATATAAAGAAGAACCCGAGTTGGTATGTTTAGAATATTATAATTGTAATATGACCATACAAGGCTCAATTCTTCCATAATTGTACCCGTGCCCAGCTGCCCGAAGCTTTCCCCCCCATGTTAGCCTCAGGCAGAAACCCTTACGACCACACTCACCTGGCAGGGAATCCTCCAACCTCTCTCATCGCATCGCCATCCATTCCCCTTCCACACAACCCTCCCCCCACCTCATCTAATTTTCCGATCTCCCCTCTCCATCTCTCGATAACGCACGGCCGTTACTCTGTTCGGCCGGTTATCACGGTCCTGTTCACTGCGCCCGCCTAAAAATCTGTCCTTGGACCCTCCAGATCAAATGATCGCGTCTCCTAGATGACCTTCCCTCCCCCTCACCCTTCCGCCCAATCGTCGATTGCTTCTGGCACCGATAAAGCTTCCTCGGCCAGGCCTGAAATTAGTGCCTGGGGTCGGTCCACGTCACAGTCCGGCATTCGTCGTGGGTTGACTCCTCTCGCGACCAACCTATCATCTAACATCACCTCTGCATCTTCCCGGGGTTTCGACGCAGGCCCTGGGGTTTCGACTCCCTCTTCCTTCTCTGCTGTTCTGAGCTCCACCCGAGGTCTCTCCGGGGGTAGCCCCAAGCCTACACCCTCTCCGTTCACTTCGCTGCAATCGGGCTCGCAGCAGTCTCAGTCGCTCTCCTCGCCCAAGTTCCGTGCACACACCCCTTCAGCGGGGTCTCATTTTGCCTCCACGACAGGCTCCATCGCAGGTGGTACAGGCTCTGGGGGAGGTGGTGGGCCAGGGTCTTCTAGAGGTGTCGCTTTTTCACCTCTGTCCTCAGGCACAACCGTGAATTCACCTACGGGCTTCGCTTCCGACAAGCCGGGATCAGCTGCTGCTCACTCAAGCCAGTCGTCTCTTACGAAGATCTCTATAGCTCAGGTCTTCCTCCTGTTAGATTCTATCACCGAGAAGGAAGGCAAAGAAAAGTGGGAAACAAAAGCTGCCCAGATACACAAGGTAATTCTCGTTTCATTTCATTACGTTTAATGCCGAGTATTGACCTGGTAACTAGCTTGTCACATCCAACGGAATGGAGGTTTTCTCGAAATACTTTCGCCGTCTTCTGACGGGCAATGCCCCCCAGATCTTCCCTGGCGTCAATAAGTCCGTTGAGAATGCGGGCAACTACCCCCTTTTGACCCAGGAAATGCACAAAGTTGCAACAGATATCGAGCAAGCACAAAAGATTGCCGAAACGGTAGACAGCTCGGAAGGCGATATATTCCGCGATTTTGATCTATCAACCTTCTTGGATCACTTTCGCCTTGATCCAATCTTGAAGGTCGCTCTAGCATTGGCCTTCAAGATGTCGAATAAATCGGATCTTCGTGCCAAAGGTGAGTTTGATTCGGCTTGAAAATTATTCCTTGCAGCTAACTTATCATACAATTCTAGCCGACGCCATCCTCTCGAACTCCACTACTCCCTTCCTCCAAAGCCTGGCGAATCCCTCGGAAACAACCAAGGACTACCAGAACGATTTTCTTGGAATCACGATTGAACGATTCATCCTTTATCCTCCCCGCAATTTCACCGACGATGTCAAGGCAAAGTTGGTCTATGCCGCGAACCTGCGATTCCAGAAGCTGGGCCTCGATATGCCTTTGGAGGTTTCGTCGGCTCTCCAGATGTTCAACTTCGTCAATCCTCGTTATACCCTCGTTAGACAGTTACACTGCAAAGGCCCACGTGCCACTGCGAACACAGAGGCTGTCACTGAAGTGATCAATGCGGCAGGACCCGATAGCTGGAGCGAGGAGCATCTCGCCAGTGCCCTTCTCTTCATGATCTTGTCGCAGTACTGGCAACAATTTTCCCCGGAAACGCTTTTGAGTGCATACTCGGACAAACAGATCAATTGGGCCTTGGTATTCCGAAATTTCGATCGGGAAGGCTTAAGAGTGGATTCGAAGCAATTCGCCAAGCTATATGGCGTCCTGACTACTGTTGCTTCCGAGGACAAGTCCCTAGATATACAGAAGTTATGGGGAGGTGACTGGGAGCACCGGGATACCCAGATGTCCTTCTTGACCGCTTTCGTTGCCTCACGTACGGATGCCTCTCAAATCCCCAATATTCGTGCTACATTCCCCGATGACTTCTTCAACGATGCGCCAGAAATCGTCAAGCTGCAGGGCGAGCGTGCATCTAAGTCGCCTCTTCGCTCTATGGACGCGATGAGAGCCATCTTCGATCTTGCTCTGTTCTCTCAAGCTTCCTGGGCTGCCACTGAAAGCCAGCTTCTAATTAAAGCAGTTTTGCAATACGATCTGCCTGTTTTCCTTGTGTCTGCCCTCGCCATTCCACAGCCATGGTCAAGCGTCCAACAGAGCTTCGTTCTCCGAACTTTTGTTGTCTTCATTTCCAAGCAAGAGGATGGATACCAGCTTGCACTTCATGGAGCCTGGCGCCAAGATCGCCAGTGGGTTTCTGAGCAATTGTTCACTGCCTTCACCCAAGATCCTACTGCGACTGCAGCGATCTATGAGCATGCAGCTGCATATGGCTGGCTCGACTACCTCCTTGGATTCACCAATGGTCTCGCGTTGGATCTTGCTTGCTACTCTCACCGCAAGGGCTCATTTGACCTCGAGCAGTGGGTGCAGAATGCTTCTCAGAAGGGTCCTGTTGATATGGGTGGGTTGTTGTCCAAGTTTTTGAGAATCAAGGCCGAGGATGAGCTGCATGTGCAACGAAAGGAACAGCCCGCGCCTCAAATGGTCAGCCTTTCTGTCAAAACCGTATATACCCTTCTATCAGTACTGGAAGAGTATGTGGGTGACCGCGAGAATCTCACTCCTGTTCAACGGATCTGTATCCAGACCTACCCTCGACTCATCAATTATGGCGAAGGGTTCGATGACATTATTGATTTGAATGGTGAGAACGGTAACACCTTGCCTGAAAACATCGACAAGCAAATGCAAGAATTGTTCGGCAAGATGTACCACGAAGAATTATCGCTTCGTGAGATGCTGGAGTTGATGCGAAAGTACAAGTCCTCTCGTGAACCCGAGGAGCAAGATCTGTTTGCCTGCATGGTACACGGCCTTGTTGATGAATACCACTGTTATCATGAGTATCCTCTCGAGGCCCTGACCAAGACCGCGGTCATGTTTGGTGGAATTATCAACTTCCGACTGGTTGACGGCATTACTCTCAAGGTTGGCCTTGGTATGATTCTGGAGGCCGTGCGGGAACACGAGGTCCACAACCCAATGTACAAATTTGGAGTGGAGGCTATTGAACAGTTGATTAGCCGACTTCCTGAATGGGCTGGCTTCTGTCACCTTCTCCTCCAAATCCCCAGCCTTGCAGGCACACCGATCTTCCAGAAAGCTGAAGAGGTCCTTCGGGAGCAAGGTGGCAGCCATGAGAATGGCAACAAATTCGAGGATCTAGGTGGCCCCATCCTCACAAATGGCAATACCGATGACTCTGTCCCGACTGACGGTTCATCACGCAAGTTCCGTTCTGTTCAAGTGGATGCTCCCCTTCGATCCGAGCTCTATGAGGACCCGGATGAGGACATTCAAGACAAGATTTTGTTCGTACTGAACAACGTCTCGGAACAAAACATCGAAGAAAAGCTGCAAGACTTGCTTGAAGTGTTGCGTGATCAGCACCACCAGTGGTTCGCTTCCTACCTCGTCGAAGAGCGTGCTAAGCTGCAGCCTAACTTCCAACAACTGTACCTGGATCTTCTTGATCGTATCGGTAACAGAATCCTTTGGGCCGAGGTTCTCAGAGAAACATACGTCAGTGTAGCGAAGCTTCTGAACTCGGACGCTACACTGAACTCATCTCAGGACCGCAGCCACCTCAAAAACCTTGGTGCTTGGCTTGGCTCGTTGACGATTGCCAAAGATAAGCCCATCAAGCACAAGAACATCTTTTTCAAGGGCTTGCTTCTGGAAGGTTATGACAGCTCTCGCTTAATGGTCACCATTCCTTTCACCTGCAAGGTCCTGGTTCAAGCTACGAAGTCTACGGTCTTCAAACCTCCCAATCCATGGCTGATGGATATTTTGGGTCTTCTGCTGGAACTGTACCATTTCGCCGAATTGAAGCTAAACCTGAAGTTTGAAATTGAGGTGTTGTGCAAGGATCTTGATCTAGACCACAAGACTATCGAGCCTTCTAATGGCATTCGTGATCGTACTTCCCATGCTGAGGAGACATTATCCACCACCAACATCCCAGAGGGCTTGGAAGCATTTGAGGATATGGCTCTCACCACTCTCAACCAAGGCATTCGCAATGAGAGATTGTCCCCCGCCGCCATCATGTCCACTCTGCCTAGTCTTGATAAGATTCTCGTTCTTCCTCCTTCTGCGAGCAGCATGGTGGATCCCAGCGTTTTGAGACAGATTGTGCACACCGCAGTGGAACGTGCCATTGCGGAGATAATCACCCCCGTCGTGGAGCGCTCCGTCACCATTGCCTCCATCTCTACTGTCCAGCTCGTTTCCAAGGACTTTACTATGGAGCCCGACGAAGAAAAGTTCCGCCATGCCGCTGGCATCATGGTGCGCCAACTTGCTGGTAGCCTGGCTTTGGTCACTTGCAAAGAACCACTCAAGGTCAGCATGACCAATTATATCCGCATGATCCAGCAAGAGTACTCCGATCAACCTATGCCCGAAGGACTCATCCTGATGTGCGTCAACGACAATCTGGATGCCGCATGTGGCATCGTTGAGAAGGCCGCGGAGGAGAAGTCCTTGCCTGAAATCGAGAAGGTCATTGAGGCCCAATTGGAAGCTAGGAGGCGTCATATTGCTACCCGTCCCAATGAGCCTTTCGTTGACCCCTCAATGAACCGTTGGGGATTATTCATTCCTGAGCCATACCGTCAAACACCCGGCGGGCTAAACAAAGAGCAGCTGGCAATCTACGAAGAGTTCGCACGCCAATCGCGCGGCACCGCTGCTGCTCACCCTCAAAATGTTTCCACCGATTCTGGCCGCCAGGTTCCAGATGTGCTTCAAGACGGCTACCCGGCTATCCCCAACCTCTCAACACCGGCTGAACAACCCGCTGTCCCTCATCGCGCCTCTCAACCTCAGCACGCTGTCTCTCAGATGCCTGTCCACACAAACGGTTTCCTAGACGCTCAAAGCCCACGGGAGCGCGTTGAAACCATGATCTCAGAGCTCCAACAATCTGCTCGCAATGCCCCCGAAGAGCATGTCAAGGACTTGGGTCGCGATAGCTCTGTCCTCCAAGAGTATAACCAAGCCTTGCGCGCCATCTTGGCTTCTCCTAACGGCGAGGAGCTGGCCCGTTTGACCTCCCTCAAAGTTTGCACGACCCTTTATGGTCAGTCTTCGGGATCTTTGGAGATCGAAGTTCTTGTTCACCTTCTCGCCAAACTTTGTGACATGTCCTCGGTTATCGCACGCTATACCTGGGCGCTTCTCGCAGAAATTGACGACGAGCACATGTTCAATGTTCCTGTCACTGTTGCTCTAATCGATGCAGGCCTCCTGGACATCCGAAGGGTGGACATGGTGCTTACGCGCCTCATTATGCAAAAGAATGTCAGCTCTCTTGAATTGCTCGACAACCTGATGAGCCGTGTTCTCTTTAATGATGAACCTTCTGCTCTTCGCTCGGACTTTTCGGGCAGTTTAGATGCTATGAGCCAATGGCTCTCGGAGGATGGCAATGTTCCTCCCGCTTTGGAAATCATTCGCAAGCTACGCGAGTGCGGTGTCCCGGAAGTCGCCAACCCCCTCCTCAGTGATCAAGCTAGGTCCAAGCGTGACCAGATGGAATACATTTTCAGCGAATGGATTGGTATCTACAAGGCCTCGGGTGCCAACGAACGCACCTATCTATCTTTCCTCCAAGACATGCACAGCCGCCAGGTTATGAACCTGCAAGAAGATTCAGCATTGTTCTTCCGCCTGAGTATTGATATCTCTGTCGCCATGTTTGAGCACGAATCCCAAAATCCGAGCGGCGGCAGCTTAGATGAGGCTTTCCTCTACGTTGATGCCCTCGCGAAGCTCATCGTTCTGCTTGTGAAATCTCAAGGGGAGAATGCCGGCGCTGTTAGCCTGAGCAAGCCTGCCTACTTTGGCTCTATTCTCTCATCCCTCGTCCTGGTTCTCAACCACCACCAGGTCATGCGTGGCGAGGCGTTCAACCAACGTGTCTTCTTCCGCTTGTTCTCAAGTATTCTGTGTGAATACTCTGTTGCTGGCCTTCAGCACCACGAGGAACACCAAGGCATGATCTTCGCATTGGCCAACAAGTTCCTATCCCTCCAGCCTCGTTATGTCCCTAGCTTTGTCTACGGCTGGCTGTCTCTGGTCTCTCATCGGGTTTTCATGTCTGACATGCTGAACATGCCCGAACGTGCGGGCTGGGCTGTCTATTGTGAGATTATGCAGGTCTTGCTGTCTTATATCGGCGAGCAGCTGAAGGCGGCCAACATCTCATATGTCGCCAAGGATCTGTACAAGGGCGTGCTGCGCATCTTGTTAATTCTTCACCACGATTTCCCGGAATTCGTGGCTGAAAATCACTTCCAGTTCTGCAATGTGATCCCTGCTCATTGCGCTCAGCTTCGCAATTTGGTCCTTAGTGCCTATCCGTCATCATTCCAGAAGCTTCCCGATCCTTTCCGAGAGGGTCTGAAGGTCGAACGGATCGAAGAGATGCGAGAGATCCCCAAGATCGCAGGAGACGTTGCTGCACCTCTGCAGCAGGCGAACATCAAGACCATCGTCGACGCGGCTCTTCTGAGTGAAAATGCATCTGACGCTGTGGTCCAACAAATCTGTGACTCAGTCATCAACGAGGAACCTCGGGATACCGCTCTTTTCTACCACCCCATCAACGTTGACGTTGTTCTGGTGAACGCGCTTGTTTTGTACATTGGCCAACAAGCCGCCAACGAACACGCATCGAAGAGCAACACTCGCAGTGTATTCGAGAACTCAAGCCACGCGGCTCTTCTAGAGAAGCTTGCCCAGGCGATGCAGCCCGAGACTCGTTACTACCTATTAAGCGCGATGGCCAACCAGCTTCGCTATCCCAACAGCCACACCTACTTCTTCAGCTTCACCATTTTGCGTTTGTTTGGTGTTGAATACTCTGAACAGGATGAGTCCGACATTCGTCAGCAAATCATCCGTGTGCTTTTGGAGCGACTCATTGTCCACCGCCCGCACCCATGGGGTCTCATAATTACCCTACAAGAGCTTCTACAAAACCGAAGCTACTCTTTCTTCCGCCTTCCCTTCATCCAAGCGGCCCCTGAGGTATGATTCAACTGCTTTTCATTTTCATTTCTTGTCTCCTGAACTTTTTCTAACATGGTTCTCCTATTGTTATAGATCGGACGTCTTTTCGATGCCCTCCTACAACACATCCAACAGCAAAGCCCTCGCCCCCTTGCGTAATCTTTGCTTCTCTCATCCACCCCGAAACCTCTCTCCGGTACATCCATGCCGTCCTCCACTCCTCCTTGTTGTTTTCTCCGGAGTCCATTGCTTTTACCCTTCTATTTCCATTAGTGTTTTCTTTTTCTCATTTTCCTTTCTCATTTTTTTTATGTCTCACGCCTTATGTGATGGTCAGGGTGGGCGTGTGGATTGCATACATCATTTCCTATCGGTGTCACGATTCCCGCATGGCCTGAGATATTATGATATTTTTTCGCGTTTCAAGAGCCGCGCGACCTGTAATGATAAGATTGTAAAAGCTGGAGTTGAAGGTCTTCTGCATTTATGCTGGGAATCATTAGTTCAATCTATCATTCATTCGTGCTATACTAGTGTTGGATCTAAGCTATCCATCGTCCATCTTCTTTTCTAGACTTATCTATCAATAAGAGGTCTTTCATTGTATCTACTGTAGTTTCTTCAAGAAATGAATGTACTATCAAAATTGGAATGTACTAGTATACCGTGGACCTACCAGGTACAATGGATGTCGACAGCCCCTGTATCTCCAGGTCTACTACTATTGAAGGTTGCCTGTTTCTACCTAGTAAGACCAGTAGTACTAGGTATCTGCTGCATTTAATCATCGAACTACCACTTATCGAGACACAAACTTCACATCAGGATACGCCACAGAAGGGCCACTCAACAATTCAGACTCGTGCCCATAAACAAACATCTGCAGCGCAACAATAGTATATGAAGTAATCACATCCTTAGCCCGCAACCCACCTATCGTCCCAGTACTATTGTCCTGAATACTTCGTCGGACTTCATCCGAAACACTCAGAGCATCAACCAGCACGGGAAAATCAGAAAAAGTATAGTGTTTTGACTGTGCGAGTTCCAACTCAAGTTTCCATCCTCGTGAGTGTGAAAAGAACGTTGTCCAGCCGCGCTCTGTTTCCTGGGGGTGATTTGCGTGACCAAATAGTAGGAACGGACTAGACAGTCCTTTGTCCTTTACAGATCCCCATAATTCGCCATCTAGATTGATACCACCGACAAATCGATTGTCGTCTAGTATTGTCTGTGCTGCTGTTGCTCCGCCGAGGGAATGACCGAGGATGCTTACTCGATCGAGGGAGAGGAGATGTGGATTTCCTTGTGACAGAGGGAATAGATCTCTAATCACTTTTTCGTCCTGCATTTGGTCAAGTAGAAATATCATGTCCTTGACACGAATGTTCAGTGCTGAATCGAATTCTGCCTCGGTACTGATGTTTGTGAGTCTTCCGAGAACCGTATGGCCATCGGGATACTCAACGATATCGGCATCGTATGGGTGGTCGACGGAGACGACGGCAAATCCGTGACTGGCAATTTCTTGAAGTAGCAATGTGTATAGCAATCTCGAGGTTGCCAGTGCCGGCGAGAAAAGCACTACTGGATAATCCTGGTGAAGTCTGCGAGTAAAAGGTGATGACTGCTGCTGTGCCCGAGTCTGGATACGAAGGGACTCGAACGTTCCTGGAGGCAGTCCAAAATTCTCATCTTCAAACTTTGCTGTTGCATTTGGGATGTAAGATGTAGAGTGTAAACTTCCACAATTGAAGGGTGTAAAGGTAGTGACCATTATAGCACGTTTTGTATCTCCTTTGGGGTCGTGATAGGGATTTGTTCGAGACATGTCGACTAGTTCACTTGTATGAAGTGTGACATCGCATGGACCGGTGCTTGAAGGGAGAAGGACATTTACTGTTTGCCCTAGGCTGATGAGAACTTGAATAAAAGTAATTGAGCGTATGAAGGCCTGAATCATTTTTGCGGCTCTCCGAACTTGAAGGTTTGTGGATGAAGATGAAAAAACACACGTATTCCACTGCCAACTTATAACACTGTGAAGACGTAATTATCAGAGTCCAGCGGCAACCCATCTCATTCTTATAGTTCTACCTGCTAGGTACACTAAGTATCTCGTGTCTAATAGTCATAGAAACCAAGGTTAGTGTATGTACCGCACGTTATCATGATCATGGGCTTGGATGTACCAGTACCAGTACAATGTAAGCTCGATTTTCTCTCGATTCCACTAGGGGCTAGTACCTAGGTGGTAGTATAAGCCCTATGAGGCATTTTAAAAGAATCTGCGTTGTTTTCTGCTATTGGCTTATATCATTGGGCCCCCGAGAGGTATAGAAGCTAGACAATGACGACAACTGTGCGCCCCGTTCTTCCAGGCAACCGATAGCCAGGACTCCGCTATGGCGGCTGGCCTGGATCTTCTAGATGACATGCATTGTAATCTAGTCGGATCGAACGGCATGGCCTTAAGAAATGATCAGTGTGTCAGGCTAAACGCAAAGGCACGATTGATGGTCTATAGGTGGGGTGAAGTGGGTGAAGAGTAGCGATTGGAAGAAAGGGGCCGACACTGAGTGCAAGATAGAGTTGACATGAGAGGGAGGAAAGGGAAAATTATCAATTGAGCCCGAATAGAACTGAATTGCCTATTTTTACCGTCGTATGCTCCGTTTAAAGGAAACATAGTCCATAGTGAGGTAGTCTGTTTGCTACTAAGATAAAGTACGAGGGCGGTTTGGATTGGCACTTCCCATCTTCCTATCTACCGAGGAACTTCAACTTCAACCACCACTTGGACTGTCCCCAGTTGCTTTCTATCATCGCCAAAAATGGCCAGCTCCGATTACAGCGATGATGAAACCGAATATGAAGGTCCTTCATCACAGACTGTTGTTCTAGTATGTGATCTCACAATTTCCCAGCTCGCAGAAATCCCCCATCTAATCAGAGACACACCAGGACGCGTTCCTCGCGCCGTTCCGCGCGCTGTTCTCCAAGACGGCTCTCCGCATTTACATCAACTTCCTACTGTTCATCGGCGCCACATTCATACTCTTGGGGATTTCAGGGGTCGCGTATGCCATTTTTTACTTTCGATTCATTCCCACAGTTGGAATTGACCGAGAAGTTCATCTGCAATTCGGGTAGGCAGATCTATCTCCTTTTACCTTCCCCTCTATTTGTTTCTCCGCATACTGACGCTTGGGATCCGGTCCTGTTTGATAGCGACGGTCATCCCTGGGGTACCGTATCTCTCAACCCTGAATTTGTCCATTCACAGCCCTACGATGTCGCCGTCTCGCTTGAACTTCCTCGAAGCCCCGCCAACCTGGGTGTTGGTAACTTCATGGTTGACCTTACCCTTCTTGCCCCGCCTTCAGCATCCGGCCTGAAGGCTGTATCCAATACCCCGGATACAATTTCACATTCCCGTCGACCAGGGATCATGACCTTCGCATCTCCTCTCGTAGATCTTGCGCGACGGGTCGTGCGCCTTCCCTTGTACGTCGTGGGATGGCGACGTGAAGCTGAGACCTTGGAGATACCGATGCTGGAGAAGATCGAATTCACTAGAGGAAAGCGCAATTTACCTCACAGCCTACGACTTGAAATCCAGAGCGATGGGAAAGTGCAAATCTATTCTGCACAAGTCATATTTCGAGCTCGGTTTACTGGCCTCCGGTGAGATTTGCCCTTACATACACATTACCCCAATTCAACCCCTCCCCAAGACAATGTGACTAATATGAATGTACCTGCTTTTAGATGGCTCATGTACCGCTGGAAAATCACCTCCTTTGTGGTTTTCAGCTCCATGTTCTGGACCATTTCTATGGGCTCGGCGAGCTTGACTTGGTTCATAGTCAGTTCAGTCTTGCGGTCAGACACGCCCAAAGATGAACTCAAGGAGCATTCAGAGGCCGATGTGAAGGAGGAACCTGAAAATACCGAGACCAGCAGTTCTTCTAGTGAAAACATCAAAGTCAAGGATGAAGAAGTGGAGACTACTAGCTTGCTGCAAAGCTACCCGGCCGAGTCTGGCGATGGGCATGGATCAGGCTTGGAGAGTGCTGAAGCCCGAGGCATTCAGAAACGACGAGTCCATTCGCCAGAGTGAGGCAAAGGAACCAGAGAAGCAAACAGAATAAGAATAAGAAAGCTGATTTAGTACATGATATGATGCCAATGCCAATTTCAATTTCAATTTGAATATTTCAACAATTCAATTCCAATTCCAAGTGAATAAAGAAATAGTCGTGATTTTCCCCAAGAGTGACGTTGCACCCCCACCTGTTGATTAGTTCCAAAATCAAAGTCGGCGCGGGGGAAATCTCCGATTTCTCCCTTTTCACTCCACCTCATTGTTCCCATCCATCATGCACATTCTGGTAATTCCTGATATGAATTATATGACCTTTTCTCTCTGAACAATCTCACTAACTGGAAAAATTAGGTCACCAACGACGACGGCCCGCCGTCGAATCAGTCTTCGCCCTATGTGCATTCCCTCGTGCACTCGCTGCAGTCTGCGGGGCACACCGTCTCGGTTGTCCTTCCTCACCAACAGCGATCATGGATCGGTAAGGCGCATATCGTTGGCGCATCGGTAAAACCGACATACTTCCGCCCGGGTACTCTACATCAAGAGAATGGCACAGTTCACCACCTCCCGCGAGGTAGCAATGGGGAACCAGATGATGGCGGCGATGAATGGATTCTGATCGACTCGACGCCCGCCAGTTGCGTTCAAGTTGGTCTGTATCATTACTTCGAAGACCGTGGACCGATTGATATGGTTGTATCTGGACCCAACTATGGCCGTAACACGACAGCTCTATTCGCCATGTCAAGTGGAACCGTCGGTGCTGCGATGGAAGGAGCTGTCTGTGGAAAGCGTTCGATCGCACTATCATATGCATTCAGCTCTCGCAATCATGACCCCGTTGTCATTGCTGAGGCCTCGAAACATTCTGTTAAGCTAATTGAGTATTTGTACGCCAATTGGGGTGCCGATGTCGATCTTTACAGTGTAAATGTTCCGCTGGAACCTGGCGTGAGCGAGAACAAGATCCTCTACACAAATATGCTACAGAATAAGTGGTCATCGGGCAGTTGCTTCGAAGCTACTGACCCTGACGCCTCCGAAGACCCCGAGTTGCAGGAAAAGCGGTTGCGCATTGAAAGCGAGATGATGGCTGGAAAAGCAGCTGCCCCGGCTCCGAAGGAGGAGACTAAGTCTGGAATTAAGCACAAGCATTTCAAGTGGGCACCAAACCTTGCAGATGTTTACCGCAGCGTTGAAGAGAATGCCCCTGGAAATGACGGCTGGGCTGTTAAGGAACAGATGACCAGGTGAGTTCTATACGATGGTTGTTTTTGACTTGAAAATAACATAAGTCCTGACTAAACAACTCTTTCTTCTCTTAGTGTGACGCCTCTACAAGCGAGCTTCAAACATGCGCCCAACATCTCGGGAGAAATTAAGCTGTGAGTGGATATCTTGGCATGATGGCTCAGAATGTTTCGTTTCAGATATACACGGGGTTTATACGCTTTAGATATCTGGCTTAGCTGATAGACGCCATGCTTCCCTTTACCCTGTTTGCATTTGATCTTATATCTTTTTTTATTCGGACTCTTTGCATTCCTTCCGTGCCATGCCAGTGCTACATCAAAGCGTGATTCTGATAGAAGCGGCCCTGTAGATCGGATAGCCAACCAACGGTGTATTCCATCGTCGATTGCGACGACCCTTATGTGCAGTCTCTCGTCGACCGAGCATTGACTCGTCGACTTGAAGGTAAGGCTCGCTCTCAAAGGATCTCCGACACCTCAGAACTACCGGATTCATCTGCGCCTGTTTTCCAATACCGCGAATATGAACGCCTGGACTTTGAACATATCATGTGCCGACCATCGACCTCCCTTTCCAACGCATACATTATTCGCAAGGCTTTGATTCGCAAACATTACCTATCCAACACTGTCGCGAACTGGATCTCCAAAAACCCGGACAGTATTCTACGCCATCACTTCAAACCTGCATTCGACTTTGAGCTAGATTATGCTGAATTCCTCGACGACGCTTTGCTGGAGGCATACGAACTGCGCGAGAGCATGGCGAAGAACGAAGAGCGACCTGATTCTGAAAAGGAGTGGTGGATTCTCAAGCCTGGTATGAGTGATCGAGGACAGGGTATCCGGCTATTCAATAGCGAAGATCAACTACGTGAGATCTTCGAGGAGTGGGAAGAAGATTCCGATGATGAAGAAAGTGGATCTGAGACGAACGAAACTACCGAGACATCTGAGCCACACGATGCTGGCATTGTCACCTCCCAACTACGCCACTTCATGGCCCAACCTTACATCGATCCCCCTCTTCTCCTCCCGTCATCGTCTAACCGGAAATTCCACATCCGAACTTACGTACTCGCCACTGGCTCATTGCAAGTCTACGTTTTCAAGGAGATGCTTGCTCTATTTGCTGCGAAGTCTTATTGTGCGCCCCATGAGGAAGATGACGAGGTTGCAGATCTAGCCCGCCATCTGACCAACACATGCTTCCAGGAGGGCGGCAGCTCAAACGAGGGTAGCGTGCGCCGCTTCTGGGACTTAGATCACCATGTTCCAAGCCTGTCTGCCGACTGGAAGGAGAAAATCTTCGACCAAATCTGCGCGGTGACGGGTGAAGTGTTCGAGGCCGCTGCCCGGGGTATGATGGTTCATTTCCAAACACTACCAAACGCCTTTGAGCTATTTGGCGTTGATTTCCTGGTCGATGCTTCCGGGGATGTCTTCTTGTTGGAATTGAACGCCTTCCCTGATTTCGGACAGACTGGAGAAAATCTGAGAGAGATGGTTGTTGGGAGATTGTTTGAGGAGACTATTGATGTGGCTGTGAAGCCATTTTTCGGACTCGGATCGGATGATGGTCAAGGTGATATGAAATTGGTTAGGGATCTGGACCTGGGGAAACGGAACTAAAAAGTGATTTGGCAAAATGTATTGCATACAAGTTGGAGTGAGAGGGATCCATGGATGGACATAGACAGGCGTTAACTGAAGACAAGAGCTACTTCTCTTACTGCAAAAACCAATACCTACTGCAATAGTAGGTACTTTCAAGAAAAATATGATAACTTATTTACAATTTGAATAAATGCTCTACTAGTACATATGTAGCTTCGTATAAGCCCCTATAGATTACTCGATGTCCTCATTTTTCCAAAATATGCGACCTTCAAAGAGTCGACGTGCAGTGCGAAACACAGTTGCAGACAACAACATACCCTCATCATCAAAATTCGCACCCACTAACAAGTTTCCACTAGCATGACCTATCGTAATACCCGCATCATCAACAGGAACTTTCCCCACGAGAACATCCGAAACCGTACTACCAGACACTCGTGCCGCAGCAGCCAGAGCCAGCGCAACAGTAATAGGAACCGCCTTATGCGGCTGTCCCACTGAAAGCGCACGCGCCAAAAGGTCAATTTCACCCGACGTCTGATTCTGCGATACGTCTCGCGCACCGTTTGACGATGGCGCAGCAACGAGGCCAATCTTAGGTATACTACCCGGTACAGCTGCGGCAGTCTCTGCAAGTCCCATCTTAACACCAGCCTGTCGACGAATAGAATCCAGCCGCAAAAGTAGATCTGGGTGCACGGTTATCTCATCCGGCGTCATGTTACCATCGACGCCGAGATCAGAGGCACGGACGAATACACATGGGTTTCCTGCGTCGATTAGGGTTGCGGGGATACCGTCGATATTGTTGACGGGATTACCGGTTGGTAAGAGCTTCCCCGTAGCTGAGCCGGCAGGGTTGATGAAGTCTAGCTGGATACGCGCGGCTGAGCCCGCGACGCCATCGATGGAAAAGTCACCATTTGCAGCGGCCTCACCGTCAATGACTGGGAATGAAGAGTGGATGATTTTGCCGGTGTTTGTATTATGGATGCGCACTGAGGCCGAATTCATGGTTTCGCTCTCCAGGGGAAATAATTGCGAGTCAACGGCAAAGGGGCCAACTGCACTGATCATATTGCCGCAGTTACTCGAGTAGTCGACGTCTGTATTTTTTATGCCAAGGGAGACAAAGGTGTAATCGACGTCTGCGTCGCGGTGGGTAGACTTGCCTACCACGCAGATCTTGCTGAGACTTGATAGACCACCTCCTAATCCATCGAGTTGGCGGCCATAGGGATCTGGGCTACCGATTACACCTCGGAAGATTGGGGCCCATTGGTTACGGTCGTTTGGGAGGTCTTCTTGTTTGAAGAATACGGCTCGTGATGTTCCGCCTCGATAGTAGGCTGCCGGTAGGGCGTTTTGTTTCGCGTGCATTGTGATGGTGCGCTTGCTTATAGACTCCAGTGAGCTCCGTGCAGGGAGTGAGAGGAGTTTCGATCTGAGCATTGTGTTTCTTGTTTTAAAAATATAGCCCCGAATATATTCCAAAGGGTCGAATGACAATCCGACCAGCGGTTGTCTTTCTTGGTCCGATGTAGTATGAAGTTGAGTAGCAAAAGGTCCGACAATCGGAGACGGGGAATGCAATTGGATGGAACGGCTCCGTTGCGGGAGCGCGCCGAGAATCCGACTCGGAGTACTTCATCTTCATCTACTCCGTAGTACCAGTAGGAATGTATGCATTTCTAATATTGATAGGTCTACATTAGGAATTCTGGTTTGATGTTCAGCTGTCCACGAGTTTCAATACAAATGTCGAGATCCTGAATCTGCGTCCATCTTTGGTATCCCATTTGATCAGATCACCTTGCCAAGGTTAGTTCGTGGCTGCGCCTAATCTACTTCTTGATAGTACTGGTCATGGTCAGTATGTACATGAAATTGCTCAAACTCAAATTGCGACCTTCTTTGTCGAATGACAATCTTTTGGACCCTTTATGACCTGTTCATCTACTCTATCCCCGGCTGCGCACTAGTTCAAATACTATTGGAGATGATCCCCATGGGGATCTTTAGGTTTGCGGAGAAGCAAAACCTTGCCGGATCCGTCAACAGAGCTCATCGGATAAGGAGGAATCCACATCGGAAGAGTCGAAGGTTTAGAGATCCGATTATTTGACTCTGTCTCTCCGCGATATTCTTGATAATGCGGGGGTCTGGGGATAAAATGGTAGCGAGCCTCCCCGCAAATGTACCGAGATTCTTCCGAAATCACAAAGATGAGACTCGGTTGGTGTCTGTATGCTCGATTTGCATGGTTAGGATCACCTTGTGGCTTGAGTTTAGCCGATGCTTAACTGACTTTCGGAAGGGGTGTCGATGGTTGATGCCAGCACCCAGGTGGGCATAGAGCTGTACTTAAATAACACCTGGGAACACATTATTGTTATTACTATTCTTTTAAATTCTATCTCAGCTGTCCGCTTTTCAAATAATTCCTAATTTTTTGGATAATACCAATCAATCGCAACAATCACAACATGTCCGAAAATCAGCCTACTATTCTCTTCGTTCCTGGCGCCTGGCATGGCCCTGAAGGATTCGACGCTGTTCGCGAATCCCTATCATCTCAGAGCTTCCCTACAGTCGCTTTAGCACTGCCATCTATCGGTGCCGAGCCCCCAAATAAAGGTCTTGCAGATGATACAGATTTCGTGCAAACAGAAATTGAAAAACTTGTCGACCAAGGCAAAAAGGTCGTGGTGGTTACTCATTCATACGGTGGATTAGTGGGTGCCGGCGCGGTAAAGGGGCTATCATGGACCGAGAGACAACAAAAGGGTCAAAAGGGCGGTGTCATAATGCTGGTATATATGGCAGCATTTGTTGCCAAGCAAGGAGACAGTCTTTTAAAGATGCTGGGTGGTAATTATTTGCCTTGGATGAAAGTTGAAGTAAGTTTTAGTACACCAGTCACTGCTCAGATCGAACAAGGTCAAGTATTAACAAAAGCCATTACAGGGTGACTACTGCAGGTCTTCGAATGAAGCTCATACCTTCTATCACGATCTTTCTTCACAGGATCAGGAGAAGTGGATTTCCAAGCTCACGCATACTTCTCGTGCAGTATTCGAGGATGCCATCCAGTATGAGCCGTGGCATACGTTACCTTGCATGTACATTTTCGCAGAAAAGGACCAAGCACTCCCCCTCTTCGTGCAAGAATCCATGGCTGGACTTCTAGGAGAATATAGCCAGTTCAGATGCTCTAGCTCCCACTCTCCGTTTTTGAGCATGCCTGAGAAAGTCGCTGAAGGCTGCAGGCTGGCAGCGCGGATCGGGCTAGAAAAAAGTGAAGTCAATTGAGTTGTTTTTAGCAGGAAGTCTTCTTCAAATTGGGCGAGAAAGAGCATCACTACACTACTTCGAAGTCTTATTGGTTTGTTCACTATTTCAAATTGCTGTAAATAATACCGGTATAAAAACTGAAGATTGTTATATCCCTGTACTGTTCGCTGTGGGGTTGGACCAGCAACTTTGCTTCAACAAGAAATCCTATGAAAGCTAAGCGATAGATTGAAAGCCGACATCTTGTGGTAAACTTTAAAGGTTGTAATTCGTCCTTTTTTTGAGGTTCATAATACTATGCAGATACTGGTACCCGATGTCGCCACCCAGTCTAAAGTTGCATAGCTACTATCGAAAAGCCCAAGTCCAATATTCATCGACCAGCTGGTAGATTGATAATGTCAAAACTGCCGCCTCATTATATCTACTAGCATCATTGGTCTAGTGGTAGAATTCGTCGTTGCCATCGACGAGGCCCGTGTTCGATTCACGGATGATGCATTTCTTTTTGTATTTTTGTATTCTTTTTTGTGGGTCTACAGGACTTCTTGAATAGCTACATCCAAGCTCAACGGTTGGGGTTGGAGAAATGTGTTCTTTTTTGGCTTACTACCTAGTACTAATCACAAGGGGTTAAACATTCACAATTCTCTCCATATGCCTGTCACACCAGATAGTAACGTGTATACCAACATGTAGTTGAGAATTGCGGACTCCTATATTGCTATATAATTGAAACTCGTGGATCCAAGACCAAGGAGATTGGGACTCATATCATGTAAATGCCGTCCCCAAATGATCAGCCAAATCGCTCCTTCGCCAAAGCCTTTAACCATCCAACAGTCTCATCTTCCTTCTCGCGATACTTCTGGATCCGCTCTTCTCGCTCCGCCGCGCGTGCACGCATGATCTCCTCTCTTCGTAGTTCACGCTCATTTTTCTTTCTCTGGTCACGTTCTTTCTCCTTCTTCATGCTAGCCCAATCCCCATCCCCGTTACCCATGAGCTCCTCATCTGGTGCTGCTTCAGGCGACGCCCCTCGTGCCTCTGCAAACGCGCGATTTGCCGCAGCGGCCTCTCGGCGTTTCTCCAGCTGTCGTTCCCTGGTGCCAGGCTCAGCCCGAGGTGCAACTTCGTCTTGTAAATGTCGCATCTCTGCTTTATGGGAGCGGATTTCTGACCGATGCTGATCTCGTGATTCTTCGCGGGCAGCGATTGCATCTTCAATGGCAGATTCTGGTTGATTGGTTTAGTAGAAGGTCTATATTTGACGGCTCTCTAGACACTCACCTCTTTTGAGATCGAGATCTTGCATATTTGGGATGGTAGGTCCAGAGTGTGTAGTTCCTCTCATTGATTTGGAATGTGGAATCATCGGCCCATACTCGTCGTCGTCGTCACTGCCATCATCATCGTCATCACCACCTGTAGCTAGAGGAACTTCCTTGACAGCCTCTTCATCCGCTGATTGACCACGATTATATTCCGGCGATGCGCGACCTCCACCCGAATATGGTTGTACTTGATCTGCATTTTCTTGTGCCCTTTTAAGTGTCGCTGGGTCATACCATCCTTCGGCGAGCTCACCACGATTCCTGCGACGGTCAGTAAAACAGCCAATCTCGATGGAGTAGAAATGCGACACACCATTTCCCTGTGAAGCTCTTCCACCGTCCTTTGACCTCATCCTCCCCGAGCTCTTCTACCAGGATACCCTTTTGAATATCCAAATACATGGCGAACATCGGTTCATATGTATCCAGGTCTCGTCTGCCAAGCTCCCGCGCTTGGTACGGGAGTATCACCGGTGCGGCAGGCTGCTTCTCACGTTTTTCATGGCGATGGCGATGACGGTCACGGCCCTGGTCCTTTTCATGATGGCGGTCACGGTCTGATCTATGTCTTCTGGATTGGTGGGGAGAACGAGAGCGAGAGCGAGAGTGATTGCGACGTCGGTGACGATGAGAATGTGAGTGTTCGTGTCGACTGTGGTGGCGATCTGGGCTGCGTGTGCTGGGAGGATGCGAGCGGTGTGAAGATGGTTCGGCGGAGGTCATGGTCGCCGTGTTCCTTTTCAAATGGGGTTGCGATTAAACAGAGCGAGGAGCGACTTTGACTTTGTAGAGTTGCGACAGCTCTTTATTGCTCAATGCAAGATTTAAGTTGAAAGGCGGAGGGCGGCAGAACTCCGGCTCCATGGGAATTGCCCGCCTATCTCTTATCAGGTGCGAGGTTCCACTGCGATGGGTCCCATCTCCTCCTAGAAGACCCCAGGTTTCCCGGTGCAAGGCACACCTCGAAGCATTAGGGTAGAATATCAGGGTCCTTTGTTTATTTTTATGACTAGGTTTACTGCATGAAGATGCTAAAGTCCTACTAGCTCTACGATAGCCTTTAAGTAGAGAAGACAATATAAGATAGAAAAGCTAGTTATGATAAATACATTGAAGCGAAGAGATATACAAAGGTACATTCATTCTATTCATTCCTTCCTCTAGCTAGGAGGCGCAGCCTGCTCGTTGCTCGATTCAGCCGGCTTGTCGCTGGCAGGTGCTGGGCTCGACTGAGAGGAGCTCTTTGAGCGGTTAGATGCCGCCATTTGCCAGGCTGGGATGGATGCAGATCGGCCTAGCTTCGCAAGAGGGCTTTCCGCGTTCTGGGGAGCCGGGGCAGCAGCAGGCGCTGCAGGGGCCGGGGTAGGTTCCTGCTCAGCGGGAGTCACAGTGGGCTGGAGAGCATTCAGTGACGGGGTGCTAGCAGCGGTTTCCTCTGCAGCGGCCCGGGGTGCAGGTGCCGGTGTCTGAGCCGGAGATGGAACGGGGGTTGTGCTTCCAACAGTACGGCCAGCAGTAGGAGCAGCGCCGCTGCCACCCAGTCGGTTACCCAGCAAGACCTTCAGGCTCTTCAGCTCGTTTCCGAGCTCCTTCAACCGGTTCTCATTGCCTTCCCGGGCACCTTCCAGAGCCCTGGGAATCGCATCCTTCAAGGACTTCACTTCATCACTGATCCGACGAGTATCGTCATCTCTCCGGCGTGAAGATGCCTTCAAATCTGAAACGAGTGTCTCCACATCCTTCAGAGCAGTATCCAGGCGTTCAGTGCGAGCGTCTTCGGCAGCCTTCAAAGCTGCAGTGTCGGTCGAAAGTTGGTCAATCAGACCAAATGCGCGCGAAAATTGCTCGTCAATGTTCTCTTTATCTTGCTCCAGCTGAGGAGGGGTAGGGGGAGCAATCAGCGGGGCAATGTATCGCTGGTAAAGAAATGTTAGCATTATCAGCTTGATCTAAAGACAGGATAATCCATACCTTGCCCACGAAATACAATCCATAACCAACTCCACCCATCACAGTCGCCATGATGAACCAGTCCCTCCAGTCACGCTTTGGTGGCCTATCATGCGATCAGTATGCCTGTTTCTGACGTACGTTGAGCGGGGTTGGACCTACTCTGGGGGCGGCTGCCATTGGCCATATGGGGGATAACCATATCCCTGAGGTGATTGTGGTGGAGGTCGGTAGGCGACCTGTTGTGAAGGATAGCTTTGCGATGGCGCTGATGCAGCGCCGGTAGCGGCAGCGACGGCCGACGGGTCTTCGCCGACTCGGGATAAAGCGAGGTCAACTTCCTCTTGTGTTAGGTTTTTGGACTGTAAGAATGCGATTCTTTTCTCAATAGGCGATGATGCCACGGATGGGTCTTGGAGGACTGTGAAGTTCATAGGTTAGCGCAAAGGTCGCCATGAGCGTCTCCGTCTCCGTCTCTTGGAGTAATCCAACATACAAGTCACCTAGATAGGAACCCCGTTAGTGGCCGATATTGGCAATCAAGTCATAATCGAGAGATTTACTTACAGCAGACGTAATCAGCTCCTCGCGGGGAGCCATGATGGAGGAATGTCAACCGCAGTGGAAGGATGCAGGAGGGAAGACCGACTTGCAGGGGAACGGCCGTCATCGGCAATCGCCGTGGACCTCGGAACTCACGACCGCCAAGCTTCCCCAGACCGAAGTCTCGTGACAGCCGGAACTTATGTTTTTCCTGGATCCGTTACCGCCTACCATTTACAGAAAATACTTGTTTACATTTGATCTGAGGCTCCCGCCCGTGGCAACCTTGCGGCACGATAACAATTCCCCCTCCTAGTGGAGATTCGCGTGCGTCTGAGTTACTGTCAAGAAACTTGGAACGCTTCCTTTTTCACTCTGTTATTATTAATTGAGGCTGAGATAATTGCGCCCTGTGGGCCCTCTTTTCATCATGTCTCAAGATACTGGATTGTTTAGCATCAAGCGTCCCCGCGAGGTATGCGATTAAATCTCTCATGAACGTCGCGAATGGCTTTGCTTACTGACATACGATCAAAGACGCTTGGTAGTGTTCAAAACTATTCGTCTATTCCTCAGCCCGCATCAGCTATGAAACGTACAAGCTCTATTGGATTCAGCAACCCCCCGTTCACATCTGGACATACTCGGAATTCCTTGTTAAACTCGGCAAGCCGACCGCAACAACCCAACTTCATGCGCGCATCCTCCGGCGGTGCATATGGCGCAGATGCTGGCCTTTCATCTGTTCGACGATCTGTTTCAAGCAATATGTTCCACGGTGCCAGTGGCGGTCGCCAGAGTTATGCGCCTGGATCTCTACCATCTGCCGCCGCGCCGCAAAATATGCAGCGCAGAAGCAGCGTATTCTCACGACCTTCAATGGCCGGACCCATGTCACACCAGTCTTTTTTCACTCAGGTTCCCTCTGCAGCAGGAGTCCCCAGAGACCCTCGACCGCTTAGGGATCGCTCTTTCCAAGCCCGCATTGGACAGGAGCTATTGGAATACTTGACCAACAATAAGTTCGAATTGGAAATGAAACACACCTTGGGCCAAAATACTCTTCGTTCGCCCACTCAAAAGGACTTCAATTATATCTTCCAGTGGCTTTACCACCGCATCGATCCGGGTTACAAGTTCCAAAAAGCCATGGATGCCGAAGTTCCTCCTATCTTGAAGCAGCTACGCTATCCTTACGAGAAGGGTATTACGAAATCCCAGATTGCAGCCGTGGGTGGCCAAAACTGGTCCACTTTCCTCGGTATGCTACACTGGCTGATGCAGCTGGCCCAAATGATGGACCGTTATCATGAAGGTGAATACGACGAAGCATGTGCTGAGGCAGGTGTCGATATTATCGGTGATCGTATCATCTTCCGCTTCCTCACTGGAGCCTATCACGACTGGCTTCAGGGAGGTGAGGATGAAGATGATGAGACTGCGGAACAGCGATTAGTACCTCACATTGAGAACATGTCGCAGGAGTTTGCTCGCGGAAATGAGCGTTATGTGCAAGAGATGGAATCTTTGGAGAGTGAAAACCAGAATCTCCGCGAGCAAATAGATGAGTTGGAGAAAAACGCGCCAGATTTGGCCAAACTGGACAAACACTTCCGAATCTTGGAAGACGACAAACGCAAATTTGAAGACTACAACCAGAGTGTACAGGGCAAAATCGACAAATATGAAACGCGCAACAACTTCTTTGACAGCGAAATCCAAAAAACTGAAGCGGAACTTCAAACGGCGGAAGCCGAACGTGCTGAACTTCAAGCCAGCGTTGATCGCCAGGGTATCACAATCCAAGATATCGACCGCATGAACACAGAACGAGAACGTCTTCAAAAGAATCTGGAAGATACTTTGGCCCGTTTGGAAGAGACTCATACTCGCGTAATGGCGAAAGAGGCGGAGGCCAGTGAAAAGCTCGAGGCTCTTGAGGAAATTGTGAAGACATACAACACCTTGGGTTACCAGAACAGCCTGATTCCCGAGACTGCCACGAACGCGAAGGGTCTCAATTATGAATTGACCCTCAATGTCAACGAGAATAACTTCTCGGCAAGTCAGATTGGCGGTTCGGCTAACCGTATCTCCTCGGACGGCGACCGGTTGTTGGCAGAGCCGTTTACCGGCTACCATCCCGCGCATCTACTCAATCTGGATCTGCGTGGCTCGATTCGCAATAGCCTCCAGTCTCTCCGAAAGGAAATTAATGAACGACGAAAGAAGGGTGTCGACGAAGACCTGGAGCGCCGGAATCTGCTCGACAATATTAAGGAGGCCATGGATGAAAAACGGAGCGAGGTCGAAGCCCTGGAACACCGACGCCGGGCAGCAGAGGAAGAGTTCGAACGCACCAAGGAAGTGACGACCACTCAGAAGCTGGCATCAGATGCCCAGATTGAGAAGATGGAAAAGGAGCTGGCTAAGATGCGGGCTACTCTGAGTGACAGTGTGCAGCTGATGGAGCAACGCGAGATGAATACCAACATCGAGTATGAGCAACTCACACTCCGAGCAAATGCGCTTCGGGAGGAGCTACATACTAACGTGGAGACAATGCTCAATGATGTGATCCGGTTCAAGGTGCACGTACAGAAGGGACTAGAGGACTACGAGAGTTTCGTGGTTGATGAGGTGGAACAGGAGCTTGGAGGCGATGCTCTAAACGCTGAAGAGGAGCTATGAATATTGCACGAGTGAACGAATTTGGCGGGACTGGTTGTGGCTTGGTGTCATGTTAATTGAGCCTTTTGCTTTTCTTATTGTTTTCTTTCCTTTCTTTGCTCTTCTCTTGGTTTACTCCTTTTCCCTTTCGCTTTTTTAACTTGATTGATATGTACAATACCCCAAGCAATAAGGATGATACTCTTCCCGACAGAGGGACGCGCAATGCCCGACAGGCCAAACCGTAGGAGGTAGTTAGTTTGAGACCTGTGGCGTCTTCCTTTAGCTCCTTTTAGTTTGTACCTGCAGGTGAATACTCTAAACAATGCTAAGGTTAGCAGCTAATAGCACACTATATGCCGTGGAGTTCACGCCAGTGCAGGGCTGGAAACAATCTATCCTGCTTTGTCATCGGCATTGTACACTCTTCAACCCCTGTTCATCCAATGGCGAACTTGGACTAACCGACGTTCTACGCCATTCCTCAATCTGAAGCAGATGGCAAGTTGATCGACATTAGGACGTGTAAGCTCGTGTGGGGAAGCGCCAACACTTCTTGTTTCATCTTTGCTCTCCACCTCCGTTGAACGCAGTGTCCCGCGACAGCAACGAGCCCCAACAATGTCGCTCGTTGCGCCATCTGCTTCAGATTTCCCGTTCTGTTGTCCTTTACTCTCCGAATTACCCCTGCATCGGCTTCTTGGGATTGCCACCAATGCCCTGGAGGCTCCGTAGTAGGGCTGGGCCGCCGTCCTACAGAGAATGGGTCTGGATTCGGCAGATCTCTCACGCAAGTGGGTTTCTTTCTACTATGGACTCTCAGTAGCGATCTCCACAGTTTCTGATGCAGTCGATGGATGTATCTGGTCTGGAATCTTTTGGGTGTCTCTAGTGGCGGCATTATGTCAACACGTCCGGCAATTCCACCTAGCGGACCATGTCATCCGCTGTTTCAGAAGTCACGTCAGGTCTGTCAGTCAAGGCTTGCCCTCTATACCACTGTTTGACATGGACTAAATGGTATATAAAGATCTCTGAATCCGCCATGAACAATTCTTTTGATCACAGTGCTGCGCGCTTACCTTCTTTTCTACCAACTTGAGATACTCCGTCACTGAGTGACTCCAGTCATCCACTCTTTATACTCATTTCTACATTTTTGTCTATATCCAGACCTTCCTTTCGATCAAAGATCTATTCCAAACCTTTCCATTTTCAAAATGAAGTTCAACCTTGTTCTCGGTGTTACCACCGTCCTCTGCCTGGCTCCCAACGGCATGGCCTGGAACATTGTAAGCATATACTACTAATTGTGTCGTTTTATGAGCCTGGATACTAACCTCTCTCTAGTTCGGTCGTGACAACCAGGCCGAGCCAACTCCCACCGTTCAGCCCACTGGTGCTCAGCCTTCTGGCACCATTGAAACCCAGGCTGCCCACAGCGGTGGCTTCGGCGGTGCTCAACCCAGCGGTGGCTTCGGTGGTGGTGCTCAGCCCAGTGGTGGTTTCGGCGGCGGCGCTCAGCCTAGCGGTGGCTTCGGCGGTGGTGCCCAGCCCAGCGGTGGCTTCGGCGGTGGTGCTCAACCCAGTGGTGGTTTCGGTGGTGGTGCCCAGCCCAGCGGTGGCTTCGGCGGTGCTCAACCCAGCGGTGGTTTCGGTGGTGGCGCTCAGCCTAGCGGTGGTTTCGGTGGTGGTGCTCAACCTAGCGGCACCGCTGACAGCTCTGTTGGAGGTTTCAGCCGCGTCGGTGGTAGCCAGGACAGTGACAGCGACAATGCACCTGCTCCTACCGGTGCTCCCTCTGGTGTCCCATCTGGTGCTCCTCAGGGTGGCTTTGGTGGCCACTCGCACTCTGGCGCACCACCCCCTGCCCCTACTGGATCTGCTACCCCAAGTGCTGAGGGTCAGGGTGAAGGTCAGGAGAGCGAGGGCCAGGGCCAAGGCCAGGGCTTCAAGCGCTTCCACGCTCGCCAGATCCGCCCTGTCCAGGTCTAAGATCTCCACGGGATCTCTGTTCTCGTTTGTGGCATTCTCGCTGCCCATTGTAAAGTAGATTAAGATTGGTTGTTTCTGTGGCTGCAGGCTCGGCTAGACAATTAGAAATACAATCTTACAAAACAAACAAGAACGTTTTTTTTTTATGAACGACTCGGATTATCGATGGTGCAGTCCATTTCAACTTTCTGGAAATCAACCATATTAATGAAGTAGATAGCCTTAGTACCTACTAATATACTAGCAGGATGACTGAGTTGATTCAAGCTTGATGAAGGTGCCTCCAATTTGAAGGTCACAATTCTTACTACCTATTCAAGCCCTGGAGTTATGAAGGAGCCAAGCTGAATAAGAAAAGGGACATACTAGTATGGTGCAACAAAACATTGACAAAGACCAGGTCTAAACAATGCCCAAAAACAAACACCAAGTGAAGTACAAAACCCATCCACTCCATAAGTTCCAACCTTACTATGAAGCGAGCAAAAGTAGGTTTGAGATACTCTTTCGATTCAAGGTATACCACGCCCAAGTTGCTACTCGGAGTATTGCAGCGTAAATAGTGGCAACATTTGACCATGTCGAGAGACTCGAGCCCGCTGCAGGTTCTAGTAATACTGCAAATTCAAGTGTTAGCATTCAGCCCAATATTTTTCGCCTACTACTACTAGTAGTACTAGGTAGTAGTAGTTAGCCAAGAATAATGGCCATGGGAAGTTGTTCATTTAGTACGATTGTAGTATTGTTTCGGGAGCCCGCAAAAGCTTTTCGTGATAGTACTAGTAAATTATGTACTAAGTACTAATCATACTTAAGTGGTGATGAAGTCTATGAGTTGGATGATACGTACTCGGCATGGCCCCGAAGAATTTGTTTGATTCATCGCTTCGTTCATAACCTCCTTAACGGTTTCCTTCACAGCTTCCTTGAGAGCCTCGGTCAGCAGCTTCTCGTAGGCGATTTCGCACTCGCTACTATCTGTAGCGGCCACCTGAATTCACTCGATTAGCAAAAGCTTGAAGGCAATTCTCCAGTCCCATCCTATTGAGTAGCTCATTTCTTTTGAACACATGTACGCGGTGCTGGAGAGCTCAATCTCCTATCCAATTTTCTTCCGGGCCGTTGGGCCTAACTTGGAGTGTAAGGTGATTGAGAACACCTCCTTTGTCATGGATATAGGCTAACAGAAGTTGTCCAATTCTTAGATACAATTGTAATAGATTCACTTACTGGCACGATCAAGATCATGAGGGCGAGGAGGGGGAGAAGGACCCGTTATCAGAGAAAGCACTCAAGATCGTTCGGAGAGAGAGCAAAATTGAAATGAAGTTTGGCCATTCATACATATTTCCCTACTTTGGGATTCGTCGCTCCTTCTCTAGGGCTCCATCGATGACTTCCAATCTACAACGTTCAAATTGTTGTAAACACTACTAGTAGGGCTGATCGGCTCCCGCCGCTCTTACCTATTACCAGGACTACTACTAGTTATGTACCCATACTGACAACAAATGAAATGAAGGAGATTGGGCCCATATTTTTGAAAAAAAATTCAATATCGGCATAACAAAGATGTCAGGTGGTCAAATTGCGCTTATCTGGACCTTTTGAAGAGCAAGTCCAAGAGAAGTTTCACTCCAGGCCAACGCAAGCGAGTCGGAAACGAGGAAGCATAAATGTCGTGTCTCATGCTGATCAGAAAGACGATGCAACAGTGAATTATAGCACGGAGGAAGTAGATTATAAGCGCCTTGGGTCTCTTAAATCTCTGGTCTCCCATCAAAGGCACAATGTATGGGAAACCCCAAGTATTCCTACTTGCGATAAATACCAAAGTGGTCTTGTACTGCTGGTCCTTGAGATAGAAGAGATGTCGAGCTCTTAATTCCATGAAAGATAACGAGACAGCCTTCTCAAAGCATTCGCGTGGCCCTTGATTCGTTTGTATGAAACTTCCACTATTTGGTGGATTTCCACCTCGTGAATTGACATGAATCTGCCATAGAGGATCTTCTTTGGTGATTCCACAACCAAGATTCATCCATCTTGTCATGGTGATAGTGAGATTAGAATCAAACTCGCAAATTTCTATCTCTGCATCCGACCTGCATATCGAGCAGGTATATGGGAAGGAGATAGAGAAAGACAATTGATTTTTTTATATAGATGTCCCATTAAAGGGGCAACAAGATGACATAGACTGACACAGCATAACCTTCAAATAGTTAGAGGACAAGTAGAATCAGCCGAATGAAGAAATGTGTCATCCCATTTCTCTCTAAATATCACAATATCCTGTGTTCTCATATAAAGGCCAAGGGGCTCATGGCATACTGCCAGATTCCGTGAGAACAATAAGATAAAGTCGGGATTGCGTAGTACTGTAAAGTCAGGGTGTCCTCTGGAGTTTGGATTTGCAGAACAATGACGAACTTGAGTATATTCTAGGAAATCGGTGGCTATTCCATATTCTGGACCTTGATAAAACCTTTTCATCGCCAACTTAACCTGAATAGTTGAAAAGGATGGAACATAATTCATATATCGGCGTGACTTCATCACCATTGGATATTCAACCCATTTCGCCGTACAGCGAAGCCCGGGAAGTCCTCCCCAAGAAAGATCTCTCAATTCATTAAATCAATGAACAACAAGGCAAATTTCACAAGCAAAGTATCCGGTAAAATCTTGTTCTAATCGGTTTAGAACTGACAGTGTATCGTCTCGAGTGTGGAATAGGCGCCCGATTTGCTCCCCCCCCCCCGAGCAGATCAAAAAGTATGTGGTTGCAAAAAGAGAAACAGACAAGGTCTTCATATGGAAGAAAATCAGATATTGACAAGATCAGCTCCGACAGAAGTTCAAGAAGTTCAGTGACTTGAAAGCAAGATCCAACTTTTTTGCAACTTGGTCGTAGTACAAAAGTAGATTCAATATAAGCACTCGATCTTGAACTTTGCATATTGAAATTTGTAGTAGAGCTCCAACAAACTACTAGATATCGAATAGAAACTATTCGAGCCTGGTTTGGACGCCAACAAAGTAGGAAATCTCGAAGAGATAGTAAGGGTCATTTATGACGATTAATCCAAGTCATTACTTAACTTACGTAGTACTGATACCTACCAACCAGTGAGTTCCTTTCCAAGGTTTCGGTATGGCATTGTTCCCTGGAACTTCCCATTAGGAAGGAAGCGACAATTAGTAGATTAAGATTGGTTGTTTCTGTGGCTGCAGGCTCGGCTAGACAACTTTGAGAAAACAAACATGAATTTCTCTTATAACCTTATTGATAGTGCAATTCAACTTTCTAGAACCTTACTAACCATATAGTAGATACATGGCGCTCGATTAGTTTGAAACCCCCTTGTACGAGTTTTCCTCCTTAGGTACTCTTTCTTACTATTCTTTATACCAGGCTTTCTACCAGGAACTAAGTTGAAGTTGAGCAAAGGTAATTTCTTCAACTATACGCTATTCGTTGAGATGGATTTTTTTGTAGGGTACTAGGCCTGTACTGTACCGGTATTTGGTGCCAGTGCATTAAATATTGGAAATGGCCACGCTTTTTAAAGACCTCCGAATATACTTTTGCTCTTTTGACAAGCAGAAATTGTAAAATCTATTTTTATCTATCCTTATGCTCTTTTTTTAACTCGTACCATCAATTTTTGGATTATATCTTGTTATTGATGCTGTAAAAACAAACGGCTGAAGCTTGAAGTAAATAGACGCGCTCTGATTGGCCACGGCATGCCCCGCTTACTCATCAATTGAACACCCAAATTTCCGTGAACTTGTTCTGCTTCAAGTTCACTCAACTATTGGAACTATACTCTTCTGTCCACCGTGGTGCTGATTCCGGACAGCTGCTTGTCGGAGATAAATGAGAGACGCCAACCGAACATCCCGCAACATGCGAAAGGCTTAATCGGATCGAAATGCGCCACAACACACCTGCACCCTCCAAAACCGTGATCCATTCGCTCGCGCCGTTCACACTCGCCGCAGTGTCATGATACGGTCTTTGCGCCCCGGCCGTCTCCTTCGACTTGGCCGCGGGCCTCGCACTGCTCGCCCAATCGTGCTTTCACATTCCTTCTCCGCCAGTGCTCACGCCAGGTCCTCCTCTACAAATAAACGCGGATTGACGGTCAACGAATACAAGTTCATTTGCAAATACACCGATCTGTCGGAATCACCTGTCAGCGTTAAAAATCGGAATCCAGATACGTGGTTGCCATTTCTAGCATCATGTCTGACACCATCACAAAGTCCTCCACGATCAGCAGCCCCGGCAGGGTCATCGGGAACGCTCATTCAACACGCTCATGAGCTTGACCAGGGACATGCCCTGATGAGTTATCTATGGCAGGCAAAGAGTTTTCAAAAGATGGATCTTTTGGTGCATTTGGGGTTCAAGTTGAAACAATGGTCACTTGTGCACTCACTACTGGGCAAGTTGATCGACACGCATGAAATACTTGCCCCCTTCTTAGGACACAAGAACCCTGCCGCAAATCTCGAGTGGTCCACAAAGGACACAAATCTATCTTTGGATTCTCTTACATACCACGAAATATCCATGTCTCAGTTGGCAAAGATTCAAATGCCCTCCTCGCCACTCGATCTCAATATCACCACCAGAAGACCCGCAGTTGAGAACTTTGGCGAGAGGTTATTAGGAACGGTGCTCCTCAATCTGGGAACATTGGTTTTGTCAGCTGCAGATCGCTCTCCAAGCGAGTCCAAACTTGCAATGTCATGCGTTTTCCGCACCCTCGCTCGTCTGCACCACCTAGGTCTAATATCCGATAAAGTTTACCAATATAAACCGGCAGACCCTAATCAAATTACATTTCGACCTCCTGGGTTGAATCTCTTGTCGAGCCATATAATGACTGTTTTATCAGATGCCGCATGGCTTGAACACGAAGCTACTCTTGCGAATACTGCGACTGAAGCTGGAGAAGACCCTCCATTTCTCCCCTTCAATGTGGGATTTCGGGAGCTTGGTCCTGAAATCTGGCTGGAACTTATTTTATGGTGCTGCGTCGAGAATGGATTCTCCAAGCAAGGCGCTATCCTGTTGAAGGACATGACTCAACGAGGCGACAATGAAGCATGGAAAGTCACCAGCTGGACCCCTTTGATCCGTTCTATCGATACAGTTCGCCAAACCGATATCAGCCAAGAGGCATCCTGGCGTCATCCAGATGAAAAGACCCGTCCCCGGCTGTTCAAGAATCAAGATCGGCCGCCATTCAACGGTTTGGGTAAGCGGACCATCAGCACTGAGGTCGTTGCTTCTATTCGCGAAATGTTGCACAACAAATCCTTCGTTTCCGTTGGAACCACCGGGATGTCAACTTCGGAAGTGCTGTCACTCACAATGCCTCTTAATAATCTACTTGAACCATCTACCTCGGCAGATGAACTGCAACTGACCCAGAGATCATCCAACTGGAATCTGAATCGAATGATTGAGTCCGGCGGTATCCTTCCGGAAAATGATCCAGTCGCCTTCGAAAAGCTCTTAAGGTCTACTCAAAATGTAGTTTCACCTTGGGAAGGAGAACCAATCCCTACAGACGCACGACTGAATGACATTACGAAAGCGCAACTCTACGATGAGACCACTGCCATTTCAGGGCTCATCCAGCAAAACATCAGGTCATCAGCGCGTGCCAAGCTTGCCGCAAATGCATTTTCTGGGTATGCTTGGCTTCAGAGCATTACCGATGCAAGCAAGTCACATCAAATGAGGGCGTTTTTTGAGAAGCTTAGCCAGATGGATACTGCAGATAACTCCTTTTTTGAGTCTCGGCAACCTCATTTGAGCCTAGTTCAATCGTCTCTGCCGCAGCTTCAAAGTGTGGTCATGGCAGAATTGCTCGATATTGTCACTGACTGTCGAGCGTTTGACTTTGGGAACTGGTTACTCTTCAACGACGATATCGATGGTCCCCCCATAACAGAGGCTCTGTACGGTGATCAAGCTCTCGCGCCGTCCATTCTTCGCTTCGCAGCCGCAACTCAGAATAAAGAGCTTTCCAATCGTGTCATTTCTGCGCTTGAACCGCCACTTAGCGCCAACACACTAAAATCCGTGGTCAGCGTGCATATCTCAATGGAGTGCTGGGATCGAGTGCTTCTCACGCTCGAGTTTATGCGGGATTACAGAGCCAAGTCTTGGGGTCTCAGCAACATCTCCGCACTAGCAGCCAAAATCATCAGACTGGATGCGTCTATCCAGCGTCAAAAAGCTAGCGGTTTCCAAGGAATGGAAAAGGAACAAGAAAGTCTCGCCAAGGCAACTGACCTATTCATTCGTCTTTTCCAGGGAGAGTTCACCACTCCACCCGTCCATAGCGAGCGCGTCAATACTTTCCAAAAATTAATGCTTAGACGCCTTCCAGCAGTCCTCGAAACGGTTCCTGGTCCACTGGGCGATATACTGAAGCAGTTCAGCTCAGTCCGAGCCTCGCCTCGTGACAAGTTGATTCCGATCCCCACGAATGCTTTCCATGACATTCTATCCGCCGTGGTAGACGTCTACGGCAGCAAAACAGGCAAAGATCTATTCGATAAATGGTGTCTAGATGTCCCGAGCCCATCGCAGATCCGCACAAAGGCCGGCGGCGTCGTACGAATGCAAGTAGCGCCAGAAAGAAAACCTCATCAAATCTCCGGGGACCCCAGTTTCAACGCTACATGGCATGAACATGCACGAAGCAAGTTCGTCACGCCAGACTTAACCACATTCCGCATCCTTGCGCAGGCCGCGTATAGGGAATTCGAGCTTGAAGAGACCCAGCAAAATCGAGAGAAACCGTTCTCGTTCCTTCCGGCTTCTTCGACCCGGTCATCACCTATTACCCCACCTCCATCGCTCGTCGATCCGGTGAAGAACAATACCCCAAAACCACAATACCAGGATGGACTCGATTCAAGCATGATTGCACCCGCCACAGACGCAGAGGCTATTCTTGACTTCTGCGTCGGCAAGTTCCTTGAAAGGATGGAGCCGAGCTCAATTGAACTTGAGATCCCGGGTTACATGGCGCGCATGCGATACCGGGGTGTTCTTAAAGATGAGAGTATTAGAAAATCGTCTAATCGAGCCAGACAGATTCAAGATGAGAAGTGGATGGAATCCTTCTTGTCTCGTGAATCTAAGAGACAGGGATTGCTCTCGGGCAAGGGTCGACGTGCAAGCAGCCGCAATGGACCTACTAAGTCGAGAGGCTGATCTCGGATTCGAAATGGGACGCATCCAGATGAGCTGCGTTGATGAAAATGGCAATCCTTGCTTGAGATGAGTCGGAGAGGCCAAAGATTCAGGCTAGGTCTTTGGAAACGCTTAAAGCTTCCCGGGTGATTTCCACTCGAACTTGAACCAGAAGCATGAGGCTAATCCCCGCCAAACCAAGATGACTTCGGTCAACTACTCTGTATATTATACTACTTTTGATCTACCTCGCCAGAGATGTATATACCCCTCTGCATCTAGTGACATGTACTACCACTCTGAAAGCCTGTTTGAATACTGCTACTACCTACCTTCACATAGAAAGCAAAATTACACTGGATGATACTATAAACCACCTGGGCATAAATAGAAAATCACGAATCCAACTTAATTGATAGAGAAGCCTCCCGAGGTCCCCAAAATGCTACCAAAAGAAAATCCAATATCCACAAACCAAGATAGAAAAAAGAAGAAAAAAAAAACCGATAAGAAAAGAGTAAAAGTAACCGCCAACGCCGTCCAGACCCGAGTGCCTCCCTTTTGATTCCGAATCCCTGAGCCTGAAGAGTAATCCAGATCCATTGTATAGTGCACGCCTGTTCAATCCACCACCCATTTGAAGATGACCTGTTTGGTATAAAGCACGCGAAAGAAGATGATGGGTAGGTAAAACATGATAGATAATAAAAATGTAGTAAGAGAAGAAGAATTGGTGAAGGTTACAAGATGGTCGAGTATTTCGTGGAAAAGTTGAAGAGAAGAAAAGAGGACGAAAAAAGGAAGATAGCCGACGCGACCATCCGAACGCCCCAATGCCCGTTAAGCATTAAACAGATGAAGATAATTAAGATAAAATGAATAGAAGAGTGAGGATAGGGAGAAAATTTCATGTTTTCTGAGTCGTGGGACGCATTTTGTCCTTCGTCTCGTCTCTCTTTCTTCGGAAGTCAAGCTGGTAGGTAGCGTTGCTTCAGCTTTGTTCCCAGTGATCATCGCTGTTGTTATTAGGGAAGAATGATCGGATAAACTCGCCACTGATAGGATCATATGGGAAGTACAAGTCATCAACGATCTGACCATCTGCCGAAACAGAGTTCATGGGATCTGTGTCGGGTAGATCTGAGAAAGCCGGGTAGTTATAATGATTACCTGCAAGGTCAAAAGGTTGTTGATTGTGATGGTCGGTCAATCGCATGTCTTCTAGATGCGGGCCCCACATGTTTTGTGATGGCTCGTTGCCCACTGAATTCTCGGACTGAGGGTTGTCTGTAGAGTCGAGAGTAGATGTGGGTAAAGGCTGATATGTATTTGAAGGGATATCAGATACGTCGAAGTTCATGCCTGATGCAAGACGGCGTAGACAGATATCGCAGAGTTGCCAGGCTCGTCGGGAGGCGACGCTATGTTCAGACATGGCGTAGAGCCATCGAACGGCTTTCTTTGATAGGGCAATGAAATCACTCTCGCCATCTGGCATGTGAACAGTGCCAAATGAAAGCTCTAACAGTAGTACTGTTGCAGCTTGCATAAGATAATGCAGCACACACCACCATGGGGCGATGTCGTAAAGCTGGGCGGCACTTGGTTCATCTGGAATAAGACCTAGCATCTGCATTGCGGACTCCAGTGTCAACACAGCCATGTCATGACTGAACGTAGACCGTTCTGCTGGGCTCTTTTGCCGCGCATCGCGTCGGCAGAGGCAGGGACGACCTAGTGTGATTCGAGCACTGTAGAAGTGAAACGCCAGGGCAAGCTTGCAACGAAGTAGAACCGGGCCATCGTCCGTTTTTTGCGTGAAATCAAAGCTGGGTGGAATGCTTGTTAACCAAAGATCAATTCGAGACCGAAGTTCCCCAATCCGATTTTCGATGTGCGCCCACGGTACCATCACACAGTCCGTCGAATAGACTTTGTTCACGATCTCCTGGGTTACGACGGCCAGATCACAGTAATAAAGATGACAAAGACCAAAACCGGGGGTCAAGCCTTTTACCCATGAGTTATCACGCTCACGAGATTTGTGCGTAGCGTCCTTGCCGCCGGTTGGGTTAAGTGGCATATGGCGCACCCATGCACTCGCCATAACCTTGTTGATTCGGTCATCACGAAGATGAGAATTGTTGAGAAGTTCCGCTGCTTCAAGCCCTTGAAGTTCTTCTTCTTCGAAGGGCAGGGGTAAGGGAGTAGTACAAATTCCATCCAGAATACAAGTCGCGCGACCTGTCATGATGCCTAGCATATGTTCGAAGGTATACAGGCACCACCAAACTCGATAACGTGATTCTTTGGAGATATTTGGGGTTGTCGGGCTCGTGCTCTTCATGTTGATTCCAAGAGTGATGGCTGATCGAACCGCCAGCGCTGATATTCTCCAGGCCCTAGAACCAAAGTTAGTATCAAATAGCACAGCACACATCACAAGGCTGGCCATACCGATTGATCTGATCTGACGAAAGCAGATAAAAAGCGATCAGACCTTCCACTTGAACTTGCTGAAGATCCGGGTGGCTGAAAAGGACATCTCCGTTCATACTCAGTATTCTTGCCCTAGTCAAAAACATCAAGTGATCCGTGTCATCGCCCTGCCATGGCGCTTCGATGAGATGGGCATGTTTAGCTGCTATGGCGAATATCATGTTTAATATGGCCAGCCACTTATCACCAGGACGAGCGTCGCTGTCGAAGAAAGTTCGGTATTGGGCACTGAAAAGAGGGCGGTTGATCATGGGGAAGAAAGGATGCACGGTTCGCAAGTAATCATCGAAAAGCTTATCAGCCAGCTCGCGGGACGGCATAGCGTATATGTCGACGGCTCCGGGGACAGAGATATCAATATCATCTAGGTGATAGTTTACGGCGTGAAGGGCTAAGTCATCATCTTGTTGCTTGCTTTGCCCCGGCTCTAGCGATCCTGCCAATCCTTTGGAACGGTGTTCTGCCTCTCGTTGAAGTCGTTGCATCCAGGTCACTTCTGAGTTCTTGCCCATGAATCCGGTGGCTCGTGAGTGCTCGGTTCGGTTCAGATCTTCCTCCACACGATCAATGGCCTCAAGGGAACCAATAGAAGAGGGAGAGCTCAAATCATCAGCGTCCCCGTTATCATCCTGTGGGGTGACAGAATGGGATGGTGCGCTAGCGTTAGACGAGGTCTCGTTCTCATTACCATACTGCGTTGAAAGTTAGATATCACAGGCATACCCTCCACCTCTCAGATGAACACACCTTGTCCAGCAAGTGTTTGATGCGGTCTGCAGTTCGTGTTTCGACTGTTTTCCCTAAGTCCCTTAACAAATTTTCATAATCCACCGCTTTCTCCGAGAGCCATTCAACTTGTCTATAGAAATCACAGATGTATCAGCATCACCCTTTTGTATACCAGTTTCAAGCCAGGACTGAGATCATGGGGGTCTCTCATGCACATGTATGAACATAAACAACGAGGAATCCCACTCACTTTTTCGTCTTTTCTTTCCATCCCACGGGATATTGGCACGATATGCGCAATTCCCGACATTGTCGACACACGGGAGTATCGCCACTACACTTGGTTTTTCGGGATCTGCATGATTCGCAGGCTCGAGGAACCCGGCGTCCGTAGCGGGGGGCGATACCAGATCGCGAACGAGGGATAGCAACCTTGGCAGGGCCAGTTGAGTCGGGCCGGCTCGTGGAACCGAGTTTCGAGGTTTTCAAGGTCGAGGCCGAGTCTGCGACGGAAGCCGGCGGGGGAACTGTGAGAGTAGGTGTACCATTTTGACCGAGAGGTTCGGTCGGGAGTTCTTTCTGGGATGCAAGTCCTTCGGGGGAATGGTCATCTAGCGTCATTTTGGCGGGATGCTCTTAATATACTGCAGAGGAATCTGATGCCGATAAGTGGTGGAGGGGAATCCCGATACGACCGATCTACGATATACTTCGAACAGCCGAATAGGAGTCGCTCGCGACCGGGATAGTGAGTTTAAGGGGACATGGGATCCATAGGGATGCGTTTCTTGTCGTTCGATAAGACCTGAGATATGTCGTTGGCAAGAGGCGATAAAGACAAGTTTAAGATTGGATGTGGCGGCGGGGGGGAGGACAGGTGCGGGATGAAGGACAGCTTAGTCAGAATGCCGAGATGTTCAACCAGAATACGCGTGTATGATTTCAGATGAGATCAAGAGTACCTTAAAAAGTAGATAGGAGAACAATAACTGTTTAAAAATCGTTGAATGAGTTTGCTATGACGCCTAGTGCATAAGACATTCGCTTTTTTGTCCTTCTTTTGATGATAAAATAAGCACGGCGCAGATTGGAAAAAAAAAAAGGCACATTTCCCTGCCTCAAATCCTTATCCTCCCTTCTACCCATCCAGGGTATGACCAAAAAATAGAAAAAGAAAAAAAAGGGGAAAAGATCAACAGATATATATACAAGAATATGGATTAGCGAGAAATGAGTAAAACACGACGGGAGATGGAAGCCGACATGTACACGGTCAAGGGAGGTATAGAGGAGAGGGTGGTATCAAAGGGTATAAGCGGGCTCGGTGGACTCTTTATCATGAGATCAACCGAAAGAGTGGAGAGAGAGTGACAAAAGTTGGAAGATATAGGATCATGGAGATGGAGAGAGATGGAGATCGGAGACCGAAGAGTGTGGCACGAATGTTTAGATTTCGCCAAACATCTCATCGAGCTCATCAACCTCTACGGTCTCCGGGTTCTGCAGTTCTCTCCAGGAGTCCAGAATGGGCTCGGGGGTCATCGTAGCCAGGGCTCGAGGACCCAGACTCAATTTCTCATGAGACTCAGTAAGATCGGACATTTTCAGATCGACATCCGGAAGTCCGCTGTTCAACATATCTAGAGATCTCTTGAGGGTTGAGACAGGAGCAGCTTCCGGGTCGGTCGGAAGACTGATCTGTGGAGCAGCCGGGAGTGACTCGGCCCGTTCTTCTCCGGCGTCGGTCAAGGCACTCGTACCAGACGAGACGGACGACGCGACGGAGGTGAGGGAGGGAGAAGGAGATGTACCAAACAGGGCAACCGCAGCAGCCTCATCAAGATCATTGGATTCTTGATCAGCGGAGGTCATGTGAGAAAAGTAATCACTGTACTCCTGCTCGGACATATGATCGCCGTGAATAGAGATGGATGGCGAAAGAGATCCACCATTTACGGTGACTTCAGAAATGCTCATCGATTCATCCATGTTGTTGAGACCTTCAGAGAGGACGGAAAGGCCGCGCTCAGAAGATCCTTGGCGGCTAGCCTTCTCCTCTGAGGCGCGTTCCCGCACAGCACTGGCGGTCTGGGTGAACTCCTTCTCATCGCCCTCCAGGGGCGGAGAGGCCGCGCGATGCGAATGCATCAAGCGGGTGTGGCTGGTAGGGTCGGGGAAGTGATCGGAGGGGGATCCGCGGCGGGCTGCACTATCGAGGTCGCCAGAGTCTTCTTCCTCGAAGTCGGGCGAAGATAGGTCGACCTCCGGACTGGGGCTCCGTTGGCGCGCGATCGCATCCTCCTCATCTTGATCCATACTCGAGACGCTAGGCGTGATCAACTTGCCGTCGACGCTCGAGACCAGCTCGTCGGAGGGTTCCGGAATAGGTTGACGAGGGAAAGTCGTCAAATAATAGTACACTTTGCGTGGGTGAATATTAATGAGTTCTTTGGCCATTGGGCAGGGCGCAAGGGCCGTCCAAGGGCGTTTCATATAGGCAGCCAGACGCGAGGAAAGGAGGGCAGCGGGATTCGCGGAACTAAACATTTAATATTAGCATGGCGATCTTCCAGTTGCTTGTTTGGGGAGGGTGCTTGAGCAAGAGGGGGGAACATACTTGGCGACAGTCGCATTCAGCGCAATCAGAACGGCTGCGAGTTCCTTAACCAGGTGAGGGCGGTTGCCGGTCTTCTCTAGTTGATCAATCACGGCGACCACAATATCATCATTGATTCCCTCGGTATCGATTTTGGGCGCAGAGGCGCGATCCAAGGGAGAGGGAGGTGGCGTATGCTCGAATAGTCCATTGCGGCCGGGGCGCAAACCCGATTCCTTCTTGATGGAAGGCTCGGGAGATAATGAAGTATGCGATCGCTTCACTTTCTTCGCGGGAGGCAGATCCTCTGTCGCATGAGCACCTTTAGAAATGGAAGGTGACCGGCGCGACGAGTTGGGAAGATGAATGCCTAACGATGGAAGGGAGAGTGATTTGCGACGGGTATTGTACGGCATGATGATGTCGGAGGAGGGGGGGAAGAAAGAGGTGGTTGGGGGGGAGAACAAAGACGGAGGAGCGGAAGATG
>KB644902.1:72159-87456 GCA_000347475.1 Penicillium paxilli ATCC 26601
TTTGCGACGGGTATTGTACGGCATGATGATGTCGGAGGAGGGTGGGAAGAAAGAGGTGGTTGGGGGGGAGAACAAAGACGGAGGAGCGGAAGATGGGAGGAGGGGGATTTGCGAATAAAGGAAGGACCAAATGTTTTAACGATAAAACAAAGAAAACATCAAATAAGATAAAAGAATAGAGTCCCAAACCCAAACAAAAATCAAAAGAAAATACTAAATAATAATAAAGTATAATAAAACACAGGAGGATAATTAGGGAAAAAGGTTGGAAAGATGGGAAGAGGTGAAAGGGGGAGGGGAGGGAGAAGAGGAAGTAGGGAAGAAAGGATCATAGAAAGTAGATGCGACGAGTTCTCTCTCTCTCTCTCTCTCTGTCTGCCTGTCTGTCTTTCAGTGTAGGTACTCCGTACACTAACTTACTCTCTCTCTCTCTTTACTCTCTGCTCTCTTACTCGCTGCTTTTCTTCTGAGGAATCTCGGTGGATTCGATTTTTTTTTTTTTTTTCCTTTTTTTGAGTAAAATTGATGTAATTACAATACGACCATCGGAATCGGCGAGACTGTGATTGGTTAGATCGAGAAACTGTTTGTCTTTGATTTTGAATTTTCTCTTCTTTTCTCTTCGTTTTTGCCGTGGAATGTGTCTCGTCCATGGCTCGCCACTTCAAACTTCCGCTTTCCGGATCAAATGGCATATAGCAGTGCACCACTACAACTACTACAACTACTACTACATAGTACTCTATAGCTCAATTCAACTGCAATCATCTCCTCAAGATGACTACTTTTCACTCTTATCCACACCGCCAAATGCATCGAATTTGCTGCAAGGATGCGACATGCACGGAATTCTCATTTTTCATTTTTTTTCCATTTCATTTCATTTCATTATTTTTATTTTTCATTCCAGGCGGTCAGTGGAGTAGAGCACAAATTTCTGACCATACCTTTCACAGCCCGCCCATTCCATCCTCGGCCGTAGTGGCATACCGGTGGGGAGGGCTGAGTGGAGATGCGAGGCAAAATGGAAGAAAAGAAAATATGAGAGAGACACTTGCAGTACTCCGTACCTTACCTAGGTAGGGACAGACTCGAGAGAACCACCAGGAGAGACCGACAATGGTGGAGACACCATGTGTCCCATCACCTAAAATGGATCTGTGGATCTTCATCGACTCGGACTCCATCGAAAAACATCCTGCTTCCACTAATCAGGCTTGTTTGCCCTGAATAATAATATCAACTCGCGTGAGTCCCATTGGTGAGTCGTGGGTCTCCAAGAGCACCGGCACAGTGTTCGCGTTCGAGAGTTACTGCTGTACCTAGGCAGTGTACTGTAGGTACAGATGTACGGAGTACTCCGTACAAAGCAGGTAACTGTGCATTCGATCTGTTCGATGATTGTTGGTTGCTGGGGGTGACCAGTCCAACTGCGCTTGACCGCTGCTCTCTGGCCGCTGGACACGGCACATCGCATGTCTAAGGATGTAGTTGCATACATCCAGCTGTACGGAGTAGGTATATGTGTATTTACCTACGGCAACGAGCACAGCTGCACAGGCACAGGTACCGAAGCTATACTCCATCTCAACCGTTGCTCGCTTTCCACCTCGTCTGTTGCCTCCGAGCAACCCGAACGAAAACACCGGGTCCCAAAAAAAGATCCCTAGCGTCGCCGTTTGGACAAAGTGAGTTCCCACCAGCCCACTGGTGGATCCTCTGGAGCCCCATCTGCGCATGTATACCGATACAATACATAATGGTCACTCTTTCAATTACCGCTAGCCCTTATCTGGAATAGCTCCATACGGGATGCTCGCAGTAGCGCTTCCGGGGAGGGAGCCTCGCCACCCGATGATGCGCCCTCAAGCTGGACTGGGACTATACTCCCGTTGCCCCCCTTCGTCTCTGTCTCCCTCTCTCCACCCCCCTTTTTATTAACTTGATGATTCTTACCTATTTGGATGACCATATGGAATCTCCATACCGGAACTGCAACTGCATCTCCATGTTCCTACTGTACGTACATGTCTGTACCTTTACTGGCACCTTCTCTTCCCCATGTAATCGTGAGGGGCTGCAACTTGAATCCGTATGCATCAAAAGTGATGATGCCATGAATTGGTCGATCTTCCCCCCGACGTCGATATGATGCCAATCGCGACGATAGCCTTGCTAGCGGCTCTCCACTGGCGGCCTCAGCGCTGCCATTAAGGAAAGCCAAGCAAACTATGTATCGACTTTGTAGTTTCTATGCATAAAGCTGTACTCCGTAGTTACGGATAATGACATGATGGCCAAGTCAACAGTACATCATCGCTTGTCTTTGAATACTCGAGATCTACAACATTTGGAGACATCTTCTCGTACTACATACTCATCTTATCATTTTTGTATGTATGTAGGAATTCTATTCCCCCTGGTTTACTTGGCAACCAGCAAGGGCGCAATCACAGGCGCAGGCACAAAGCATTGCACATTGCAGTTGATGCAGGTCTTCCGCAGGATCGGAGAGAAGGGGGCGAGGAACATCATTCCATAAAGTCTATCTTTGCCCCTCAAAGCAATTCATCTCCGATCAAATGGCACGATGTAGTATGTCAAATATTATTTGCCCCCCTCTCCTTCAAGTTCCCCTCAGTCTCAATGTTAGTACTGTAGTAGCACCGTTTGCATGACATCGACCATCTCGATAATCGTGGAGGTGTCAACGTCAACCATGGATCAACCCTTTTCCATCTGCCCATTGTTCGAAAGCGTCCCGATCGCTCGGCCGGAGGGAGGCAACTTATCTGATCAATGGTCCAGTCCGATGGTTCAGTTGCGATTACTGGAGTTACCTTGTCTGTGGACGTCCTCGATTGCGTAAACCCCTATATACCCTGTACTCCGTATATCCATTCCATTGGTTTGTACGTTGCAGTACTTGCAGATCGAGCGTACATCCATAACATGCCTGGGTACAACCAGTAGTATGCTGTATACAACGACATCATGCCGCAGGTCTTGTCTTTATTCTCCGCACTCCACATCCGAGTCCTCGGTATGTGCGATCTAATCATCAGCCTGCATTGCATACGGTCTAGATGTCGAAGCGAACTTGAACCTAAAGCATTGCTAGGTTTGACTACCTACTTGTCTTGGAAATAAGGCCGGTTGGAGTTGGATCGAGGTCGGCAACCCAGTGCCGACATGGATCTGGGGCATTAAACAGGATATTGCGTGAAGGTCTACACATATTACTACAGTATACTAGTAATACTGTATCTATCCATGGATGTAGTAACCAATGGCAATCAATTGTTTTTTGCCATGCCTTGAAAACGGTAGATTCTACTACTCCGTACCAGTAGTTCGCAGTACCACTGTAAACATGGCCCCCTCATTACCAACTTGAACTGCGCATGCGCGGAGTACTTCAAATTGGTATACCGCATAGTAGTGTACAAAAAATCGCCGTCCTTACATGGAAGCTTAGTAGCGATCGATAGTCCACTCAGTGTGCCAGGTGCATTGCATCGACGTGCATCTATACACATTATGTACAGTTGCCCGCCTAGATCTATGAGAAAGAAACAGAAATTGCCGGGCCAACAAAAGTATGATCCAAGACACATCAAACACCCCTGCAGGTGATCTGCACCATGCATATTATATTTGCAAACAGATTGGAAGGGCTTCGCATCCGCCGCACGACCTGTCTATCGGGTAAGATGGATGACTCCTATACTAGTCCAACACCAAAACCAGAACCCCTCCTCTACCCTCCATCATGGGATGTCTCAAACTTGAACTTGGGGCAAACCCGCATTAGCCTCCTGGGCAGGGTTTAGACTTCCGGGAATTTTCTTTGTCTGTAGGCGAGGGGTCGAGCGGGGTTGTAGTATCCGTACTCCGTCCATACTCCGTATCTGTCTAATGTTGGTGCTAAGGGTTCAAGTTGGGCGCAGACAAAGAAAGAGGATATGGTACTATAGCCTGTCAACAGCCAAGAATCACTTGGATCATTGATCTCATGGCGGGGTACTCCGTACTAGTAGACTTGATTCTGATCGCTTCTTCTCACCACTCTCGTAATTGATTTATTAGACGAGCGTGAGGATATCACATGTCGCTGGTACACTAAAGTAGGGGAGGGGTTTCAAACGGTCACTGGCGCATGTGTCCCCTAACCCCCTTGGGCGAGTTTCACATTGGCCCCCTAATTATTCTGCGACAGCTTGCGCGGACATGAGATTGTAACGTTCAGTCGAGCACGGTCAATGTAGGAGGCCTTTTCTCATACTAGGTAGAAGTGCTGCTTATGCATACACGGTGTTTGTGGTTGCCTTCAAACATTTTCTTGATATTTGCGCCAGGTTTCTTTTCAAGTTTGTTTCTCATTTGTTCCTTTACAACTAGAAATAAATAATTTTAGGCACTAGTAGTTGTAGTACATGACTGTATCAATAAATATACATATACTTCTCGAGTACTAGATTTAAATCCATCAGGTGCTTATACTACAAACTTTGGAAGATTCTGAGTCCGCAGGTGTGAGCCCCTGGAGGTACCTAGGCAGTCTGACGGTACCTAGGTACCCAGGTACTTCAAAAAATTGTGCACTTTTTTGAGGACCAACTAAAGATATTAGTTATGACACCGGCATCTAACTTATCGTACACCGTGTACTCCCAATATCGCTGTTGCTAGTTGGTCATCGAACTTGTTGAAAACTTCCAAGGCTTCCGAAAGGTTCACTTTCATAACGACCAAAAGCACTGCATGCTACCAGATACCAGGCAGTACTACTGATAGTACGTAATACTAGAGACTTAAGAAGCAAGAAAGCTGCAACATTTTACGCTGAATATCTTACATTTGCAAGCCTTCACCAACCAATAGGTACATAGTATAATACAGAACATCACCAGCTCAAGACTTCGTATCTGCCTGTCGTGGACGAAGGACATACCTCCACGTCGTCCCAAAATGCCACCTCTTCTCCTCAACAACCTCCAATCCACTCTCTTCCACAATAGCCCCAATATCCCGATTCCACCAACACCCATGCTTATCCGCATGCAAAGGCGCAAGATTATCCAGAATCCGATTCAACCAATCATAATACGAACGACCATGCTCAAGCAACAAAATACGCCCATTCTCCGGCTCCGTAATCTCACCCAGATGTCGCAGCGTCCCCACAGGATCCGGCATCGAACAAAGACCCATCGTTTGCACGATTGTATCATAATATCCCTTCCCAGCGGGCGCTTCAACAGTCACAACCGCAGCATCCTGGGCCCGAAACGCAACGCGCGTGAATTCGGGATTCGCGACTGCGAATTTCTCCTTCGTGATATCAACCATCTGTGGGCTGAGATCGACAAATGATACGGATCGACAGCCGATGATAGCTGCGCGTCCTTGTTCATCCATACCACGCCGTTCTTTTAGGTCGTAGTATTCCAGGTTTCGACCTGTGCCGCAACTAACTTCTAATACATCGCCGCGCGCAAGTCGGATTAGATCCGCGCGTTTCTTTCCAAGACGCATGGCCTTTTCGGAAAGGTCGACTTCGGCGTCGAAGGTTGGCGCGGTACTGTTGTATCGGTCTGATACATCGCGCGGAATATCGAGTGCTTGCGCTTTGCGAACCTCTTGTTGATACGATGTATAGAGGTAGCCTGTATATGTACTGATTGCGAGTACAGTGATACCCATGAAGGATAAGATTCGAATCGGAATTCCATGGGGTGCAGCTGCAGATTGCTGCTTCTGGTAGCGTTCTTCGAAGCGCTGGATATCTGGGTTGATATGTTTCCGCGGCGGCTTATTTGGGCTGGAATTTATGTTAATATTATGCAATGATACTTGAAGATTTGGATAATCAATCTTGAATTGAAAGAGCTTACTTTATTTGCTTTTGACGCATAGCCTTGCTGTGTGCTCTTCGATTAAACATCATCGGCCTTGAGGCTCGCACGGAGGCGCTCGCAAGCCGGGACGCGTGCATGGTGATGGTGCAGGGCATGGAAGCCATGATGTTCAGAAAGCCCGTTAAAAACGAGATCTTTTAGTTTCGGCTTCCTTCTATCCCATCAATCGAATGGCAAGGTTCTTCAGGAGGCCTCGAAGCAATGGAAGACGAGGCACCCCGTGTCGAAAAAAAAATTTCTAGGCGCGTCGAGATGAGGTGATGAGGTGCATGCGAGCAAGCCACAAATGCTGATCCTCAAAAGTACCTAGTTAAGGTAGAACGTACCGAGACACGTATCTCACTAATCTAGACGCAGTCTTGATCGCACGTAGCTCGTTGCCGACGGGGCTCCCAGGACAAGGAGATCGATTTACCTTACTATGGATCCCCCGGGGGCATTCCGGGGGCGGAAGCCGAAAAAACGAGTCCGTTATCGGGCTATCAACCCAGATGGCACCACTAGGAACCCTTTCGTCGATCGCGAACTTTTGACCGAGAAAAAAACTTGCGCGGGAATCATACTGGTCCAAGAAATTCAATTGAGATGGCGCTGCCTCCTAAGATCCTTATTGTTGGTGGAGGAGTCTTTGGACGTAAGTTTTGACATCACACAACAATTGAACCCCGGAAAACTTCCATGGTCCTAAATATTGATCCCATCCCATCCCATTACCCCAACTCCGATCCTAGGATGTGTCTCCCCAGCGCTGTTCCCCCTTTCTATGTTCGAATTTATTGCAAAATCACCTTCAATGATGATTGATTGAACGTAATCTAACAAGAATTAGTGTCCACCGCGCTCTCATTGAGACAGCGTCACCCAGAGTCTCAAATCACTCTGGTGGAATCGTCACCGACAATTCCAAACCCGCACGGCTCATCCGTGGACACATCACGGATTGTGCGAGCAGATTACGCCAACGCAGCATACTCCAAGCTTGCGGACAAGGCTATCCAGAAATGGCGCAGCACAGCCTGGGGCCGTGAGGGTCGGTATACACAGAACGGCCTATTGCTGGTGTACCCTGCCGACAGCGTCGGCGCAAAGGAATACGCGCGTAAGAGCTACAACAACGTTCGTCAGATCGAGGGCGATAATGTTGTTTTCTTGCCTACGCAGAAAGACGTGCTTTCTGTTGTCCCGCCTTATGGTGAGGACTTGGATGTTGCGGGTGGTTATGTCAACTGGGGGTCGGGTTGGTCTGATGCCGGTGCGAGTGTGGCGTTTGCGAAGAAGATGCTTGATGAGGATGGGAAGGTCGAGTTTAGACATGGGGATGTTAATCGGGTGATTTTCGACGATGCGTCTGCTTCTTCTGGCAAGGGTAAACCCTGTGCAAAGGGTGTTGAGTTGGCCGATGGTACAACGCTGACGGCGGACTTGGTTGTGTTGGCAACTGGAGCCTGGACAGGCCGACTGGTTGATCTGCGTGGTAAGGCCGTTGCGACTGGCCAGGCAATTGCGTATATCAAAATCAGCGATGCTGAGCAGCGCGAGTTGGAGAACCTACCTACCATCCTGAACTTTGATACGGGAATGTTCATCATTCCACCCCGTGATAACCTGCTCAAGATCGCTCGCCATGCGTATGGATATCGGAATCCCATCACTGTGCCCGTTCCTGCAGCCGGTGCAACCAAGGAGACGATGACGATTAGTTTGCCCGAGACCGGCGGTCCTGTCCCTCTGGAGGGCCAGGAGGCGTTTAGGGAAGCGCTGAAGCAGTTGCTTCCGCGGTTTGTGGAGAGACCGTTTGCTGATACCAGGATTTGCTGGTATACTGATACGTAAGTACTCCGTACAAGAGTATTCCTTTCTAGTTTGGTTGGGACCAAAAGAGAAAAAAGAAATTACCTGTCCGGCTAAGTGCATGGTACTAATATATTTTTCATGCAGCCCTGATGGAGATTTTATCGTCTCGTACCACCCGGCTTACGAGGGACTGTTCCTTGCGACCGGTGGTAGCGGACACGCCTACAAGTTCTTCCCTGTGATCGGAGATAAGGTCGTGGATGCGATGGAGGGAAATCTCGATCCTGAGTTCCAAAAGCTTTGGGAGTGGACTGATGCGAATACACCTGCTCCTGGAACCAACATGGACGATTTGTTTGATGGAGACGGAAGCCGATCTGGGGAGAGAAACTCGAACTTGCAAGAGGAGTTGGCAAAGACAAAGAAGGCATCTCGTAAGAGTGCTCTGTGAATTGGGAAACGGAGTCAAGGTCTTCTCTAAATAAAAATAGATTTGTACAAATTTAACTCGGGGAGTTGCATATAGAACGCTATTCTTGTAGAATGTTGACCTTGAATGTAAGAAAGCGACAGCCTAAGCTCAATCTATGGATGTCGAGACGAGATTAGTGTAGCACAAGTAGTCTCATTACTAGAATACAGCTGGTACCCTTTACTGTTACGAAGGAATTTACGAGCTACGTGGAACAAGTTTTTTTTTTTTTTTTTCATAGATCTTCATTTTTAAGATAACGAAGCTAGACGGCTAAAGCCGCCTCAATCTCCCAGTCCGGTGAATAACGACGGAATCTAGGACACACGCATCATTTTTTTTTGGGCCCGCGACGAGTTGCCCCATCGACGAGCATGGCTGAAGAAGAAAAAAAGGATTAAAAAAGAGGCAGCCATCGACCAGCGCACAAACCGCCTCACTGCGGTGTGCAGCAATCTAAGTGTAAGGAGTCGAATGATGAGACAGACCGGGGATCAAAAAAATCGCTAGAACGCCCAACTATGCTTGCATGAAAAATCGTGAAAAGAGCAAGATGGAAAAAAAGGGGGAAACCCCCAGAAGCAAAGACGATTGGTCGAGGGGCAGTGAGACAAACCGAGGTACTGAGACCATGGGAAGTAGACAAACCATCAGATGACCATCGCAGGAGGTGAGAAAGTAAAAGTTAGGATGTTAATACATGGGGGTGGAATGCGAAAACGCAACAATGATCGTCCTTCGAAGTGTCTGTTCTTAAACCTTGCGGAAATCTGGAAGCAATTAGCAACTGCAAAACAAAGGAAGAGAAGAGAAGGGAGCACATACCAGAAAGCACAGGATAGATCAGCTCGAAAGCCTGGTAGATTTCCTCGCGCACCTTAGCACCAGTGAGGACAATCTTTCCACTAACGAAAATCAGAAGCACAATTTTAGGCTTCATCATACGATAGATCAGACCAGGGAACAATTCAGGCTCGTAAGAACTGAAATTGTGATGGCGAGATGCCAGACCCTCGAGGCGGATGGGAAATTTGATATCGCAGGAACCGACGATATTCTGGATCTTGAAGTCCGTGAACTTGGCGTTGAAGCCAAGCTTCTGGATGATACGTGCGTATTTGCGAGAGGCCAGCTTCGAGTCGTCTTCGGACTTGGCACCGGTCACGACCATCTTGCCAGAGGCGAAGATCAAGGCGGTGGTCTTGGGTTCACGGATACGCATGATCACGGCGGCGAAACGCTAAGCAAGAAAAAAAGACCAGTTCAGCCACACTGTACCCTGATGTATAAAATCTCAGGGAGGTGTGGAATATACCTTTGGGTTGTACTCGGCGTTGCGAGCGTGCAGCGCGATGGTCTTGAGATCCAAGCGGCAGTCAAGGTTGACAGTAGCCACGATGTTTCTTTGCGACAAAATTTGTTCAGCCCATGTCTCGCTACAAGAACGAAACACCAAGAGAGAGAGTATACTCACTGCAAGGTCGGCACGATACCAGAGCCGCCAGTTGTTGCGCCAGGAGTCGCAGCCGGAGTCGCGGGAGTCACCCCGTTGCCGTTTGTGGCATTTCCTCCAACATGCTGTTGTTCATGGGCGGGATGAACACCGTTCTGGCCCTGGACCTCTTTCACAGAGGAGGGCGGGGTCAAGTCGCCGGCGCCACCGGGGAAGGAAAGCGACGAGGCAGAGGTGAAGGCACGCGCCTGGACAGCGTTGGACGGGTGAGTGGTGAGAGAATCCATCTTGATAACAGGTTTTTCTCAAGCGCGAGGTGATCGCGATAAGTTCAAACGTAGTTCAAGTGGAGTGGAGAAGCGACTTTAGATGGCCACGAAGGTTAGTCTTTTGCGATCAAATCGTCGAGGTGAGGTGAGGTGGGAAGGTTCAGGCAGGTAAGGTTTAGGTCAGGTGTCGAAGGAGGGCGGTGGGCAATAGCAGAATCACGTGGTGGACAAGAAAGGCCTTACCAACTTCACGGGAGATGGACAACTCAATGTATCCCCCTACAGGCTGTTGGATCGCGAAGTGATGGTAACACGAAAGTTCAGATCGCAGATATATTCCCAGATTGTGTTCACGAGGAAGATGAAAATCACACTGAAGTGTTTTCAACAGAAAGAAGTCGCAGTTGGGAAAAGAGGATTATGACAAAAAGCAACACTTTTTTTTGTTTCGTGGTTGGGGGTAAAAACTTTTTTGTTTCCTCACTGCTTTTTTTTTTTTGAATTGGGATTTTGGGTTCTATCTGCGAAGCGATCTGAATGAGAGTGATGAAGCGAGACCCTGAGTGATAGGAAAAGCTTCCAGTTTAGGTAAGCCAAAGAAAAAAAGGCCCTGGATACTGGATAGTACCTAGGAATGCACTTTTAAATCTTTTCTTTTTTTTAATATCCCCTTTTTACTTTTTTAATTTGTTTTGCACAAATTAAAAAAGAAACAAAAAAGGCTTCTTTCCCGAGAAATGATCTTCTGAAAGAATCAAGAAGATCACGTTATTAGTAGAGCAGCTGTATAGATCTGCGGGGGGTGTAAGGGAAGGAGGGCGGGAAGAAGATAAGGGAGTGCCAAGACCGAGACGGGAATCTCAAAGCCGTCGGAAGAGTGGGAGGTTGGGCCTTTATATAGTGCTGAGTCACAGCCTGCGTCAGGGGAGGCTGGGCCCGCTGGTGGCGGTAAAAGCAGCGACGATTCGCCCTTTTCGCTTCACCCTTCTAGCGGCTCGAAGTGGACCCTTGCACCAATAAGATTCAAGTAAGGCATCCATTCTCATTAATTGGTGTTCATGGACTCCACTCTTGACTGATATCGCCTCTGACTGGTTCTACCGCCCTTGCTTTATCCTCCGCGGCGCCATGGTTGTAGCCAGTGGACGTCCAGTCCGCTGGCCTCCTGCAGCTGATAGTCGGGTCCATCCCATCCTTCCTGACGCTGCCCAATCATTTCCCGTGGCTGTTCTCCGTCACTCCCTGTACGACGCGCTATCCTCTCGCCGCTTTTACAGGGAGGCAACTGAACAAAAATTCGTTGCATCCATCTTGTTTTCCTTTTCCCACCACCAGTTCATCTGGCAAATGACCAGTGACTAGTATTGCGAACTTGTATCAAAAGTTGACTCGTCTGTCGCCACCAACCAACACAGTTTTGAACTGACTCACCTTTTCCCCCTCTCCCCAGCAAACACGTTCGTTTGTACTGTGTAAACCAAAATCCAAGCTGCACGCGCCCCCCTCCATCACGCACACAGACATGATGTTTTGACTCGGTCCAGTTGGAATTCCAGACAAAGAGGACAGGTGGCCGGTTGACATTTGGCGCTGGAACTGGTCGCTTTGGGGCGAGCGGCGGCGCCCGGCTTTGGGGGTCCACTGGCTGCCAAGCCTTTGGACGAATCTCATAACATGCCGATCTCTAGGCTGTCACCTTCGCGCGTGTTTGCCTAGCTGGCTTGTATCTGATCCCTCTCTCGAAGGTATTCATTACCGTCCATCGACTCATTTTCTATGAGTACCGCGGTATGCTGAATACCATACCGCCCACAACACCCCCTCCCCCCCAAACACTCACTGCACTTCAGCTATCACATTCTCTGCATTCTCTTGCGTTGTAATCACATTGAAATCATATTTGAACCACGTCGATCGGAAATCCTATCCACCGGCTTCTTAGCGGTGTGAAAGGACCTTTTTCTTTGAGCTCTCGTTTGTCCGGCGAACCTGCATGGACCGAGTCGCGTGGAGTTTGGGGCTGATGACCAGTGGTGATGTCAAGCAAACAAATGTCGACATTAACTATCAGATGGTACACTAGTGTAAGTATGGAGTATTGAAAAGTGAAAGACGTTCCCGGCAACCTTTGAAAAGCATGTGATGCACGTGATACGTAGATTTGTCTGCCTGAAATATACGGCATAAGTACAACCTTACTGTACATGTATGGTACAGAACAGGAAAATGTCATCTACGGAAGGGTTGTAGATACCCTATTCTTGACAGTTCTCATCCCATCCCACATTAAATTAGACATAATGCAGGGACTCGGTTATAAGGTAGAGCCCGATCATGATCGACCGCTACTGAATCACTCGGCGATTCCTTATAAAATTGGACTCCAGCTGGTTCTCGGTGAACCGGAATGGGTCCAACTCGGAGGCGATGATTCGCATCATCTCACCGCTGATTGGCCAGTTTCAGCCTCGGGTAGGCGGTTTTCGGCGTTTTCTGGCAGGCAAAATGTTCGCGGTCATCGATGAGCACTCGGCTATTCAAGGTCAATTGATTCACGATACCCTAGGTTAAACCTTAGCCTTTTGCATCTTTAAACGGCCATGCCAGTGACCTAATCGCTTCATTTCTTCGCTCGAGTCGTTAAACTTCCCCCATATTCTGTCGTCCATTACACTTCTCTCACCATGGCGTCCAACGCCACTGTCCTGCCTCTGCTGAGGCGCGAAATACGAACAGCTTCGGCACGTCTGTCTCGAGCTTCCCCCTCCGTAGCCGCACTGGCTTCACCCGCCCGCTCCCCCGCTACTCTCTTCTCGACTCGCGGCCAGAGCATCACCCATCGATCAGCATCCTTTATCCCGCCCAGCCAAACCAGAGCCTTCTCACAATCAGTGTCCCGGAGGTTCACCGACGAGAATGGGAACTTTGATCCACGATCCTTGGATCGCGAGTCTGATGAGGTCGATGTGTGTATTGTTGGTGGTGGTATGTAACACTCGAGCACCCTGCCTGGACTGAATGGTGAGGTGGTCAATATTCTAGAACTCGTCTAATTGCGCTTTCGAACATTCCAGGTCCCGCCGGTCTTGCCGCAGCCATTCGCCTGAAGCAGCTGGCCAACGATGCTGGCAATGAGGAATTCCGTGTCATCTTGCTGGAGAAGGCCGGTGAGCTAGGTGCTCATATCGTCTCTGGCAACGTTCTTCAACCTACTGCCCTCAATGAGCTCTTGCCCGACTGGCTCTCCGAGGACAATCCTTCGCGATTCGAGGGCGCAACCCCCGCCAAAGGTGACCAGATGCGCTTCTTAACCGAAAAGTCCTCTTTCCCTCTGCCCACGCCCCCGCAAATGCATAACGAAGGCAACTACATTATCAGTTTGAGCGAATTGACTAGATGGTTGGGCGAGCGTGCCGAAGAAATTGGTGTCGAGGTCTACCCCGGTTTCGCGGCCAGTGAGGTTGTCTACAAGGCAGATGGGTCAGTCAAGGGTGTTGCGACCAACGATCTGGGATTGGGACGAGACGGACAGCCCAAGGACACTTTCGAACGTGGAATGGAGTTCCATGCTCGTGTTACTCTACTCGCTGAGGGCTGCCACGGTAGCTTGACCAAGCAGGTTATCAAGAAGTTTGATTTGCGTCGGGACAGCCAGCCGCAGACATACGGTCTTGGAATCAAGGAAATTTGGGAAATTCAGCCTGAGAAGTTCAACTCTGGTGCGATCACACACTCTATGGGTTACCCTCTTCCCAAGGATACTTACGGTGGAGGCTGGATGTACCACTTTGGAGACAACATGGTGAGCATTGGCTTGGTGGTAGGATTGGACTACCCTAACCCTTGGCTTTCGCCATATGGAGAGTTCCAGAAGTATAAGCAACACCCCATGATTAAGGAAGTCCTTGAGGGAGGCAAGTGTATTTCCTACGCTGCCCGAGCCCTCAACGAGGGTGGATTTCAATCCATCCCTAAATGTGCCTTCCCTGGCGGTGCCTTGATTGGTGACACTGCAGGATTTTTGAACGTTCCCAAGATCAAGGGTACCCACACTGCAATGAAGTCGGGCATGCTGGCAGCCGAGTCCGCATTTGCGGCTCTGCAGGGTGAAGAGGATAGCGGCACTGTATTCCTGTTTGACTACGAGAAGGCCCTCCGCGACTCATCCATCTGGAAGGAGCTCAAGGAAGTGCGCAACATTCGCCCGTCATTTAACGGACCATTGGGTTTCTTCGGCGGTCTGCTTTATTCCGGATTGGAAGCCTATGTGTTCAAGGGCCGCGTGCCATGGACGCTCAGCCACCACGGCACTGATGCCGCCGCCACCAAACCCGCTTCTCAATACAACAAGATCGAATACCCCAAGCCCGACGGAGAAATCACTTTCGACATTTTGACTAGTGTCAGTCGCACTGGTACCAACCATGAAGAGGATCAGCCAGTTCACCTGCAGGTGGAAGACTGGGAGAAGCACAAGGACCTTGCATGGCCTACGTATAAGGGTGTTGAGAACCGATTCTGCCCTGCTGGTGTGTATGAATACGTTGAGGATCCCAGCAAGCAACACGGTGTTCGATTCCAAATCAACTCGCAAAAGTAAGTATCCCGTCATTTTCTCATCGACCAACTTCCATGCTAACCGTTTGCCTAGCTGTATCCACTGCAAGACATGTGACATCAAAGTGCCTACTCAGGATATCAACTGGCAAACACCGCAAGGTGGCGAGGGACCCAAGTATGCGATGACTTGAGTTTCCCTGTGTCAGTTGATATGTAGTAGTAGTCTTTTGTCTTTCCTCCATTCCCCCTCTTGCCCTCACATATATAAATATTTATTTTTGAAGATATTCCCAGGCAAGAGCCTGTGGTACTGTACATATATAGTTCTAAATACCAGAAAAGCGGTACTTTTTCACACTGCAGCAGGTCCACTGGCACCTATGAGGCTATGTATATCCCAACACTAGTACCAAGTGCTACTGCTGCTGCTAGGTATAAAGGCAACTGGAGTCTGGGGCGGGCAGAACCGTGGAATGCAGGTGGAGGTCCACGAGGCGGGATCAGCCGTACCAGATTCCAGTACTCCAAGGCTAGTCCAGTACTAGCCCGCTTGCTTATTTTCTGTCATTCTTGGAAGCTCTAGAGCTTAGTACTCCTAGCACCAGTAGAAAGACTGCTCTCCAGTACAATCTTGATAAACACAAGATACCTCTCTCGTACTTTGTACAAGCGGGGGAACACGTGGATTGCGGTCAAACAGATCAAGAGGCAACAGGGAAAAAAGAAAGAACAAAAGTGAGGCGGACTTTTTCCCCAAGCGCCCACCGCCAGAACTGTTTTCTTCTCTCTCTCTCTCTCTCTCACTCTGTCTTCTCCCTCTTCCAACCC
>KB644902.1:87556-147071 GCA_000347475.1 Penicillium paxilli ATCC 26601
ATCCTTTCATCCTTTCATCCAGTTTATCTCTGGTGCGTGTGTACCCGACGTCCCAACCCAACCTAAACCCGACCTTTCTTATTGTTGGGAAGAACAAAGCCTACCGCCACATCTCCCACCCCCTCGTCCCTGATTTGGTCACGTCCCAACACTCGATTCGGTCGCTGTCCGTCTTTGGCTATCTTTTAGCCCTGATCCATTTTCCTTGCATCTTCCCCGGGGTTTGGATTGTGCTCTGGCCATCGGAGTCATGACGGAGGTGTCATCCACTAGACTCTATCTTGGGAATCTTCCCCGCAATGGTATGCTGACCACCATCCTTTCCTGTTTACTATGCACGTCGACCCTGGGGCGCATTCCAGCCTGCACCTATGGATTTTCCTGCGGCCCCCGCCTCGAACTGTCCGTGGCCCACTTTCCTGGGAGGGTCCTTTTTTTTCTTGGATGAGCCCACTGGCAGAGGGAGATACAGAGGCCTGGGCTGTCGACCTGGCGGTTGTTTTTTTGCTATGCTTCCCATACAGTTGAAAGCTGATTACAAGGTACCCCGCAGTCACCAAACAGGATATCGAGGAGCATTTCAGTACCCATGGATCGGGTAAGATTACGGAGATCAAGCTGATGAATGGTTTCGGCTTCATCGAGTATGAAGATGCCATGGATGCTCGCGATGTTGTGCCTGGTATGTCCCCTTTTTGAAACTCCTATTCATATCCCACTCACTTTTCTTGACTAACACACCGGCTAGCTTTTCGTATGTACCACTTTTGGTCTCAAAATCAAAAGTCCGTTGATTGGTCTACTAACTATGACGGTAGATGGCAGTGACTTCAAAGGTGAACGACTGACCGTGCAGTTTGCGCGTGGTCCTCGGCGCAAGGAGAACTTCCCTGGTCCTCCGGACCGTCCCGCGGCCCCGCGTCCACGGCGTACCATGTTCCGGATGCAAATTTCCGGTCTTCCAGAAACAAGTTGGCAGGTTAGCAGTCCATACCCATCCCTCCCTTGGATATCCTGGATTTCAAAACCCCCGGCCACCCATTTCTTTCCACTTGAAAACCTGCATGCCCTTCAGCCGATGGTCTTCTACCCAGTCATAGGCTCCTGACTCTTGGAATCATGGCCATCCTCTCTCGCACTTGGCGCCTACCTCAAGTAACCCGAGGCGAAGGAGCGTTCGTGTTGTTGAGGTTTGGGAGACCCTTATCTCCTGCGCTAAATTCTATCAATCTCTGGATACCACCATGCCTGGACGTAGAAACCAACTGCCCCCCTCCCGATTATCCACTTGGACCTTTGCCCGGACATATAACTCTTCCTGGACCTGGACTCACCATTCGATAGGACCTTAAAGACTTTGCCCGCCAGTCTGGACTGGATGTCGTTTACTCTGAAACTGGCCGTGAACAAGGAAGAGGGTGGGTTAACCATCCGCACCCCAAGCCAGGCCTGGCTTCCCTTTATTTGCCTAGAAACCCCCAATTAACAAGGACAAAGGTTTGTTGAATTCGAAACCGCAAACGACCTCAAGACAGCCGTGGAGAAGCTGGACCAGCGAGAATTCAAAGGTTCGCGCGTGACTTGTGTTGCGGATGTAAGGAGCCCAATATCATTCCCGGATCGAAGGATACGTACAAGGACCGCCTCTCATTCTTTTCCAGATCCAGAGCCATGAAGACCGTCCCTACCGGGACCCGTATCGGTCTCGTTCCCCGCGCCGGCCCTACCCCCCAATGGATGAATATGACCGCCGGTTCCCGGCTCCCCGAGGATACAGCCCCCGGGACCACTACCGCGAGCGATCACCCATCCCGCTTCGTCGCGAGTACTACGATCGTGATGGATATGGACGTCGTACTCCCCCACGCCCTCGGATGGAGGACTACCCACCCCCGCGTCGTCCCTATGAGGACCCTTATGATGCCCGGCCTCCACCCCCTCCGCGCCACTACGATGATCCTTATCTAGCAGCCCGGGCACCCTATGGCCGTCCTCGCTCACCACCTAGAGGGGAGTATGTCGCGTATGATCGTCCTCGCTACTGGTAATCGGCCGATTGTTCACTCTCATCCCCTTGGATGTCTTCTCTGCAGATGATTTTTCTTTCTCTCGTCTCTTCCCTTCCCTTCCATCCCAATACCCGACACGTATCGTATTGACTTATTTTTCGTTTTGATGGTACCAACGACTCGTTTACAGCTTTCATCTGCCGAGGTTTCAGCGTGCTCTTTCCCAATGGTTTGATGGTTTCCCGAAGCATGTTTTCTTCCCTGGGGGTTGGGTCTCGACAGTCAACCTTCTCCGAATTTCATTTCTATGGAGCTTCATTGATTTCCGTCAATTGAAGTACTGGATTCTTTTTTTCTTCTTCGCAACTGCTTTATTCTTCTTGATTGATTTATCTTTCCTCTATTTTTCTCTTCTCTTTTCCCCCAGCCATCCACTTGAATTAATTGTACAAATATCGAAAGTTCCGAGGACAGGGCAGAAACAGTCAATCTCCTTCAAGATTCCACTGCATTGAAGGCCGACTGGATGAATGCCTCGAGGATCCTAACGAGAGTTAATGGATGGAGGCCACGGTCGTGCTGACCACGTCCGTTCAGATAGCTGTTATTTTTAGGCCACAATCGACAGACACAGTTCCAGAGCGTACATTCTTTCTTTTTTCCCCTTTCAAGATTACGAGTATTTGAGAACAGGAAATGACCAAAAAAGCACAGGATGTCCAAATAGACTCTTACTAAACCTTGAATGGTAGATCATTGGTAGCATGGGACAGCTGCCAGTGGGAGGCGATACCTTCCGATGTGCTGCCGTCATGATCTGCAGCCCCGCCCAGAAAACTTCCCGCTCCCCCGCCAAAACCTTTGAACCTCACAACGTCCCTCCATAGCTTCAATCCGACACTCCAAAGAGGCCAATTTGACCTCACGCATCTCAATATGGCTGAGCAAAGATCTGCCATTCATATCCCACCGACTCCACCAGTCCTGGACAGCGTGCGTTTGCGCAACATCGAACTCCCTCTCCCCGCGGCCCCAGACCCATGGCATCGCCCCGACAAAGCCCAGCCTTGCATTGCTACCCTAAAGCTTTCATACTCCTCTGCTATTGCAGCCGCAGCCGCAGATGATGTCTCACTCTCGCTCGATTATGGCAAGCTGTTCCGTCGCTTAGAGACGGATGTTCGCGACATTGCGCACCACAGCTCATCCGCGGAACACCCCCACAAGCACATGATCAGTGTGGAGGGCACGCAGCGGGAGGAAATGAAAGTCAGTGCCGTTGGTCAAGACCCCCGAGTAACTGCTGGAATTGTTGCAAATTGCGGCCTGGGCCTGCTAGACGAAACGGCCGCCGGCGTGCGACGAATGGCCCATGTGCACCAGAGCCCGCGGAATAGTTTTTCGGGGGCTCCGCAGACACCGGCGCCGTCTTCCTGGCCCATTGAAGATATCTATGGTAAATGCGAAGTGACTCTCCATCTGCCAAAGGCTCTGCTGCGCGCTGAAGAAGGTTTCAAGTATCGCAGTGTGACCGTTTGGGGCTATAAGCAGCTTCCGGATGTGTCGCGGGCTGGACAGTCAACTGGAAGATACCCTGTTGTGCTGGAGGAAGAGTTCTCTATTGATGGTATCCGATGCTATCCTATTTTGGGAGTCAATTCCCATGAACGTGTGGAGAGACAGGCTGTCATTATCTCATTGGAATTTAAGGGCCCTGGCCAACTGGCTTGGGGATCGACGGTTGTTGATACCTACCAGGCTATGACGAGGGCAGTTGCAGAGGTACGTGTTAGAAAGGCGCCTGTTTTCGCTATTCTGTTCTATTTTATACCAAACATAGCAAGTACTAACGATCTTACAGAAGGTGGAAGAAACATCGTTCCAGACTGTAGAAGCCCTGGCAACCTTCATTGCACGCATTGTGACAGTGGACTTCGGCAATGAGAGAGTGACAGTACGGGTTGAGAAGCCTAGTGCCCTAGCATTTGTTGAGAGATCTGGAATTGAGATCACGCGGTCTCAAGCATTCTTCGAGAGCCACGAGGTGGCACAGCGGTGATGCCGTGCATGGAGATCGGGAACGGGATCGGGATCACCTGCAGGATCGGATCGCCCACGCATGGAATGTGATCCAAAAGTGAAAGGAGTTCAATTTGTTATTTTATTCTCTCTGCTCGCTGTTGTCAATGAAGATTATTTTCTCTTCCAATTCTCGCTATTGACAGTACAGTACAGTCCGAGAACAACAGGTTAAAAAGTATCCCATACCAAACTCTCCGCCTATCAGAGTCCATGTAATCCGATATCACGTGAAATCCGCATTGGGACTAGAGCCGCCCCGGATTTCCGCCTCAAAGCGAACTTTCATCTAATCTCACCAAGGACCCTCTATCCTTTGTCTTTTCCCACACTTCCCTCTCGTGGAAATTCTCTGTGCTTCAAAATCCCGAATCTGATCTACCGTCCATTTCTCTATGTGCCTGTCTGCGCCATCTTCGCTCGATTCGACCTCCTTGACCAACTTCCTGGTCAACCTGAACCCTTCCTCGTCTGACATCAGTTTCTCTCGCGCACCTCCCAGCTTGCCCGACGTGCCCGCATATCCGCATCTCTCCCACTCAGCCTTGGCTTTTGACTTCGCCGTTGGCGAAGTGATCTGGCTAAGGGTCACAGGTCCGTCCTGAAGGACGGACGGTAAAACTACTTGAGGGATTTCGAACCCGGTGTCGACCCGACTAAAGTGAGAGAAGAGAGACCGACAGAAATAGAAAACGAGGAGGATTGATTCATTCAAATTACTTCCAGTTGAAGTACGTTCCCTCTCAATTTCCAAGGCAATTTGCGTGCCTTTCTTCATTTTCTCCCGTTTGTTTTTAGTGGGGCAAAAGCGCTGGGCAAAAAAGCCCTCAGCCAAAGCTCTGGACCTTACCCCTCCATTCCCGTTTGGATATGGCTGCACATGCAAATGAATGAAGCTGACCATGTAATATGAGTGAACAGTGGCGGTCTTCTAGACTTTCTCAATACTTGTTTGTCCATTAGCACCGTTGTTTGCTACCGATTTACCTACCATTCAGTCGACTATCGTCGGCGACCCCTTCCGGAACACTCGCGATACATTTTCCGAACTCCTAGTTCTCCCGACTAGCAAAGCGCGCCATCATGTGTCCTTCGGAGGCCCAGGACGACATCTCCGTCGGCGATGTGTTCACTCCGCAAGCTGACAGCGCGCAGCCGTCCATCGAAATTCCGACCAATCAACATGGCGCGGATGTCCACATGGGTGATCGGCTGTCACCGCGCAAAAAGATCGCTGCTTACGGCGATGAAGGAGAGAATGCCATGCAGCCACCCGCATTCCCGGCCCTGTTGACCGGAAGACAGCGCCGCAAAAAGAAGAAGAAGCAAGTCGGCCAAGCTGACCCGGCGCTCTCAACTGTCCACGGGTTCACACCTCTTGCTTCAGGTGATGAGGATTCGGATTTCTCCACCACAAGCTCCCGTGCTGTTGAATCGCGACCAGCTACTGCGGTTGGTGGAGCGAGTCCGTATGTTCAACCCATTGCTGGCCATGGGGTGAGCGCTTTGAAGCTTCAGCTGGACTCGCTGAGTTTGTCCGCAAAGCCAACGGCCGGTACCACTGGACTCTGCTCTGCAACTCCAAGCAACGCAAGTGTGTACTCCGACAGTGATCAGACGGAGGTTCTGACCAGCTACGAGGTGCCTCTAGACCAAGATTTTGTCAGCGCGGACGCTGTCAAAGAAGAAGCCATCACGGGTTCGAGCCCAACTGCAATTGCTGGTCAAGGTGCGGATATGCGCAGCCAGATCTGCCGAAAGATGACCGCGGAGGATTTCGAGCCTCTTCTCTGCCTTGGCAAGGGCTCTTTCGGAACCGTGCTGCTCGTTCGTCATGTTGTCACTGGCAAGCTCTATGCGCAGAAACAGTTCCGCAAGGCGTCAATCACTGTCCATAAGAAACTGGTGGAACAGACTAAGACCGAACGCACCGTACTGGAAAGTGTTAACCGTCACCCGTTCGTGGTCAAGCTGTTCTATGCTTTCCAGGACCATGAGAAGCTGTATCTCATCTTGGAATATGCCCAGGGTGGCGAGCTATTCACCCACCTCGCCATGGAGCGTATGTTCCAAGAGGATGCGGCTGCCTTCTACATGGCAGAGATGGTCCTTGCTCTCGAACACCTGCATCAGAATGTCGGCGTACTCTACCGTGACTTGAAGCCGGAGAACTGTCTCCTCGACCACGAAGGTCACCTGCTGCTCACAGACTTCGGCCTCAGCAAGATCGCCCTCAGCGACGATGACCGCTGCAACTCTTCTCTCGGCACAATCGAGTACATGGCGCCAGAAGTTATCCAGGGTAAGCCCTACGGCAAAGCCTGCGACTGGTGGTCCCTTGGTGCTCTCGGCTTCGACCTCCTTACCGGCTCCCCGCCTTTCCGCGCAGGTAACCACACCAAGCTCCAAGAGAAGATCATAAAGCAGAAGCTCGTGCTCCCCTACTTCATCGGACCCGACGCCAAAGATCTCCTCATCCGTCTGCTCCGCAAGGATCCAACCAAGCGACTGGGATACCACATGCCCAAGGATCTCCAAACCATCAAAAAGCACCGTTTCTTCCGCAAGATTGACTGGGCTGCCCTCGAACGCCGCGAATTGACACCACCCATCCAGCCCATCGTCACAGACCCAGCCCTAGCTGAGAACTTCTCGGCAGACTTTACTCAGATTCCTCTCAGTCCCACTTTCGCAGGTGGCTTCGATGATCTGTACGATGCTCCTGGCCGGAAATCTTCTCACCTGTCCGAAGCGGTGCAAGCTTCCGGCGAAGGCGATCCATTCGGCGGATTCAGTTTCGTGGCACCGAGTTCGCTGCTGGATCATGGGTTGGGCGTGATGACTGCGGGTGTGTAGATGCGTGCAACCACCTATATTTTTATCTCATTGGTTAGGCGTTTTGGTCTTTTTTTTTTTGCATTAGTTGCAAATTATCTTGGTAGATTCGGCTATATTTATCCTAGTTGGCTGTATTCTTATCCTTGATATTGTCGTTTGGGTTGAAAACTTGCTATGAGTAGAGCCTGCTTTCAATAGACGAAATCATTCCAAGGCGCAACGATAAACGCTTGCATTCAACTTGCACTGGCATATACTAGTATGATAGAACTACCAGTACCCGAATTACTAGTAACCTCTAGTAACTATTAGAACTTGTTGAAGTTATTAGACCCGTTTTCTTAAAGTGATCATTTAAATTTCGTAAAAAGCTAGCGATACTAGTAGGTAAGTAGCGGTTAATGGTAATAACTGATGTACAATAAATCCGACTAAGTAGTTAAATCCTCATTCCAAAAAGACAAGAGACTCCATCCATGCCAAATTAAAACCCGATACGGAGCAATAGAAAGTAATCTTCCACTTAGTTTAGTTAAAAGAAAGATCTTCAAACTTCACCTTCTTCACTACCACCGCCTTCTTCTGTAGCCGGCGGAGGAGGAGCAGCAGCAGCAGCAGCAGGGGCTTGAGCTTGAGCTTGAGCTTGGGGATCCTTAGCTTCAATCGTACTAGTCTGGGGATCTTCAATTTCGCCTTCTTCGGCGCTGGTGTCTGTTTTGGCGTTTGGTGCGGAGGAGGGCCCGGTGGTGTTTTCCTTTTCGGTCGCTGGAGTCGGGCTCGCTTCTGATTTTTGCGTGGATGCTTCCATTGCTCGCATTGGGATGCGCGGGCGAGAGGGCGGAGCTTGTGATTGTGAATGGTCGGTGTGATTTGTATTGGGCATTGGCGATATAGTGCGTTGGCGCTTGGGGGAGCGTCCTCCATTCAATGATGCCGGGCCGGGAGTCGGTTGCTTCTGGTCCTGAGGATGAGATTCTGGTTCCCGGGAACGTTTGCGGCCGTTGGGCGTGTTGGAGTCGCCGGCCGGCGTCATGAGAGAGTTGATTGGGGTGTGCTCGAAGGAGGTCGGGTTGCTGTTGAAAAGACGGGTTGGGTCTGTGGGGTCGGTGTCCGAAAAGGCGAATTCGGGGTAGCCTTTGCTGAGGTTTCTTTGGACACGCTCGTATATTTTCACGATGAATTTGCAGGATTTGATGAGATCTTCGACGTGTACGTCGATTTGTTCCCACCATGGCCGACCTTGGTCGTCATCTGGGAAGGCAACCTGGGTGTGGCGGGCGGCGGCATAGAGTGCAGCAGCAGCGATGACTCGCGTGGGAAACTGGAGGCAGAGAACTGTGAAGGTGGAATCGTTCAGGAAGGCATAAGCTGCGTGTCGGAGCGGGCGATGTTCTTGAACACCGAAGAACTGTGAATACTCCCACAGCACTCGGTAAGGGGACTCGAGTTGCAGGTCGAAGCAGAGGAATTCGAGCATGACGCTCTCGTTTTGTAGAATGAGATCGCGCCATTTCCAATAATCTTTCGACTGCTCATCAACCACCATATCGGGCTTTTTCATCGCAACACGGCAGCATGCAACCACAAAGTCTTTCATCCGCCGCATCGTTTCGTCCACTTTGAAGGCAACGAATAGAGCCACAGCCGCAATCACCTTGGGGTGCATCAGTTCAGGAGCCTGATCCGGATACTGCCCTCGCAAGGAATATCGCATAAGGAAGCGATGCATGAATACAGCAGCCGTCATGGAGGTTTGTGGAGGCATCCTAAGCATCATGCTAACCTGCCAGATAAACTCTACCGCGCGATGCCGGATATAATCTTCCTTTTCCCGCTCGATATTATCCAGGCGTGTGGGTGTACATTCAAGCTCATCATCGGTGAATATCCATTTCTTCTGCGCATCCGCAACCACCGGGTTGTTCAGGCCGGGGATCGGCCGTGATGCCGACGACTGGTCCATCTGGGGGGAAGTCAAGGCGAAATTTGAAGGATTTAGGTATTTATCGGGAAAAGGGCGAGGTGAGGGACGGGTTAAGCGCGCCAGCGCGCGCCGTGGGCGTGCGGTCTGCTTTCGTGATATCTTATCCCAGGCTTGAAAGTGGGTTCGTCCAATCGCGCATAACAGAGCCTATCATTGCATCGCTGGGTGAGTATTTGTATAGTATAGAGTTGCAAGTTTATAAATTTACCAACAGTGGCGAAGAAGACAAGACTGAAATCTTCCGAAAGAAGAATTCTGAGAGAATGTCGCAGCGATGAATGGAGGATGAGATGGGAAGGGAAGCTCGGGGCGGAACAACTCGGGCCGAGACCGAAGTATAAAACGACGGCACTTTTACAATTTACAGCATCACTTGGTATCTATCAGATTTATATTTGATGAAGATGAGTCTAAACTGAGCAAGATCTGTGAGTATGTCCTCCTTTTCTTTTTCTTTGATTGAGATACATAATGTGACATGATAGTGATACTAGATTGGTAGTTTTGTGGCAGAAGAGAAACAGTAGCACACCGTTGCCCTCCAGGACCAGTGTTGATGAGTTACTCTATCGTGCTACTGATACCTACTAGTAGGTACCTAGGTAGTAGTATATTCAAGATAAAACTAGGCTCTAGTTTGAATGAATGGCAAAAGATATCCTGATATCCTTGCATGTAGGGACATACTAACACATGACTGAGCCCTTACTGATGAAAATTAGCTTCAATGTTTTCATCAAGTTCATCTCACACCTTGCAACCCTCCACCCTGCTCATCCCCGACCTCGACCTCGACCTCGACCTCGCCCGCGGCCCCGGCGGCCACGTCCTCTTCCACGCCCTCGTTCTTGTCCTTGTCCTTCTTGTCCTTCTTGTTCTTCCTGTCCGCTTCCTCCCCGTTGGCGTAAATCGGCTGGCACAATTGGCACGCCAGGTCCAAATGCCGTGGGCAGATCCAACGACCTCACTAGAACATCTGGGCCAGGAGATCCTGGTCGAGCTTGAATGCTGTCCACCGAATCATTGTCAAATATTGCAGGGAAATGTCTGTCGTTGGGCTGGATCATCGTAAACGGTACAAATTCATTCAATCCAGCCTTGTAGTCAGTCAAATACAGGCGATGAGTGGCATCCGGACAAGTCCCAGTATACAACTTGTATCTGGACCATATCCCCAAGAGCCTGTCATCCTGAATGTCTGTTTGGTAACCAGGTCTAGTGGCAAACTCTACATAATCCCAATCGTCGCCTGGTGCTGCCATAACACCACCATTGTTATCGGCTAATATGGCCATCTCAAGCACCCTCAAGTAGAAGTTGTGGTACTCTCCGTTACCCATAAGAGTTCGTGTGATTCCTATGCAAGGTGGAAAACTTGCAGGAGCATTACCAGTAGCGGCCATCTCCATTTTCTGGAGTAATACGAGATCCCCATAGTAGAGCAGGTTCAAATCAGACCCGGTATCATCCAACATGTGAAACTCATGAAAAGCCCAAGCAGGTGCGCCGGGATTACGCACAGCAACACGGATCTAAATTTCCAGGTAGAAGATGAGCATGTCAGCAATTTTTTTTTAATTGAAGCTTTGCATAAAATGAAGAGCAGTACTACACTAGTGATGACTTACAGAAGGTGAAAGAGTATCCTGGTGTGGTTGCCGCTTAGCTACTTGGACCACTGCTTTGCTTATCCTAGGACCAGGACCGTGGAGCTGATAGTACGTAGTTAGGAAGTCAGTGAGATGGATCTAGATTAGGTATTCACAGTTTCACAGTTTCAGCTCATAGAACAACAATAACTTACACCTTCTACCCAGAAACCAGTAGCGCCGCCTCCATTGCTTTTAGCAAGTTCCATAAGCTCCTTGGGACTATATGGTCTGGGTTTCGTCAAAGGTTTCCCATTAAACCAATAGGTCACCAATCCCTTTTTCCAATCTAGTCTCCCTGCATAATAGGCCTTGCGTATAGCCCTCACATTTGGCAATAGCTTGCATTCGTCGCCTTTCTCCATGAGCCATCGCTCTATCTCTTCGAGAATATTCAAGCGCCGCACCACCTCCCAGCTGCGTGTAGGCCATTGAGCCTTCAAAGCACTGCGATAACCTTTTAGTTGAACTCTTCTTGTTTCTTCGTAGTATTATTTTTAACACCCGCGATGAACCTACTCTTCCGTGGCCTTTTGTGCCTTCAGGGTAATCAACTTATGCTCAAATATAGCCGGCATAATGCCCTCTGAGATTCTTTCATGGCATCGAGTGATTTGGGCATCGGTCTCCCTAGCGATTAAGATAATCAGCCAAACGCAAAAGACATACTACTAGTAGGACTAAAAGTACTACTTACTTGGGGTCAAGATCCGGCTCTTGATCATTCCAGCCCTCGGGCAAATGCCTTCTATCATTGATCGGACTCGAAGGCTTGCTCCATCGTTGCCTCGATGGCCGTTTTACTTTCGGGAACTTCAGAACCCCGACATACGACTTATCATACCCCAGTATAGGGAGATCGTTAGGATAACCCGGGAAATGAGGGCGGACTTTGTCTCCCTCCTTGCCGGCTCCATCTTTCTCGTCCGGTGCCGGTGGCTCTTCACGACTCGTTGCTAGCCGTTTTCTAGTGCCGCGACTGGCAGGTTCTTCTTTCTCATGGGGTGAGAATTCCTCGTCAGAGTCCGAGGTCTGGTTGTTAGACGTTTCGTCAGAGTCCGAAGTCTGATTCTCAGAAGTTTCGTCTCCAGAAGATGCTTGTTCTGGGCTCACTTCTTCCACGGGGCTGGAATCACTCCCTTTGCTACGTTTAGATGCTCGAGGCTTGGTCTTCTGGGGGCCCATTTCGAAAGGATCTCGGGATAAGCAAAGAAATTGGGAGTACTGGTAAGAGAATAAAAGAGAGTAAAAGAAATTGGAAGTAAATTATTCCCTACTAGTAGCACTTTCGAGTTTATTAGTATTCTCAAGAACGACTCGAAGTGGACAAAGAATTCCATCACCGGATTATACACTACTACTAACTACTAGTAGTACATCCCTACTGGTGCACTCCAAGGTACAAAGAGATAATTTGAAAGAACTTGAACCAAAACACTATCATGTAGATTGCTTCCAAACGAATGAAATCCAATTAGATGGCCTCGGAATTGATGCGATGTATAGGAGCGGAACATGAAGGTTTCTTTGACGAGTTTTGTCAAAGAACGACTAGTAGCCCTGGGGTATTCACATTAGACAATGAATGAACTAACACCATGGGAAACCGGAGAAGCAGATGTTGGGCCCATCCGACTATTCTGGATGGCCTCAGCGTGCTTGGTGTCGAGGTTCTCCTAGATGGCCATAATGTACTATTTAGAATCATACATTCCAAGTTGCCAGGGAACTTAGTACCGACTCAGTCCATATTTTAGATACTAGTACTGGAGAAGATCCCTCTTTTCATGTATCCAAGAAAACATATGCATGTTTATTTTACTCGAAAGGAATCAAATCCCATTGCTGATTTGGTATCTTTATAAACTGTAACTGTGTCCCAACGCCATGCTAATGCCATGCAAATAAACCACAATTGGAGAAGGATTTATTCCTCCTCACTGACCTCACTCTCGTCATCACTAGGCACATTATACCTGGCCAAGGTTGATGTCTGTGTATACTGGGGGCGCGCAACTTGTTCTTCAAGGGCACTTTCTTCAAAGGCAGCTTCCATCTCTGCAGCCAATGGATCGAAATCATCGTCATCCATGTTGTTACTATCGTCGGCTCCTGCTGGAGTATCGACAGGTGGAGGTTTTGTTTCTCTGGCAGGAGAAGGAAGGCGGAAACTATCCATCTCTTCTTCTTGCTCATCATCATCCTCTTCGCCGTCATCTCGATCATCGGTTGGTGTGTTATTTGATGAGAAAAAGGCCGGGTTCACCTTGAAGGCTCGAGATGGAGGTGGTGAACCCATGTCAATGATCAAATCCCCGTCGACAATAATGTTGGAATTGGGCGATTGAATAGTCTGTTGTGATGCGGAGCCGGTACCGGCATCGGAGAAGGAGGAGCGGCTGTCTTCGAGGTCGGGTGGGTCCACGCGGGGAGTGGGTGCGGCCGCTGGCTCTGGAGTTGACCGAGGCGGTTTAGCAGTGGTTGAGGCGGATGGAGCGGCTGCTTTCGTAGGTCGCTTGGGTGCTCGGAGAGGGTTTGCCGATTTCTTCGGACGAGACATCGGCTTGGGGGCGGGGGCTGGAGCAGGGGCAGAGATGGGTTTGGAGGCCTGGATCACCGGTGTGGTCGCCTTGCTGGTGCTGATGGGCTCCGGCGTGGTAGCACCAGAGACCGAGGCCGGCTGGGCCTCTGCGCCACCCTTCCGGAGGAAATGACGGAAGTCATATGGGTTACTGTCATCGGCAGGGCCTTCGTCTTCACTTGTGTTGCCAGCATTGCGATCGTCTGACGAGGTGTGATCATCATCGTGGTAGACCGGGAGAAGCTCCAAGTTCTCATGGCGCACCTCCTTCTCTGTCTTTCCGGGCCGCGATCGTAGGTTGAAGTTCAGTTTAGTCGAGACTGATTCTAGAACGAATACTTTGCGATCGGGATCAAAGACCAGAACCAAATTGCGTTCGTCGGCCGGGTCCTCACTGCCTTGGTAGGCATATTCCAAGTTATGATCGGCGCCCGGGGCCTTATCGGTGACGGAAAGGTCATAGAGGTCGTGCGACAGGGAGGAGCGAGTAATAGTTGAGCGCTGGGCTGGTGTCGCAGATTTGGTCTTATAATTGTAGTTGACGTTGATCAATCGGCTGGCCGCTTGTGTATCGTTTGCCAGTCTTTCCCCCAAAACAATGGGGTACTCGGCCTGTTTGGTCGGATCAATCATGGTGGAAATCGTTGGGGCGGCCATGACTCCGCACTTTAGAATGTAGTCAAGGGGAGATGTATCGGAACGACATCCAGTATAAATCAGAGAAAATAGGAGACAGAAATACAAGGAGAAAGGTAAAGTAGATATTGGGGGAGGGGGAGTGAATGAGGAGAAAGAAAGAAAGGAAGAGACGAGAGGAGAGGAGAGGAGAGAGATGGGGCAAGACAAAAGGCGGAGACGGAGAGGGAAACGGGCGTCTTAGCGCTAGTTCTATTTCTATACATAGAATGAATCAATGACTTAGTGAGTTAATGAATGGCCCTATAACTGAATGTACTATAGATTCCATGATACAACATAAATTGAGTAGTTTAGAGGAGAGAAGAGTGTATTTCGTGGAAAATACTAGAGTGTCTAGTATAGTTGATTGGTCTATCTACTGGTATCATGTATATTGGCTATCCCATCCTATCCATCCCGGGGCGTCCTCTTACAATCCCAACCTCAATGCACAGCAACTTGACTGGTTAATTGTTCCAACCGTCCAGCCAGCGCCCGGTGCTTGCGCATCACATCCTCCCATTCATGACTGATCTCCTCTTCGTCACTCAGCTCCGTCAAGATCATTCCGAAATCACCTCCGAGACGACCAAGACTAGCCGCACAGTATAGTAACTGCGTCAGCAAACTTTCTCGAGAGCTTCGATCCCGTACATTAGGAAGATATGTCCGCATGGTGTCGGTGAGAAGCTGCACGAGATACATCGGGAATGTGGCGAGGGCCGAGGGGAGTTTTTGCAAGGGATCACTGGCTTGTGCTGGCTGAGATGCCAATTTGTCAACCTTACTGACCCCTCGTAGCCCAGACACGGCCGGTTCACTCTCGGATTGTTCGGAGTCGAATATGTTCTTGTAAAGCGAGACGATCGCGAAACTTTGCTCGCGGAAGATCTCAATATATCGTTTCAGGTAGCGACCAGTCTGCTGGCCATTTGTCCAAGTCTCGGAATCCTCCTTCGTACGGGTCCTTCGTTGTGTTTCTTGATCGGCAAGCTCCCGAAGCGGGTCTAACGCTTCCAAGGTAGATACCAAATGTGCCAGTCGACAGATTAGAAAGACGGCGCCCAGCGCTCCCTCTCCGGATCCCGACGTTGTATCATTCTGCAGTGCCTCCAGGTCTGGGGCCACTCTCCGCAGCCACCCGACGGTTCGCATACCAGCTGGCAACCGTAAGTTTTGAGCTCGGAGCCCTGAAATGAGATTGGTGGTCATCTCCTTCATTGCATCCTCTGCCTGGGATACTACATCCTGAATCAGTGGGGAATCCGGGTATAATGTTTGAAGTCGCTTGATGTGGGCATGCAAATCGAGGGCGGATGAATAGGTGGTGGATGCGGCGCCGGCACCGGAGTTGGCAGAGGCAGCTGAGACGGCGGTGGAGAGCAGAGAGGGTAATTCGAGGATATCAGAGAGTCTATCAACATTGCGGGCTAGTTGCATGGCCTTTTTCCGACGTTCTAGAGCGGCATTATCTGTAATTTTGCTGTATTTGGTGGAAAAGCCCACGGTCTCCTCATCGAGTTTCGGAAGAGCATCTCGGAGCTGTTGCGCCTCGGTTGTCAATTGGGGAATCTTTGTACGGAGGGTTGACAAGTTATCGGCGGAAGTGATAAATGCGCGGTGGGAACGGTTGGACAGGGCCTGGAGGGAGAGGAGGGTTGAATGGGAGGATTGCGCGAGAGACTGTGGTTCTGTAGATTGTAGAGAGTCCAAGGAGAGGGTGGACAGGCGAGTCAGGTACTGCTCGGTGGTGGCATCGTTGGTTGGAGTATTTAGATGTGGAGCCAACAAGTCCAGTAGAGAGTCAGCCATGTCTCTCTGTGTATCTCTCAATCTCCACTGAGTATGTGTAAGGTATGTAGATATAATCACAGAGGTGGAGTGTGTAAATGTAAATGCAAAAGGTGGAAGGTGGACAGAGATGGTCCGTGCATTTGGGCGATGGACTCTCCGCCAATCTCCAATCTCCAAATTCCAAACTTCCCAAACTTGCAAACTCCCACTGGACTGGGGGAGACTAAACTGTCTTTGAAAATACTTCTTCTTTTTCTCTTCTATTTATTACTGCTCTTCAACTGATATACTTGCACTCAAGACTTTCAGTCTCTTACTATCTATTCTGAACCCCTCCCCCTCCCCCACATCGTCTGCATCTCTTGTTCCCACATGTGCACCCGCAACCATGGGGAAACCACGAGTATGTATATTCCTTTCTTTTCTTCTCGAGGTTTTTTTTTATACTTGTGTTTCAACTGGATATCAGAGACTAACTTATTACCTCTTGCCTGTAGATGATCATTCTTGTTCGACATGCACAGTCAGAAGGAAACAAAAATCGAGATATCCACCAAACAACCCCAGATCACCGGGTCAAACTCACCCCTGAAGGACATCGCCAGGCACGAGAAGCAGGTCGTCGTTTACGTGACCTCCTTAACCCCGATGATACTCTTCACTTCTTCACCTCTCCATATCGTCGAACAAGAGATACAACAGAAGGCATGCTCGAATCCCTAACCTCCGACTCGCCATCTCCGTCTCCCTTCCCCCGACACACAATCAAAGTCTACGAGGAGCCCCGACTACGAGAACAAGACTTTGGAAATTTCCAACCATGTTCCACGGAAATGGAACGCATGTGGATGGAACGTGCTGACTATGGTCATTTCTTCTACCGGATTCCGAACGGGGAATCTGCCGCAGATGCATATGATCGTGTCAGTGGATTTAATGAATCCCTCTGGCGACTATTTGGTGACGAGGATACCGCCAGTGTGTGCGTGCTGGTCACTCACGGCCTGATGACGAGAGTCTTCCTGATGAAATGGTATCACTGGAGTGTCGAGTACTTCGAGGACCTTCGGAATATCAACCACTGCGAGTTCGTGATCATGACCCACAACCCCGATAACCGCAAATACATTCTACAGAATAAGCTGCGCACGTGGTCCGATTTGAGGAAAGAAAGAGATCAAGAGAAAGAACGGGAGCGGAAAGCTAAAGGGACTGATTCGGCGGTTAGCTCACCTACGGATAACGTACCCATTCGACGAAAATGGGGCGGTTGTCCGGATGGATGCACACATGGCATGTCCTCTGGTGTGAAGCAGTCTTTAAGGGCACAGCTGGTAGACTCGATTAAATCTGAACATAACCATGGACAAAGCGGCCAGACGACGGCCAACGAATACAACTCCAGCAAAACTGATCAGCCATCTTCAGGATCCCTCAGATCCCCTACGAAGCACAACAAGAGCTTCGACGGCGGCTTCAACTTCCCGAAGAGAAACGAGGCGGATCATCATAATAATAACGACAATGAACACGACAATGATAACATGGCTCGCCCAGTCGACGATAATGCACAGCCAACAGAAAACGAGAACACCAACGACACAAACCAGCCGCGCAGCGACGGTTCCGAAACAAAAGTCAACGGTGTCCGCCCCGTTAGACCTAAACTCCACAGCGTACAACGCGATAGCGAAGACCACCTCCTTCACCCACCCGCGACATCATCATCAACAGCCTGTCTAAAACTCGCACTCCTCCACCTCGGCGGCCGCGATGGCGGCGGCTCCATGAGCGGCGCCAATAGTCTCGCACCATCCGACGACGAATACTCCGATACGGAACAACACGTTCCCCGAAGCGCAGTTCATAAATCATCACATACCCACTCTCATTCTCAATTTAATCCACGATCAGCTTCGAATCCATCGCAAGAGCTGTCCGAAGACGGAGATGATGAACTTAGTACCCACCCCACGGAGGATTCTCGGAAACCTCGCTCACATCATGTGCATCATCATTACCATCATCATCGACATACTTCATCCGTTGCTTCGCAGCCGCCACATCATCGTATGGCTAATATCCTCGGTGACGGCGATGATATGTCAACGCATTCCCAATCGGAACAATCTCCAGGCCACGATTCGCGGCGGAGCGGTAGTGAAGAGCACCAGCAACACGACCATGCCAATGAAGATCAGAATGAGAAGCTCTCGCTAGAAGCTCAGCGGGTGGAAGATCAGAGTCTGCGTGGGAGCGTATACTAGATTGTTTTTGCTTCTTCTTTTTTTTTGTGATCAGCTTCAAGTTGGGCGTCCTTTTACATACACCTTGCTATATTGATTCCATCGGGTTATTTGGTATAAATTGGTTTAAAGAAAGGCTTCAGATTTGATGGGTTACATGCTTGGGGTTTGGTTTGCTTTTTACTCCCTCGGATGATAATAGTGTCAAATGAGTCTACGGTTTAGGATTATGATGATATGATTAAAATGAGTGATTTGATTTCTTCGCGATGCTGAATAAATTCTTTTCTTCTAAATCCCTGTTTCTCTTCAAAGCGTGAGGGTCGTCATAACCCACTACGAACGAGTACTGACGATGCCTAGTGACCTGGGAAGGTCATACTAGACAAGATGATCACTCAGCTCAGGACGAGGATCTTATGATCTACTGGTGGATCCACTACTGTAGGATAATATGGAGAAAGTGGGTAGGACAAAGACAATAGTTTGTCCGATTTTTCATCTTTATATGAATCGTCCTGAATATCAATCAAAATGAAAAAAAACCCAGCCAAACTTGACGCTCGATTCCAGCCAGGGCACCAGGCAATGGAAGCGAGGAATTAGACAGGACAGGGCAATTTGATAGAAGAGAAACAAAGACGAAGCACGAATAGACTACATAAAACACCGAGATCCCTGACGTTGGGGTCTTTGGGGTCGCGAGAACCTGGCTCGATCCCAGATCGATCCCAGAATGGGGTGTTCATGCAAGGGAAAGGGGAGCATGGAGGGACACAGACACAGTGAAGTCAGGAACCACCAAGCTCGTTCGTGGAAATCCCAAGCATCCCCTCCCGAACGGAAGGACAGAAGGGAAAAGGGTGTGGTCGACGAGGACTTCAGCTCGGGGAGTAGAGAGGTCGGTGGCGACTTAAAGAAACATAAGAATATCAAGAAGACAGGAAACGAATTCACGGTTAGGTAGCAGCGAATCGAATCAAATCGAATGGAATGGGAGATCGCAGATCGAAAGAAACAAGCGATTGTAGAATATGAGCGAAGAAGAGATTATTAACGCCGGGTAGAGACTGTAGCGTGGGGAATTTGAAGATTGAAATAATGTACCGACATAAGAAGAAGAAGAGAAAAGCTGGAAGAAGAAAATGAAGAAGCATTCTATGGGTTATCACCGCCAGACGAAATGCCAGGAAGTGGAAATTGAAGGAAAATGAACCGAAGATATGAACCGAACAAGGTCATGGGTAATAAACAAGGTCAGATTTTAAAAGGTATTCGTGATCGTCGTGACTGCGGCCCCGGCCAGCGACTTCGGGAGTGAGGTCGGCAGAACCAAAAGAAAATGACCCGACGAAGTCACTGTGGTGACACGAGTGCTCAACATGCTTGAGTGTCATCAAAGACAACATGATGGAACTGAAGTGAAGATCGTCGGTTGGCCGGGGCGTGCCAATGTCGCCGCGGGAGCGTTTTTCCTCTTTTTTTTGGCTTTTTTGGGGATTTTTTTTTCGCTTAGCCGACACGAACCAGCAAATTGCAGAACAAAAGTACTTTTCGGGGGTTGACGCGGTATGCCGATCGCTCAAGGTTTGAGTGAAGTTGGCCAGCGAACCAGGGAAAATGAAGAGGGCGCAATGAACCAGTGACAAGAAAAGTAAAAAACAAGACAACGGTATCATCGAAAAAAAGGAACCCATGCAATATCACCCAAACGTCGAAAGAAAAATTCTAAAAAAGAAACCAGACAAGGAAGTGGTCGGGAGAAGATAAGTTCGAGAAGAAGACGATGAGACCGGGGACGCCGCGGCTGTCGTTGGTTTCGATCGTGTATCATGAAGTAAATCAGTAGAAAAGCATCAAGGAGTAAAAGAATGCGGTCTAGCCTGCAGCAATAGGCTGTAAAGTAGGGAAGGCGCTGTTGCACATGTAATGCTCAAGATGCTTGGCACAGTACATACAAGCACAGGACGATCCGTGGCCGGTCCAAACACTCTGGGCAAAGGGCAGACCATAGGCTGGAGTGTGGTGGTAGGACGGCGGTTGCGATCGAGGTGCCGATTGGGAAATGTACTGTGGTGGAGGGGGAACCCAAGCCCGTGAATAGGGAGGGGGTGGGTTCGAGTAGGCCCAGGGACCAACCGAGTAGTAGTCAGGGGTATTCGGACCACTGTGCGGAGCTGATGGCGGCGAGTACTCGGAGGCTGCGGGGTTTAGCCAGGAAGTCTCAACGTGTGCGCTTCGTTGGTACTGAGGCGGAATGGGGCCTTCAGGCGACATGAGAGGCTTGGAGATAGCTTGCTGACGGACGACGTTGGCGGTGTCCAGAGGCGCAAGGGTCTGCTGGCGAGACTCGTGAGCTCGGGCATTGGCCTTAGTGCTCCAGGTCTCCCAGTGACGACGCCATGAAGCGAAACCATCCTGTTGTTCGTAGATACGATCATGGATCTTCCACTCAAAGGCGAAGAGCCACTCGAGTTCCAACTTGTTCAATTCGGCCACAGGAATGTTGCTAACTTCCGCCCAAGATTTGTTCTGGAATGTGTTATCGTCAAGGAATTTGCTTCCAAGAAGTAGAGCGACGGTCAGCATGCGATAGATCTGGCCGCTGCTCGATTGAAATACGCGTTGCGCCGAAAGCATTCGCATGCGGCTGGACAAGTAGAAGAGACCGAGCAAAATGGTGGAGCTCGGCAGGCGTGTCGAAGACAAGATTTGATAGACGTATTTCCGAAACTGCGGGGGAACAGAGGATCCTGGGGAAATGCTTCGCGCGAAGTCAATATCTGCTAGGGTGATCTTGGTGTTGTACAAATCATACATTCCCTGGGTCATTTCCGCCACGAAGTCGGACATGCGATCCATCTCGTAATCCAGATGGGCGGCCACGCCTCCGGTGGCTTTTTCCTCCTTGCGGGGCTGCTCCTGGTGTTGCTGTTTCATCGGGGCATCCTGGCGGCGGTACTGTTGCGGGATTGCACAATCCATGGGGGGAAGCTGGACGTTGGACCGAATGGGCGGCAATGTAGTCGCCATAGGTCCGTACATCTGTTGCTGGCCCATAGCGTGCATGTCCCGAGGGTGCATCGGTTGCGCGGACGAGGGGTGGAGGTTCATCGGGTTCGGTTTGCCGTAACACATGGACTGCGAAAACTGTTCGATGAACTCGGAACCGCTCTGGTGGTAGCGAGGCGGGAACGCAGGGTAACCGATCGGGTAGAACTGGGCTTCGTCCAGGTGGCCACCGCTGTTGACGTGAGGAGGTGTAGGCAGGCCGTGGCCTGCAGAGTAGAAAGACGGCATATCGGAGAGGGGGTAAGGGGGGAGAGACCAGTTCAAGACGGGGTGCAGTAGACGAGTTTGACTACTATCCAATTTTCACCTTGGTCAGCGCCGCAATTTGTGGCCCAAAGATTAGATGAAGGGAGGGAGAATTCGAACCGTCTACAACTCCACGACGTCCTGAGCCCGGGAGAAAATTGGAGAGAGGGGCGCTGTCGAACGAGCGCGTCGCTCCTATTTGGTCGTAGTGAACGTCTCTAGTTGAATGACATTGAGAGAAACTTCAACCAAATGGACCGAAGACAAACGAGAGTGAAGGAGTGTTGGTGGTTGGCGGAGGGGGACCTTGACAAGACGACCAGGCACTAGAAGATCTGAGCAAGAAATTTCGGTTCTTTCTGTTTTCGCAACGAGTCGAACAAAATTGGATAATCAAGCCACAGAGTCACTAGTCGAATGGTTGTTTTGGGAGGAAGGTGTATCCTTGCACCAAAGACGAATTTTTTTTTCGATTCCTAGGACACACACACACGCGTTGTCCCAAATCGAGATTCAAAGAACAGACAGAAAAGTAAATTCCCTCGCGTAGAGGCAAACCTCCAAAAGAGGTCAGCAACGACACTTAGTGAAAAGCTCGTTGGAAAAGGGGGAGGGGGAGGGGGGAGAGAGAAAAGGAAGACGAAGAGAGAAGAGAAAAAAGAGGATGAGGAGGAAGTCAGGAGAGGTGAGGGAAGAGAGAGAGAGGGAAAGAACAGCCCTTGTCCACACTCTCGCTCTTTCCCTTTCCCACTTCCCACTGTGTGGAAAGGACCCCGTGACAATACGTGACAGTACGTGACGGGTCTCGACCCTGGCACAGCCGCCACAGTTACTGCTGGTCACCCGTCCGGGAAGGCACTGTATGGTATGGGAGAAGTCACCGCAATACAAGTCAACCCGAAACCGCCCCGGTGTACGAAGTACAGTGACAATACGAAGTACATTGTGTGTATGGAGTATGGAGTACATTAATCTCTACAGTACAGAGTACATCCTAGACAACCATCCAAGACAAGTAGTTTCAGTCCTTTCAGTAGTTACATTTTGTATAGACTATGGCCGGCCTTGTCTACATATCCAGTTCGGTTCATTAGAGTGACCCTAAGCCATGTTCAATGCAACCACCGAAAAAAGAAAGGCCCTGTTCCACCTCCAACTTGAACTTGAACAAAAAAAAAGAAAAAAATCTAAAAAAAGGCCCACGGACTCGTGCGGGCCTTACCTAAGCCAATGATGATGTGGAGTCTCTGCACAAGGCCTGAGCGTCAATCCTTTCCTCAGAACATACCAGCCGTTGCGCGGTGACCACTGAGTACAGTATGTGAATACTGTACATGTCTACACAGTACTGTAATGCTCAGCGAGGACATGCAGAAAGACAAAAAAATCGCCCCGAGGGAGGCGAATCCAATCACACGCTTTGCGTCCGTCATCCCCCCATCACTACCCGCCATCCGGCGACGCCTATTACTATCGCTCCGTACAACCAAGCAAGGGCGATGAGTTGTTGCCAGTCCCTCTGAGTCACAATCACCGGAGGCCCGTCAAACCAAGTGATCCCTGCACCGTGAGCAATAGCGTCATGCCGCATGGCGTGGTGACGGTGACAGGAGACAGCCAGAAAAAAAAGAGAGTTAGGGGAAGGCAACACTGTGACCGCGTCTCAGTCTGTAGGTATCTCTCATTGGACCGGCTTGCTTCAAGCCATGATCCATTACTGATTATTTCTCTTTTTTCTCTCACTCTCTCAAATGGTCTTGGAGGGGGAGAGGGGGGCGAACAGTTGTACATTTGAACAGCTGTACGGAGTACACATTTTACAGTACATACTTGCTTACTCCTGTACAGTGTATATGTACTGTCCAATGTGAAGTACGGAGTAGGGGTTCCTCGTTCCTTGACCCGCCCACAGCACCTGCAATCATCCTGCATATTGCTAGTATCTGCTGTCCCCTGTCCTTCTCTTCCCCTTTTCCTCCTCACTCTTAATCATGCATCATCTAGACATGGAGGCATCTAAAAGTTTGAACTAACAATCATACTTCCCGAATGTATCCATGGTTACCCTACTAACCAGTGTTCCCCCAGAACAACACAATAAACTCAGCGGTGAACTCCCCTAACCCACTCTTCCCCCCTCTTAGTTAGTGACTAGTTTACTAGTTTACTAGTTCAACTCCTCCCGGGTGGACCATTCTCACCGGCTCCGGCTACGGCTACGCTCGGCCCAATATAGTTGGGCACTTCTCATCTCCTGAACCCCGCCGTTAGGGAACTTCCGGGCGCACCCCTCTTCTTTTGGTGGGGGAAGCGGAAGGGAAAAAAAAGTAAAACTGATATTAAACAAGAATGGAAGGCGAAGAAGAACTGTTAGTGTATACTAACTGTGGGGCCTACACATGTGGTCGAGAACATTCAAATGAATGGATTAGAAATATAGATTCTATTGTGATTCGGATTTAACGGAGTAGGACGGACTCGGAGAGTGCCAGTGCAGTGAAGGTGTCCTAGTGTACCTGTGGACTGTTCCTGAAGAAGAATGGCAATCCGCTACTGCCTGATGCCAGCCATGCCCCAGGGTGGACTTGGACTATACTGAACACTGGAACACTACCTAGGTATGTACATACTAGGTACCATTTTTGAAGACACCAATCACAATTAAACCTTGACCATATGAATAAAAATAAATCATTTACAACGTTGTTACTAGTGCAGTACTATAATTTATCCCAAGGTTCCATGCAAGAAGAAACCCCCGTAAAAAAAGACTCAAAACGAAACTTCGACGGATACAGACTTGTACTACTACTACAACAATGACAGCCCGAGGTAAATTGTAGTGATTTTGAATTTCTATATGCTAGCTTTTTAATTTTGTAATGCAACCGTGCCAGAAAAAAACACGAGAAGCAAAAAGATTCCTGAGACAAAAAGATGAAGTGTAAAACAGTTCAGGCGCTCGCCTGCCAGAACAGAACAGAGGGATATCACTAAGATTCAAGAGGAACCCGCGCAAAAAAATGACATAGACTCGTATACTCGATAAGTTTCGTCAGGATGGGAGTGGATGGGAAAGACTGAGACTTAGACTGAAGTCAGCCTTCCGTGTTTTCCGCCCCCCTCTCCCGGTCGAGCCCATCGTCAGCCTCAAGCAGGCAGCATAAAGATGCGAGGCGCAAAGGTGTAGGTGCGAGTGCAAGTGCAAGTGTGATGTCAAATGCAGGTGCATGGTGCAACGAAAATAAAAACTCCGGAACCAATGTTCCAAGTAAAAAGTAAACCAAGTCGTGAGTTCGTGACAAACAAATAAAGAAGCAGAGTAGGCTGTAGCCCTTTTTTTCTTTCCTTTCCTTTCCTAATCCTTTCCTTCCCTTCCCTCTCTATTCATCCTTTAGGCTTCCAACCAGGCTACCCAATACATCCATGATGACCTTTTCATCCTTGGGTTCTCCGCCAGGGAACGAACTCTCTGTTGCATTGCCGAGGACCCGAGCGCGGGCACTGCGGAGAACCTCCCGGATATAGTTCTTGTCTTCGTAGTCTTCCATGAGCACCGCCTCAAAATCGTCGAGAGCCTTGTTAGCGCGCTCATTGAACGAGGACGATTCCGGTGGTCCGGTTGGCCCAGGGTTGGTCTGTGCAGGAAGCTGCTGCTGCTGATGACCCTGAGGTCCGGGTCCAGGCGGTGGTGGGCGCGTCTGCTGTGTCTGATGATGCGGAGGTGGCACATGATGAGGCTGCTGCGGGTGTGGCTGCGACTGGACCGGTTGCTGATGCTGGTGGGATTGATAGGATGGACCGGGAGGAGGTGGAAATGATTGATGTTGGGTGTTGATTGGCGGTGGTTGAGAGGGTGGAGGTTTTGGTGTTGAATAGGGAGATTGGTGAGTTTGGTGAGGTTGATGAGGTTGATGAGATTGATGATGATGGTGGTGGTGCTGCGGAGGTGGTGGCTGCTGCTGTTGCTGCTGCGGTGGCGGCCTAGTGGATGGTGTTTGTGAAGGGGGGTTTGAGGCGTAAGGTGAGGTGTAAGTGGAGGGAATTGTTTTAGCGAAAGCCGCCGGAAGACTGCTTCGAATAGTGCTTGGGATCGGGAAAGATGCTGGAGCTGGAGCCGGAGCCGGAGCGGGTACAGGAGCAGGTTTAGATGTAGGAGCAGGAGGAGTAGGAGCTGGCCCTGGCCCTGACACAGAAGCTGGAGCAGGCACCGGAGTAGAAGCAGTGGTGTTAGCAGCGGGTGTCTGAGCAGGTACCGGCATTGGCGTAGGCGCAGGCACAGGTGCAGACGCAGCAGCAGGAGCAGCAGCAGGAGGAGGGGGAGCAGGGTTCGAGATGGGAGGAACGGCTGCCGAAGGGGGTGGATAAGGACTTGAATGTTGGGGAGTTGCCGATGGCGCAGAGAAGTTATTGGACGGCATCGTAGAGAACTGGAAATTCTGATGCTGGCCTTGATGCTGATGCTGACGCTGGTTCGGCATAGAGGCCGGCGGTCCCGAGGGCGGCGCGTAGGAATGAGGCATAGGATGCATGTACTGCTGAGGTGGTATCACTGGAGGAGCTTGAGGAGGTGGAGGCGAAGGACGTCTCTTCTTCTCCTTCTCAACAGATGCGCCAGGTCGAAGCTGCCATGACCATCCCTTGCCATCTCGTTCGGCGTGCATGAACAGGTGTCCATTGCCATTCAGATTGTGCCGAACACTTGATGTCCAACCTTCAGTCTCACACTTGAAGCGGAAATAGGGGTACTTGAGCTTCAGCGCGCGGTATATTTGCTTCAGAGTCATCGGAGTGCCGGCCTCCGTCAAGGCGTCAAATATAAGAACAGCATAATTGTAGGGAGGCTTGGCCAAATCTTCCGGCGAGTAAGCAGACTCCGGAGGATAGTTTGGAGACGGTGAACGTGAGGGCTTGCGCTTCTTGACTGGCGGAGGTTTGACATATTCCTCTGGACGCTGCTCTGTAGGGAATTGACCAGGCTCGGTGGAGGGGAGAGGGAAATCCATAGGAGTTCCATCGCCCTTCTTCCTTTTCGTGTACTTGCGTTTCTCTGCGGGTTTAGAAGAGGAGGTTGGTGATTCAGCTCCAACGGATTCTTTGGTAGTCGTTATCGTCTTGCCTGCCTTGGTTGGGCGATTGGCTGCCGGCGGAGTAACACCACCGTTAGCTTCACGTTTCGCAGCCATCTTCTGCTCCCGAGCCAACTCAGCCCTTTCGCGTTTCGACATGATTCCATCTTTGGGAGGTCGACCAGGACCGCGACGACGTGCCGGTTGATCCCCTTTGTCGCCTGATTCGATCGAAGGAACAGCCTTCATGTAATCGTCATCCTTGTTTTTGAGGCCAGACTTGGTAGCCTTCGATGGTTCCTTGCCGTCAGGACTGTCACTCAGAGCCTGATCCATATCGTCAATCTCATGCTCGGCATCGATTTCATGAGCTGCGTCTGCGTCAATGTCTGCGTCTGCATCTGCATCTAGATCCTCTTCTTCTGCTTGCTGTTGCGGCTCCTCGACCCGGTCTGCTCCGGTCTCGCCGATGGGGACATCAGGTAACAGGAAACGTATCCTTACGCCACCAATCTGAATGTAGTCACCACTGTGTAACGGACGAAGTTGCCCGGGAGAAAGCCAATCAGCTCCGATGAATGCACCATTGCGGCCCATGACTTCCATCTCAAAGAGATTGCGGTCAAAATTGTAAGCAATGCGAACATGTCGGCGAGAGATTCCACGATGCCCAGCGGCAATGCCATCTACTGTTGAAGGGGGGTGGATAGGGATTGTAGGACATGAATCGGGGGAGGGAAGTAGAGCCAAAGCATCAACAGGCTTTGCATCGCCGTTGGTCTCTGATTGCAGAGATTGCATGGCAAGCGCATTGTAGTCTGTCACAGTTGTTGTTTGCAACTGAGCAGGGTTGGCACTTAGAGGCATTGCATTCTCATCGAATGAAGATTTCGATGAGCGCCTGCTGATATTGAGGTTGGCGGGAAGATGTGGTGGTACATCAGGATCGAATCCCATAATACCACCGCGGTCACTAACCACACTGCCCATCATAGCAGCGCTTTCTTCCCGTTTCATCCTATTTGGCGTGTGAGAGGTATTGCCGCCACTTGAGCTCTTGGCTCGAGAGCTCCGCACGGCCTGCCGGAACTGAATCTCTCGCTGATGGGCGGCACGCGCGGCCCGGACATCTCGCCCTAGAATGAAGGAGTAGGTATTGACATAAAAATGGCCATCATCAAACTCTAACTTGGCGAACGCCTGGATCCGCGGTTCTGAGCCTGCCACTGAAGCTGATCCATCTTGATATCCGAGAGCTGAGAGATCAGCCCCTTGTGAAAGGTAAGCAGCCGTGAGCAGCTCGTTTTGCTGGAGAGCCTCGAAGGCATTCTTGGGCGCAGCGGCGAAATCGAAGGGAGGGAGTAGGGATGGCTCCAGATTGGACTTGGGATTCAAAGGGTCTGAGAGGGTGTCCATGGCAGTCGCATTTGATAATCTATGTTGCGCGGTGTTGTCTGCTCCTTGTTGGGTCGCATCAATCTCTGCCAATATGTCGGTGGCAGGTTTTCCGTTTCCATTTGAAGTACTTTGCATGCCCCTTGATGTTGAGGTTGAATCTTGCGGAGGTTGTAGTTCGAGCGCAATGTTATCCTGGATCAATTGGTCAACAGCTGGGAAGCCATTTAAGTCGTCCATCTTCACATCCTGCTGGTCTGGTTGTTGTCCGGGGGAAATTCCAGATCCAGTCGCATCGGCAGAGTTCGGCGCAGAAGGATTTCCGAGTAGTTGGGCGAGGAGAGCGCCGGCGGCGGATTGGGTGTTCAAGTCCTTCTGGTGGTCTGCAATACTTAAACTGGAGTCGTGGGCATCGGAAGACTCAGTCTTGATTCCCATGGAGGTGGCGGGCAAGGCCTTGGAGGTTGGGGCAGAATTATGCATGTCGCGGGTTGCGGAGGCACTCCTTGAGGCGGTAGGAGAGGTATGATCGTTCTGTGAGTAGCCATAGTCGTGCATGGGCGTATCTGGACCTGAATCAGGCGGTCGATGGCCCACTGCTGGTGCCGTCATGGTCTGCGACGACATGGCTCTGGGAGGAGACGAGGGAAGAAGCAGCTTTTGCTGGGCGATTCTCACTGGAAGGCGGTGAGGAGGAGGAGGCTTGCCGGGTTGGTGGCTGCAGACGCCCGTAGAATGGACTACTGCATGGTGACAGGGTTTAGAAATGTGAACAAAAAGGGGTGGTGGAAATGAATAAAAGGTAAAATTGATCAGGTATCAGATCAGACTGAGAGAGAAGAAAGAGGAGAAAGAAGAAGATCTGGGTATATGTTGAGAATCAACGATGGGCCATCTGCAGAATCGAACCCCCCCTGGAGTCGATCCGGGACAAATTTTCTTCTCGCCCCGCTCGAACCTGGGAGGATCCACTTGGTGCCTGTTCACCGTCGATGTTCATAGATGATAATCCAGGGTATTCTATGGTGTATACGTAGGTCTAGAAGAAGTACAACTAATAGTACATATAGTTGTGACTCATTATACCCTTTTTCTGAGTCATTCTCATCTACTATAGGCATGGATTGGTTGAGTATCAATCTGCTGGGATTTGAGTTGTATAGAGTGAAGCAATGGCTTTGGTACACTAAGACAAGTTCCAGACATTCTATCTCCTAAACAGACCAATTACACCAATACTAGTAGAAAACAAGTACTAAATATCAACTAGAGAATATCAGCTTAGTATTAGCTAGTCATTCATATAGCACTTGTTACTACTATTTAAGACAGTGGGTAAGCAATGAGTCTACTATGTACAACTTGAAGTGATGTTCGATGATCCATACTACTTCATAGTTGACTACCTTAACCTCACAACACAGCATTGCATTACTAGCAACTCACCAACAAAACTAAACCAGATCATTCTTTAATATTTCTTTTCAAGATCAAATATTCCTAATTTTTACTATTCTGCTTTACTAAAATCTAATTGTCCTGGTAAATCTCCTCTCCAACCCTCCTCTCACATGCAAGTCATACTGTGGGGGAAGCGGAGTGCAGAACCGACGGATTGGGCTGCCTCTTATCGGCGCACAACCCCTCCAGCTCCAACTCCTAACGGAATATATTGGAGTTTCCCGTTGGACTCGAAACTTGATGATCCACTAACATAGATCTTTCCCTTCACATCCCACCCCAGTCAAAATCAAACCAACAGCCCATCCATCCACAATGCCAAAAGCCAAAAAGCCAGACCCCAAAGCCCCTCCATCCACACGCAAAGCTCCCGTCCCACCAAATTGGCCACCACTTCGACCGCTCCTCCCAAACGCCGATCTCACCCTCACCCCTCTCCTCACCGACCAAATCTACCTAATCAGAAACTTCTTCCCGGCCTCCCTATGCAAATCATACGCTTCTTTCCTCGCCTCCCTACCCTTGACCACTACACCCGGGAAACCGAAGAAAGACGAAGCGGTGCGCGTCAATGATCGATTTCAAATTGAGGATGCGCAATTTGCGGAGATGATTTGGAGTAGTACTGCGTTGAAGGAACTAGTCACGACCCGCTTTGACGAGGACGAGGACGAGTACAATGATGACTTTGACAGCTATAATGAATATAATGAAGGCGACAGCACATCAACGTCCGAACGACCTGATCTAGCGCAGAAACGTCAGCAGGTATGGGGCGGCGAACCATTGGGCTTGAATTCGAATATTCGTATCTATCGATACTCTGCTGGTCAATTCTTTGCACAACATTGTACGGATTCCCCCCTGGCAAAAAAAGGAACTCAATGTTAATGTCTATAGATGACGAGTCGAATGCTCTTACTTTCCTCCCGCCATCATCTACCAAGTCCGTGCAGGCGCGGACAACTTGGACTCTTCTCATATACCTGACTACATGCTCAGGCGGCGAGACTATTTTCTATCCAGAACCGACACGGGCAGATCCCAATCCTGAGCCGATTGAAGTAGCGCCGGAGACGGGGTTAGCATTGCTGCATCGGCATGGGGATCAGTGTATGTTGCATGAAGGGGCGGAGGTTACTAGTGGGGAGAAATGGGTTTTGAGGAGTGATTTGGTTGTTGCGAGGTGATTTTTACCACTGGGCCTCGTACTTACAGGGTCCAATGTCTGTTGTCCATGTTTTGAGTTATTAGCCTTTGCATGTAGTATACCGGTGTATAGTACTATGGGGATAGAGAGTAATGTGTAGGTTATATGACTATCATGAACTGCAGGCCACATCGGGTAGCAATATCGATGCTACTAGAATTACTGGTAACTGCTGGCACTACTCGACTCAGTTCAAAACAGAATTCTAGTCAATTTGCTCGGTCCAACGGGCATGGCATGAGATACTCATAAGCAACCAGCAAGATAGTATGACAAGGACGATAGTAGGTCCTGGTCAAGAGACCACATCGCATAAAAGAGACAAGATTGTAAATACAGGAAGGTCGTAAAGAGTGGCGAATTGGTAGTAATAGAGACGGAGGGGGAGGGGGAGGGGAAGGGGAAGGGGTGACAAGGAAGCAGGCACAAATAATAGATAGAGGAAGAGAAAAATCAAGAACAATTGAAGCAGTAGAACAGACACAAAAAACTATGATGATTCGCTTGGCCTTCATTCCACAAAAGAGGTCCACAGGATAATGGCATGCACGTCTAAATCAGCGCTGGTCATTCCATCCTGGCCTCATCTCTTCTCTGCACAGAGCTAGCTCATCATCGAATTTTCACCGGGTCGTATCGTATTGAGTCGAGTTTCATGAAGAAGACACAGGAGACTTAGTGGGATCCACCTTGTAATCGGCGCGTCTCATAATCTCCTCCACGGGTCCGAGCAGTCTCTTAAATCCATCTCGGCCCAGGCGGGCTACCTTAACATCAGTCTTGGTGACAATGCTGGCAGCACGAGGCTTGTCATCGAGCAACGCCAGCTCGCCAAAGTAATCTCCTCGGCTATACTTCTTGGAAAATGTTCCGTCCTTGAGGGCTTCCGCTTCACCAGACTCCAGGAGGTAGAAAGCATCACCGGGGTCGCCTTGGTTAATGATGGCCGAGTCGGCGGGATACTTGATTGTATCCAAGGCATCGGCGATTTTGGAGCGCTCGTAAGGTTTGAGCGAAGAAAGCAGAGGAACCTCCTCTAAGAAAGCCTCGTACATGCGGCGGCGCTGGAATGCAGAGTCCATCAGGATGCGGCGGAAGGTGATTCGATCCAAGGCCCAGAGAGTGCTCTTGGCCTCAGTGGAAATAACAGTAGCAGCACGTGGGGCGTTGTACATCAGAGCCAGTTCACCGAACGAGCCACCAGGTCCGGTGGTGGCCACCTTGTTTCCTAGACCATCGGGACCGGGCTGCACCGAGCCAGAGGAGTGAATATAGATATCGAAGTGGCCGTTTTCCACGATGTAGAAGTAATCTCCTGCATCACCCTGGGAGATCACCTTGATATCCTTCGCCGGGATAGGTTTCTCGACAAGGGCGTCGAGAACAGTCTTGAATTGATCATCGTCAAGATGCGAGAAGAGGAAGTTGCTGCTCACTGCGGTCTTGAGACGGGCAAGTTGGTCTTCAGTTTTAGGGTGGTGCGGGGGTGCCCAACTATCCGAACCGGCGGACGTGGGGTTCAAGGATTCTGCAGAGACGGAAGTTCGACGACCAAGCGCGTAGTTGCTCGGGAATCCCTGGGCGGATCCCGTCGGCAGAGCCCCGGGCTCATCTTCTCCCAAACCCGAACCCAAATGAGAGTCATCGAAGGGACTCCGTGAGAATAACGACCCCGACCCGGCACCTCCACCTTGTGAGCCCGCCCCGCCAAAAGCACTTCCTCCGAACGGCACACTTTCGGTGCCCGACGAGCCGGCGTTGGATTGCTTAAAAGTCACATCAGTGGGTGACGTCACCTCGAATTCCTCGTCTTCTGCAATCTTCTGGATGCCGGAGGATTTCTCGGGTTTGGCAGAGGTGTTGATGAAGGGACTGGTGCCCGGGAAGGAGTTGAAGCTTTGCGCCATAACTGTGAGGATCCTAGGGGGCCGGAGAGGCCACCGCTCCGGCCGAACTGAGCGGGTGGATAGGGAATAAAGGGGAGATGATTCTCAGAAGAGAGTGAGGGCGAGGTATGTGGGAATGAGAGAGGTGCAAATGAGTAGAAAGTAGAGGGAGCGAGGGAGATCTGCCAGAGATGGTTAGAATGAGAAGATCAACTGATGAGTAACATTGACTAGAAGGAGAGGAGAAAGCAGAAGGCAGAAGGCTCCAAAGTGGAGACGGGAACGAGCAGGGGACGGAAAAGAAGAAAGGAGGGGAGGAGAGTGGAGGAGGGGGGGGGGAAAAGAAAGGCCGTGTGAAGACAAGCAGACTCACATTGCGTTAGACTATAAAGAAGAGGAATTAGAAAGAGCAAGACCGGGTATAATTGGCCTCAAAAGCTAGACTTCTGGGATGCAGTCGGGAAAAATGGCGAGAGGAGGGGTAAGAGAGGAGTAAAGTCGGGGCCTGGTCTGAGCTTCTTCCGTCGATCATGGTGATCGACGTCACTCGTTCCTCTAGAGTTTTTCTTATGGGTGGAGAGAGAGAGAATAAAAGGGAGGGAGATACTAGTAGAGACAGAGTGAGAAAGTCTGGTTACAGAGGAGTCGATTAAGTTTTGTGAGAATGATTCTATCCACTAGAATACAATATTGAAAATTATCCAGTGCACACACGACTAAAAAGAAGCTTCGTTTCCCCCTCCCCCCGCCACCGACTTCCAGGCGTCTTCTAGAACCCGAGGGTCACTTTCTGACACTTCGCCACCCGGATCCTGAAGAGAATGAGACATAGCAGTGTATAGAATACTGTATAAGGTATAATATGGGACATTGGATATACTGAGTGGCAAAAGTGGGTTCCGAAAAGTATTGAAGTCATCCATCCGTTTTCAGTCTTCAAAGCTACTGGTCTGCCTTAGTTTAGTCTCTTTGGAACGGAGACTTCAACGGATCCCCACATACAGTATGTGCATAGTTCCTTTTTCTTTTCTTTTTCCCTTCTTTAAGTAGGCAAATTTTATCTCTTGCCCACCATTGACTAATAGATTCATCCCTTATTGAATCTTAAGTCCTGAAGAAATCCAATTCTGTTCTTATACTTCTATTCATTCTGCCACGTTAGACTTCAATCGGTTCTTGCTGCCCGGAAGAGGCGGGTAGTGTCGATCCCCTCTACGGAGTACTGCGTACACTCTTCCTCGACACCGCTACTCACTGCGAGTATATAGTGTACTCGCATAATTACCTAGGTACTATTGCTACTAATTAATACTATAGTGTTACTATAGTGTTACTAGTTGAATACTTAGTACTAATTTGAGTAGTGCTATATGTTAACCATGTACAGTACTCCGTAGTGCCAGTGCTAACTAGTGCTAGTGCCACTCTGGGCATTGACCAGGCAAACCTCAACCCTCGCAATGTCCAGCAAATTGAACTACCTTAATACCTACTAGGTATATCATTATCCACTTCAAGTACTCCATTGGCCTCTAAAAATATGATATTCCCTCTCCAGTATCAGTGTCAGTGCCACTGCCATACTATGGTCACAATAGTAACATTCAGCTTTGGTCTAGATGTGGCCAATGCTGACCAGGTGCCAGTGCCATCATGGCCCCACGGGAGCTCGCCCGTTCGGGGTCCAGCGGTGTAGAGACAATTCGACGATTCATACTTTTTGCCCCTATGCACCCCTCCCTTCCCCTTTCTGGTACTAGTAGCTTAGGGTCCTCAATTTAGGTCTAGATTAAATTCCTGTAGATAAGTGAAAAGATTGGGGATAAGGGTAAGGGCAACTGGTTTTATTTAGCGCCCACTGGCAATACTTTGAGGGTAGTCTGAGTCTTATTCTTGCTCTTGTTCAGATCAGGGCAGAGCAGGTCTGTGTCACACCCCACCCGATTTCATCCCAAGGAGCTTCCCAACTCTTCTCTTCCTTCTCCTTTCCAACCCCTTTGTCGACATTTACCACCAATCTTTCCGGTTCCTGTGGCGGGGCTGTGCAGACTAGTAGCAATGGGGTCTTTTACATTTCAATGGTGAGTTCGTCTTACGCCCCCGCGGCACCCGGCCGAACTAGGCCTGTTCGCTTCCCGGGGCTCTCTCTATCTCTACAGAGTACACTCTTGTGCGTGAAAGTGTGGCCACGCACACGCAGATAAATCCATATATTTGACGCACGGGAAAGAGCTCAAATTATCCCGTGGCACAGACAATATGAATTGGCGCGCTGACTGGACGGTTCCTCGCATTGGGGTGTAGGCCTTACGACGCGAACGAGGTGTTCGTCACGGGCACTTTCGACGATTGGGGTAAGACCGTGAAACTGGACCGGGTAGGCGACATCTTTGTCAAGGAAGTGTCATTGCCAGTGAAGGAGAAGATCCAATACAAGGTATGCCTGTTCTCTTCTCCCTTTCTTTCTTTTCTTTTCTTTCCCAATCTTTCCCTGAGGATAGTACAAGCAAAAAGAAAAAAAAAAGAAAAAAGAAGCTGCACGTTGCGGTGAGAACAGCTGCTGCCTGAGGCCAGAGGAATCCCCAGTTTTGCCTCTGGCTGACGTCACTTGCGCTGTCCCGCTTTCCCAGGATTCCCCCTCTCCTCTCTCTGCTGCCCCCAAAAGTATAAAACCATCTCTGTGCCACAGTGAGAAAGACTCCAAGCTGACATATCTCTTCTTTGTCTCTATCGCATAGTTTGTTGTTGACGGCAACTGGACTACGGATCGCAGTGTGCGTGAAGAAAACGACGGAGACGATAACATTAACAACGTCCTTCTGCCTGAAGAGATCAAACAAAGTGACTCAACCCAACCCGCTACTGACGCAACCATGTCTGGTGTGACCCCCGATTCTACTACCGCGGCCCTGGCTGCGGGCGTTCCTAAAGAGACCAATGGAAACCTGCCCGGTACCTTCCCTGACACACCGGGACAGGAGTCCGAACAAATACTGTCTGTGAACCCAATTCCAGCCTCGGGTGGCTACGGGAATCCGATCAAGTTGAACCCTGGCGAGAAGGTCCCTGATGCTAGTACCATCCATGGAAATACCGTTGAATCGACCGTGAGACTGGATAAGGAATCATATGAAAAGGGCGACAGCGTGCCTCTGGGTAGCGCCGGTACTCAAAACGACACCGCTGGACCCAGCGCCTTTTCCGTGCCCCCAGTGACAAAGAACTTCATCCCCGAGTCCAGCCTGCCCATCGGTGGACCTGCCCAGCGGGCTGCTTCCAACGATCAGGAACTTTACCACGCCGGAGGCCCTGCTCAACAGGCCGCTATGGCCGACCCGGGCGTTACCATCCAGTCGGCAGCTCCAACTTCGACCACCGCCGCTCTTGCCGCCGATGTCCCTCTCGAGAAGAACCGTCAGACCAATGGCACCGAGCCCGTTGAGGATGTACCCGAAGTGGTGAAGGAGTCAATCGCCGAAGCCAATCAGGCCCCCGAGGCAACTGCCAACAAGGAGGCAGTCGAGGAGAAGAAGGATGTAGAGAACGAGCTTCACACCAAGGTGCCGGTGGAGGAATCTGCTGGAGCCCCAGCACCAACCGCCACGGCTGCTACCACATCTACTGCCCCAGGTCAAAACCTCGTTGTTCCCCCGGTGGTTGACTCGGCCGATGTATCCCCAACCTCGACTCCTCCCCCGGGGCGAACATCCGCCGCACCTGCACCCACCTCTGTCCCAGCAGTGACCACGGGCGTCGAGACCTCACAAACTGATAAAGTCAGCACCCCTAAACCCGCCGAGTCTGCTCCGAGCTCCAACACCGATGCGGCCAAGAGCAGCACTGAGGGTAGCTCCAAGGATGAAAAGAAGAAGAAGCGACTGAGCGGCTTCTTCAGTAAGATCAAGGAGAAGCTCAAGTAGACGCGTTCACGTTGCTGCTCATGTTGATGTTCATGTTCACGTTCATGTTCTCACCTAATGATGGATTGATTGCCTCTCTCGAACCACTAGACGATGGCATTAAGAGCCGGAGCCGGAGCCGGAGCCGAAGAGGCTACTCTGGATTGATTGTACGCACCGCACTGTCTGATTTATGCTTATGTTTATGTCTTTGCTTTAAGCTTTATTTCCGTTTCTGGTTTGGTTTATTTGTGATTTTGATCTGGATACCTCATCTGCTCGCACCGCATTGTCTTCCAGCAAGCTTTAGCACTGTTTACTACTGCTGTCCCCTTAATACTAGTACCGATATGTGATGGACATGCTTCGTCTAGGAATATACTTAACCCCGGGGCCCGACTTATGCGTCTACTGAAGATTCCAAGATATTCTCATAAGTGTGAAATGAAGCGGTTATTAATTGATGGTATTGATTAATTGATTAGATGTTTTGTAGTATAGTCACATCCGAGCCTGCTTCCGTTCCATCCCATACTATCACCCGGAACAGGGCATATCCTGGTGTAGAAGCTGTAGTGTTTGAGCCCTTTCTCGACTCAATTCACGTAAATGTATCGGTATCATCACATAGTTTTCACTATCGGCATGTTCAAATTGGGTGTCAAAATGGTATTGCATTGCTGACTTGACCATTCAATTTGACCGGGTACCCCAATACACTAGTAAATCCATCAGCAACTTGAACTTGCTTGAACAGCAACACCCGGAAACAAGCGATAGAACTTGAACTTGAAGGTTGGAAAAAATACATACTCTCGTCCAGTCTGCGTACAGCCACAGCCACAAAAGATCGAAGCGGGCCAGCAGATCACCTGTAAAACAACGAGCGAGTCAGCGAGTCAAGTCAGCGGATTCACCCCTCGTCTAGCCAGCCTTGTTACGCCCAGACCCGGGGGCTCTCGGTCCTCGAGTTCGGATAGGCCGGGCTCCTTGGTCCTTGGAGATGTGACACACCGCAGCGACGATTGTAGCGCAGAATCCTGGACAAGTACAAGTACAAGTACGGAGTAAGCATTGATCTTTTTTATGAAAGAGGAGATCCCGGGCGGCGATCGATACCGATGTCCAGTCCAGCCCTGGAGATGAGGCTTACCTAGTGTCGGACCGACTACTTTACAGTGACATGGGTTTTGGTCGGTGCCGCATTGGAAGCAGATAGGGAAGATTGGGAAGAAGGGGAGATCGCACATCTTGTGAGTTGTGGGATTGAAGATGTGAATGTGATGTTTAATGAAGGAATAGCTGAGATCAGAGAGCTCTTGGAGGGCAGAGGTCTGATATTCCCCGGATCACAGGCTGTTTCATGGCCTATACCGGCTGTGGTTCTATCATAATGACGCAGATGAGATCGTGATCCACCGATCGGCTGCGGGGATACCTCCCGTATGTGCTAACCTGTTGTTAGTTGTTAGTAGAGATAGTACATCAGGCATAATTATGGATAGATCATAGATGACTATATAAAAGTGTAGGCAGTATTCTGGGATACCAAATCTAGAACAGCAAGTAATCGGAATTAGTCAAATTTGGTACAAACTGTACATACAGTACTTCGTACTCCGTATGTACAGTGTACTCATGTTAAAATAGAAATGACTAATGTCGCGGCCACAGCCACAGCCTTAGCCAGCCACATTCTTGACCAATCACAGCGTGTCCCTCCATTACCCCATTCAGGCTCAGGGCCGTTAGAAGGAATCAGCCCCTGACGGCCGTAAGTTTCCCTCTGCACTCTGTAACGCCATGTTTCATGTTTCACATTTCTACTGTTTGTCTGGCCTGCTTCCTCCTCCTCCCCCTCTTCCTTCTTTCAAACTTCCCCTTTGACATATCCCTGGGAAACACCTTCACCCAGGCAGCAGTTTATGCCCAGCATACCAAGCCTGCAAAAATACCCATCTTACCCGAACACTGGCCACCTTGGCAATCCACAACATCCCCTCGACTCCACACCTCAAATCTCTCAAAGCCACAGCACCCCTCGCCTGAGCCACTTCAACCGTTTCCATCTGTTTCATTTTATACCTTTTCTCTCGACACACGAACCCTCCCTGCGCCTGAACCAAACACACACTCTCTAAACCATGGCTAAATCCAACATCGTCCCCCTCATCCTCCTCCTTCTATTCGTCGGAGTCCTCGCCGCCGTCGGTTTCGTCGCGTACAGCATCGTCCAAGGCGTGAGCAAGACAACACGTGAGAAGATGGAAAAGAAAAACGTCGTCTTTACAAAGGACGGAATGAAAGTGAACGTGAGGGAAATCAAAGATGAGGCCTATAAGGACCGTACCCAAAGGTTTGTTTTCTTCCTCCTTTTCCTACTATCGCGTTGTTCAGTTAGATCTAACAGAATCGCAACCCTAGTGTCCTCGTCAATATGTGGAACCACACCTCTTTCCCCGCGTATAAGAGTCGGCTTTGGGATATGCAGGGACCAAGTCAGGAGAATGGGGCTGAAAAGCGCAAGCCGTATGTTTATTTGTTTACCTTGCCCCCGGGTCTTCCCCAGGTTAATGCTTTGGTACTAACTTTGCAATGATAGGTACTCGAAGTAAATCGACTCTGCAGAACTTCGTCTCGTCTGAAAATTTTCGCCTACGGCCATAAATTCACCCGCTATCCCCTACTATATACCCTCTTATATACGGGAGCCATTTTCATTTCCATTTTGATTCGCCTTTCAATTCCCATTCTTTCACATAATTATACTGCGCACTTCATCTTCATTTTCACTCTTCTTGTTGATCTAACCTCCCATTTCCATCTCATCTCATCCCATGATCCGCTTTCTGGAAATGCGTCATGATGTACGATAATGTTTTTTCTTCTTATGCTTCATCTTTTATACCCATCGCCATCTGGGTCCGGATATGCTGTGCAGTGATCACTTCCAGTTCAGAACTGGTCGGGTTGGATTGGTGCGCTGTTTGGTTGGTTTTGCATATACATTTTCTACCTTTTCTACCTTTGTTCTTTCAATTGATTCAGATTTCATGCGTCTCTAGTTTTGGAGTTTGTTCCCTTAGTACTCTTGTCAAGATCGTCGTATACCCTCATGGCCCGGGGTGAAGTATGGTAATTTGTACTAAATTCAACTTGGAAGGTTCTTATATGGATTCATCCCAAGTGCTAGTACTAGTATTATGCTTCAAGGCTTCACACAATACAGTGCCTGTTAGTAGGTAGTTCTATAGTAGAATTGCTATATAGAACATGCAAGTTTGAAGCATACTAAATAAATGAAAGAGAAAATGTATGTTTCTAATCAAATACCTAGTAGGTACCCACTGAAGAATAGTATGCAGCAAATCAATCAACACCACCGTTGCCAGCCCACTGGCACCTACGAACTCTCCTGAGAAGCATAATAACTCTCATCCTGATTAAGAAGACGAAAAACCTCCGGCTCAGGCTGCCCACTACCACCATACCAGGTAGGCGTACTAAGAGTCTCAGGCGTATTCTCACGGCCCGAGCTCGTAAACACAGACTCGAAAGTCTTAGCCCACTGCACGCGATTATTTAACCCTTCTAACTCCCATAGTTCCTGCAGGAAGTGCAGGATTGAACTGTGCGTGTAGGCGGAGTCTTTGGCGTACATTGTTCCTTCGTTGTGGATTAGGTGGTTTGCTGGGACCCAGGGGGAAATCAGGAAGGCGGGGACGCTGGTGATGGGATAATTGTTAATTTAGCTCGTTGGATTTTGGGAGTAGTACTAGTATGGGGGTTGGTTGTTCATGTCACGTACCGGACACCTAGACGGGTAAAGTCGTATGTCACGTAGTGATCGTCTGACATGCCCGCAAAGCCGATGCCATCTTCTGGTTGGGGGATGTTCATTGGAGGGGGGACGTGGTCTGCGAAGCCGCCGTGCTCGTCGAAGTTGATGATGAGTAGTCTGGATGCTCATCAGTATTGAGTTGTTTGAAGCAGCAGTAGTAGTAGTAGTAGCGCAAGGGCAGAACTCACGCGTTATCCCAGTACTTGGATCGACGGAGTGCGTCGTATAAGTGTTTGACCATTTGCTCTCCGGCTGCCATGGGGCTTGTAGGATGCATCGAGTCTATCGAGCAGCACTCCGGATTGATGTAAGAGAATGTAGGCAGTGTTCCCTCTTCGAGATCCCGATAGAATTCGGTGGCGTGGACTAGTTTGTCCATGGCGTTGTCTTGAGTCCACTGTTTGAGTTAGAGCCGACTTCATGCTAATATTGTCATTTTTTAGATAAAAAGCTTACCTTGTACATGAAGGCATCGACAATATCTGTTTCGTAATACTACGAAGAAGGGTCATGTCAGTTGTGGTCTGTCTCCAGATATTGCTGGGGTTGTCTCTCACATTCTTCCAGCTGATACCCTTCTTACTCAGTGACTCAAAGATCGATGTTGCGCAGGTCGTTCCAGTGACATTGTTCCAGAAACCAGCAGACTGGTCTGTATTGTCAACGAATCCGCAAGATGAACCGGAAGTAGCGAATTGTCGATTAACATTGGTCGGGCCAGGGTGCTCAGAGAACTATGATGATAGATCAGCATGTGAACAATAGGAAAAGCACAATTCTCACTAACATAAGAGTCAAAAAACGCAAAGTTCTTGCCGAGCTCAGCCAAAAGGGCCGTCTTCTTCTCATTGTAGGCTTGAATGACGAAAGAGGTATCACCCGGGGTGGAAGAGTACTTCTCTGACTGACGCTCCACAAAGCCCGCCATATTGGGGACATCGTCCTTGGTCACGTTCCATTTGCGGAAGATCTCATATGTGACGCCAGCGAAATCGTGATCGGGATCCTCGAGTGGAACTTCTGTTTCGTAGGGTGCTGCGCAGAGCAGCAGCGGCTCTCCCCACACGGTCCAATTGGCATTGGTGTACTCATTACAGTATGTGACGCCGCGAAGGTTGTCGATATCAGGATTGAAGTCCCAATACCCGGCAATATTGTCGAAGGAGTGATTCTCTAGAGTGAGGTAGATGACATGCTTAATCTGTTTTCGAGAGGTATTGTGAGCATGTCGATCATGGGTTGAGCTAGATCAGTACTGATGGTTCTCACTCACGTTTTCCCGTAATTGACCCCAGGTTTGTGTACTTCGGGCTGTCGGACGAGCCGATGCCGTGGCGATCAACCCTATCAGGGCGGCGTAGGCCGAGAATTGTTTCACCATTCTGCTTGCTCCTCTTCTTCGGGGATGATAATTGATCTTCAAGGGCGTCAAAGGGACTCAAAATGACGGCGATACGCGATCAAGGGGGAGTATGCAGCATTTTATAGAGTGGAGGGAGGGAGGAAGGAGAGGAGGGGCAATTTCCAATATCTTTGCCAATAGACAAAACGACTCCTCCGAGTCTTGAGAGCATTTCCCACATCTTTACCTTAATGGCATAGGCAAGCGCGCCTATTGCCCCAGAACATGCGAAAGGAAATGAGTCTTTCCCATCTTCAGATAATCCCCGATAATAGTCATCGGCCACCCCCGAGCTTTAGAGATCAACCTTGCTTTATTTCCCGCATCTCCATCTACACTTATCATTTTAGGGCGGAACTAGATCCCCCACGAGGGCAAAGTCCGACGCTATCACAACGGCGTCGGCACTGCAATACCGTCCGAGGATTGTCATTGATGGAGGTGGGCCGTGAGATCCACCGTGTGAATGTTTCTACATAAGAAGCTCGATCTCGCTGCAAGGAGGTGTAGACAGAAGTGGGGTAAGCTAGAGGTTGGATGATAAGAGAGTGAAGAGAGGAGAGACGGGGAGGGGAGGGGAGAGAGGAGAGGAGTCCGTGGCACGCAGGGGAGGACCATATCGGGTGATTTCGATCGCGTGCAGAAGTCGGCAGATGAGGAATGTCAAGCGGTCAAATTTAATCCTTGCACTAAATGAATAGATTGACAGTTGACTCCGTGACCATGTGCATACCCTACTCTAGGGTATGGTATGTAGAAAGAAGAGACTCAGCGTGATAACAGTTGATCAATCAAGATGGCCCTGTCAATCACGCGTGTACCTGCTTTGCGGTTAGTCCCTCGAGGCTACGCCTGCCCGTTTCCACATGCTCGCCATTTCCAGATTAGTCCAGCCCCACTTACGGGAGCATCTGACCAATCAAAGCGCAGGTATTCCAGAGTAAACAAAAGCCCCGCTTCCAGATGACAATCACTCGTCTCTGATTGGTTGAATCCCCAGATTTAAGCACCGTCACCTCTCAGCCCAAGGTCCACTCGAGTTCCCATCGGTCCACCAAATCCACCAAATCCACCAAATCCAATAACAAGCTCCACTTTGGAGTCGATCCTGCTCGAATCAGCAATGCACGTGCCTGGAGTTACATTCGGTGGGATCAAGGATGCCAAGCACGTTGTGCCTCAATAGGCTGTGATGCACCCTGCACAAGGCTGTTTCTCCGCACTCCCAATTGCAACGCAAGCGAGGTACCTGTCGCTTTTTAAACACTCCCTTCTGACCACGCGAGGACTGTCGTCTGTCATATCCGATCCCATATATTCTTCATATAGTATCTTTCGGAACTCCTTCGCGTGCCTACATTCTTTCGTCTAGTTCGAATTGGCGAACCCCTCGATCTATAGCCCCCAAAACATTCGCTTCAGAGCATGTCCATCACCTCTCTCACCGGCTTCATGTCGAACTACTCGATTCTCTCCGATCGGAGCTCTTCGGAGGATGAAAAAGATATGCACCAACGTTTGAATTCCGACATTGAAGCTGCCGATAGCAAGTCTCGACAAGATTCAGACAAGTTATCCGGCCGCTTCATCGACGGTCGCACCGTGTCCGATGCTATCATCGGCCTCTCAGATGGCATGACTGTGCCCTTTGCACTCACAGCTGGTCTGTCGGCTTTGGGAGATACCAAAGTTGTTGTTTTTGGCGGTTTGGCCGAACTGATTGCGGGTGCCATTTCCATGGGACTGGGAGGATACCTGGGTGCTAAGAGTGAAGAGTATGCACCAATTTCCCCTAGCTTTCCTTTCCGCACAAAATCCCCCAAAAATATTTGAATTCTGGCTAACATCAACTTTTTCCCATAGGGAGTCATACAAAGCAACCCTGAAAGAAACCCAAGCGCAGACTGTGACCGATCCCACTTCTGTCGTGGGAACCATCGAAGATATCTTCGAACCATATGAGCTGCCATCCGAGCTTGTTTCCCAACTGACCACCCACCTCTCAAACTCTCCAATGCTTCCTTCCTTCTTGATGAACTTCCACCACACAATTCCTGAGCCCTCAAGCTCTCGTGCTGTCATCTGTGCCATTACAATCGCCCTCGGCTACTTCATCGGTGGATTTGTTCCTTTAGTTCCTTATTTCTTCGTTGGTCCCAATGATGCCTTCGTCGCTCTACGCTGGTCAATCGCGACCATGGTTGTTGCTCTTTTCCTCTTCGGCTATGGCAAGACTTGCTTTGTTAGCGGTTGGAGTGGACGTCGAAACATCCGCAAGGGTTTGATAGGTGGTGTTCAAATGGTGCTTGTGGGTGGTATCGCGGCTGGCTCAGCGATGGGACTAGTGAAAGCTTTCCAGATGCTGGCACATGGACCGGAACATCACAAGAGCGATTAAAAAGATAGATGGCTTGGGCGGATTGATCGGTTTTATTCTTTCTACTTTCTGGCGTTTACTGCATGGCATACACATGCCCCGGTGTACTGGCGTTTTGTGTATCTTTTCTTTCTCTTTTCTCTCATTGACTGGAATTAATCGACATACAGTCTAACAATACAGTAGTTCGAATACCCTGCTACACTATCCGAAATAAAAATTTATCTACCATCTGATCCTCATGATAATCCAAAAGTGGGGAAGATAGTGAGCCGTGCTGCTATGATCTTTCATCCATCTGCCATATCGGCCTCTCCCAGCGGGATCTGTTCCACAAGAAACCTCCTATAATCCATCATGGCAGCGAAAACTTATCGCAGTAACTCAAAAATTGACAAGAATATCACCGGGCACCGACTCCATCCGGTATTGCTCCCGACTCGGAGTTTGGTGGACCCCGGGGGCCGATGGGGCTAAAAGTATGTACTACTGATCATCCATACTAGGTAGATGTCGTCATAGTAAGGCTCTCCAAGCTTACTCCGTACACTAACAAGGATCAAAAACCCCACAATCTTTCCAAATATATCGCTCTCAAGTTTCCGCCCGCGCAAATCATTCATTGCTCATTTGGGCCGTGTTGATTATATCGATATTATGGATATTATGCGAATCTGAATTGTGCAGATACTCGCAACTTACTTAGATGGCCTACATCGCGGTGGTTCGTGATCATTGTTACTACTAGGTAAGAAGCCCTTCCCTTGCTCTGGGATAACCCGGTCAGAGTAGACAGAATCTAAGGACTTGGCCACAGAAATACTTCAGATCGTACTTGTATATTCACAAATCCTGTTTAGATCTACAGTGCATCCATGGATGTTCCGAGTCTGGTCTATCATACACCCTGCCGACTAAACTGCAAATTTACCCCATGTAAACAGAACAGAACAGGGTTGTGCATTTTACAGCGAGCAGGTGTTGCATATTTGCCTGTACGGCGGTGTAGCGCTTGCCCAAATCAATGCGAGCGATGTCATAAAGTACTGGCTGGTATGGGAGGAAATGTGCATATCCCCTCATTTCCAGCAAGGGGATGCGTGGATAACGCCAGCCATGATTTGTTGTCGTAACTTGAAGATAACGGTGTACCTTTCAACAGCAACGTTGGCCTCGGAATGTATCGTAACTCGAAGACAGAATACAAAATAAGGTATTAAATGTTTTTTCTATCTTTCCATACTTCAGTAAAAGTTGGTACATTGTAAGATACTTCAAGTACACAATACTCTACTACTAGCCCTGTACTTCAAGTGCAAGTTTGCAGCAGGATGACTTCGTTGATGAAAGTGCCTATCGACCTTGTCTCATCAATTAATTCAAGTTGTGAATGAGCCGAGCACCCAGGTCCCATACTACTAGTAATAACTATCTGCTGGGATACCTAGGCTTGGCACTAGTACTAGCATACTGTGTCTGCCAACTTGAAGATTCAATTGTTACTATACTCCCACCTAGGCAATATCTAAGATGAGCATCGTCCTGAAAATGAGATTCTCAGTTCCCCTGTTCTTTATTCCATCTCTCTTCGCTGCCCCGGGTGAATCTTTAACCTCAGGTCCGTTCTCAGTAGTAGTACCTACATGTGTAAGCCCTTCGCTAGACTGTTGTCTAGTTTGTTAAGTCTTTTCAGAACTCTTTACATCGGTATCTGGAGTATAAAGCTATGGCATTTGCCATCAACTATAGTTCGCATTCACTAGATACTACTAGTAGTACCAATCGAGCTTCTCTGTCTTAAGATCAGTAGTACCTAGTACTAGTAGGTACCCTAGGGTATTCGTTTCGCTCGCCTCGATTGCACACGGGTAGTATAGTTCTACAATCATGGCCATTGCACTTATAATTCAAGTCACTTCCATCCATATTATGCTAGTATCTGACAATTCTCCCCAACAAAGCTTTCCTATGCCCGTTCAAGTAGTCATGCCAATGCACAGAATAATTCCAGTGTACCTAGTACGCGTGTACGATGGAAAGTCAATGGAGATTATACTAGTAGTATAGTGGGTATACACCGAACCGCTGTCTATAGCCTTACAGTAATTAGTAGTAAATGGCCCAGTCCATGGATGTGCGTAGAAGTGACTTGAAGCTCAACTTCTTCACAATTCCTTTAGTCTGCTCCAAGTCAGAGTTTAATCGGGATATCTCGATAGTAGATGGGACGAATCTATCTCGCCTGCATAAGCTGTGTCCATCGTCGTCAACAGTGAGAATATCTTTTACTCCTAGAGCTTCTTTCGTTGCATTCAAGCCCATTGGATGATTCTTATAGGACTCGGATGAAATGAATATCGAAAGCAAAAATTCGAAGGAAAAGGGGAGCATTCCATCGACAGTGTGCCAGTGGGTTGTGGTCAAGTGGATCCATATAAAGCTGAGAATTGTACTAGTATATAGAGTATGGGAAACGTCTCGGTTTCTAGAGCTTAAATTAAGATCATTCGGTGATACTCCAGTATTCAAAGACTTGGCACAGAATATCCATGTTGGGAGAGTAATTTAGCTGAGCTTGTTTAGAAACGGTTGATCAATTTGATAGTACGACATGCCGAGTTACGTCATAAAAACACACTGGTTTCCATCCTAGTGTCCTCTCAATCCATGCCTTTGTTGAATAATTGGGTCTATAGACTGTCATTCACTAGCAATAACTCTGCATACATAGATATATTGGAATGCCATATCTCATTTGACCACACGGAGACAACATCTCTGATAAGCGTACTGCATACTCAGTTCAGTTAAAGTTCACCCGTCCGCCCGCCATGGGGCAGCCCCAGTCTAGAAAATCAAAAACGGACCCCACGCATCCCATCTCCAGATACGGCACGACCTAGCGCGGCCTCTAAAAATAGTTGATGGACCATTAATCTGAACGAACGAGCGAGCAGAAGAGAGATCTCGCGAGTCGCACTGTCGCACACCCTCCCTTTTCCAGAGACGGAAAGTGTTTCGACTTACCCCAGCGCAGTCCTCTAGGCAAACCCTATTCCCCAGGTATGGCTGATGACTATGAGGTCAGCGAACACGAATCCATTATACTGACATGTGGCGCAGCGCCTTGGGGCGGACACGTCGACTTGACAAGTACGTGGATGAGGGTCAACGGCCCCGTCGAGGGGTCCTGGTACGACCGTAATAATCAAAACGAGTCGGTCTAAGCCTTGCATTTATTCATATCAGCCCCCACTTTCTGTCAGGCAGCCATCGCGTTCAATCCGAATACGAAGATTACTGCGCTGCGTACAAACGCTAATGAGGGTTGGCGAGAGAGAGCACAGAGAAGAATGTAAAGTAAGCACATGCATACGAGCGATACGGTGATGAATCAGTACGGAGTACTCAATTTCAATTTTTACATACGATGACCACCTTGGCTCGTGCAATTTTTGCAGTTTCTGCTGATGTAATGTAATGAGGGTAAGCGCCTAGAAACGTGGTGGGCGATTGGGTGGTTGTCGCGCGCGATTAATCAATGCGAAACGGACGTTGGAACGTGCCGGCATGGTACTCCTTAGATGCCCTTATTTTTGGATTATGGGGTTGGACTCGGCATTGGTTTTTGAGGTCGTTGAATGGAATGCTGAGGTCATTGCTTGTGATTAGGGCAGGGCGTTACTGCAAGTATGAATCAGATACGGTTTTAGGATGGGTTTAGAATGTATACAATTTGAGGAATTCTTCTCGCTATAGTTTGCAAATTTTGTTGTCCTTTTATTCAGCACAGATGCCACACTACTTACTTGAGTGTATCTGTAATAATTCTGTCATTGGTACCCGGCCATAATCTATGAGGTTATAGCGGGTGATCTCTATACGGCAGCTACTTTCAACCTCAGTCGTGCTTGCCTCCAGAGAGAAGAGAAAGATAAAACTAAATAGGAAACCACGAATTAATCAATCAGTAAACATTGCTTACTCTAGGGCAGTGTAGTAGACATGATCAATTCATCCACCATCACTGGTAAAGCATCAATGAAGGAGTGAACGTCTCATCTCTCAATACACATTAGTTTTGAAGCGCCCTACGATCAACCATGGCCCCAATTCACTCACTTCTCACATCAGGACAATTTGCTCAAGATGCCACCCTCACCGAAAAGGTCATTGTACTGATCATATTCGGACACATCTTCCTACTCTACACCATAATCTGGTGGATTCTGGCAAGCAGAGTCTGGCGTTTGTCCCTCAATCAACATCCCATTTTTGTATCTACTCGAGAATCCGGAGCTGACGTGAATACTATGAATTAGGGAAAGGCGACCAACAACAAAAGCGCGAAGCCCATACCGAGATATCAAATCATTACACTCCGAGTCCATCTTCACCCCGTTATGGACTACACCAGAGATCTGCTTCTATGCCTGCTCATTTACAAGTGTGATACCAGCTTGAACGAAAGGAGTATCAATGTCGCGCCGACGACTCGGAGGTGTCACACGCGTCGCACGAGGCACCGTGCGAGTACAGAACGATGAACTCGTACATTTCGAATCGGAGAATTCATAAGAGGCTGGGCCAATCTTACTTCTCAATTAGCCTTGTTGTCAGGTACCCGAGAAGCTTTGACCCCAAGCTATTGGACCCGGTCGCGCGGGTTTCGACAACCTGAAACTTGAAGGGGCGGCAAGCTAGTCATTGTTATCCTATAGCGATGGCCGTTACTCGGGTGATTGGTCCTTAGCATAATGAACGGACCAGATGTATGTAGTTACTCCGAACACTCCTTTCTCCATACTGTACTCCGTACGGATAACTGATCGCAAGATGAACTACAGTACAGACAGGTGGGCTAGATTGGTGGAGCACTGAAGTTCATCGGGAATTTTGAATTTGAAATCGCAAAGCCGCTTTGTTTTTAGAAAGTCGGTGGCTGGAACTGAGACACAGTGATGGGCCTGCACATCCTCATCTACCCTACACTGGAGCCTCGAGTCAAATAGGGCTAATTTCCTAGGTTGTGCAGAGTTTGACTGAATTTTTAGTTTAGTGTTTTTTGACTTTTTCTTTTTTTTTTTTTCTGCGGATAGTCACTAGCTCCACCGGCTTCGAGCTGTCACTGCGTATTGATCACGGCGCGTATCCCTCGAGGCACGCGACTGAGTGTATACCCTCTATATGGATACTACAAGTATCCTCGTAGGCAGGTTCGTCAATGTGGTTCTCCTTATAAATGGTATATATAACTGTATCTCTTCGCAATCCAAAGTACTACATCGCAATAAATGTAGCATATACAGTAGTTACGTAGTTACTTTTTGTACCTGAGTTGGCCCCTGAGCTGTAGAGTATCCTTGGGACAGGCTGACTCGGAGCAGAGCAGAATCACTGCAAACAGGTACTGTACTCCGTACTGCGGATACGAAACTGTACGACCGTTGGTGGGCTAAGCGAAATTGGAGCGGGTGATGAACGACTCCCGTTGGCTGCAATGCTGAACGATGGGGCAGTTGAAGGGGCAAGTGGGCCAATCGGCCGAGGCCAAAGGGTCGATATTGAAAATTTGCATCCCAACGTATTACACAGTGGTACTCCGTACAGTAGACAAGGCAAGGTAATTTCTGTACGGAGTATCCAGGAGTATTAATAGGGGAATCTATTCTGCCTTGCACTGCATGCTAGTATTAATAGTCTGTGATTAGTACTTAATTAAGTACATTTTAAATGACATAGTGACAATACTTGTAAGATATAGATTTTAAGAGTGAGTATAAGTACCAGTACTAATAAGAGAAAAGATCATATGAGGCTATTGTCAAGTTATAAAAATTAGTTCAATCCAGTCGAGGATAGCATAATACATACTAACCTTGGAAGTACTATACAGTATATGAATAATTATGCTCGGCCTCGGATAGGTCTGCAAGCTCCGTGATCTCTCTGCATCTGCATCTGCCCGATCGGCGTGACTCCGTTCCGCAGCATCCGGTGTATTATACGGCCGGTACGGAGTACTCTGGATTTTCTTCAACATATGATTATGTCTTCATAGAGAGGGTATACTTAGATATAGTGATAGTGATAGATATGATAGAACAAAGCAGACAATAATCAGTAAATTGAGAATATAATCTCTTCTAATCTACCTACTCATCCCTAGATAATCAATCTATAAACTACTCTCCCTATACCCGTACTAGCAACACTAAACTGTATGGCCCGACTAGTGACGCCATGGACTTGGCCCAACCCGACTGGTAATCAATCGGTAATATTACCATACGAGCTGCAAATCCTCCTTTCCCTTCTTAATTCCTTGCTGCCCCCTCCGACTCTTCCTCTCTCACTTTTGGGCTCGGCGCCTTGCTTCAGACCGGTTTCTCTCTCAACCTTTTCCTCTTCTCTCATGCCGGTCTGTCAGTGATTCTCCCAATATCCTTTTTCGCCCCGCGATTCCCTTTCGTCTCATCTCGCGAGCATCTTATCCCTCGACCTTTCCCGCTCGCCCGCTCCCCTCTAAAACCCCCCTTCTCTCTATCGACCTTCTATCTTTCTTCCTCGGTCCTCCCCCCCTCTCCCCGGGAGTTTTTTAGTCTCCTCCCTTTGGAGACTTAAACCGCGAAGATGACTACATTCCCGTCATGGAAGGATCGCACGCAAAATCAGTTCGGAAAGCTTCAGATTCAAATGCCATGGCGCTCCTTTCAACTACTCGTGCCCCATCGTATGCGCCGCAAGATCCGCTCAAAGCTTCGGAGTCGACTATCGCCAACTTCTTCTATATCGACCCTACAGACTTCCTTCTCACCAGTCGATACCCTTCGATCCCTTCAAGCTCATCGTTGGACGATATATGATTTCCAATATCTGCTACTCCTGATTATCGGCATCTTCTCCTTGAGTGTCATGCAATCCCCTGGTCCGCTCGCGAAGACCGCCATCTCTACCCTAATCCTTTTCTCCCTTCTTCTGCCTATCACTCGGCAGTTCTTTCTACCTTTCTTGCCCATCGCTGGATGGCTCATCTTCTTCTATGCGTGCCAGTGAGTTCCAACTCCCTTCCCCTCCCAACTCCCCCCTTCTGGGGAGTGTTTTGCCTCCCTTATTCTACAATACGCGCCTCCCGGAATGGTTCCCCGAGCGCAAACCCACGACATGGGCAATTTCGCCTCATAATCAAGAAAACGCAACGCATTACTGACTCTGCTTTCTCCGATAGGTTCGTCCCAAGCGATTGGCGACCTGCCATTTGGGTCCGCGTGTTACCCGCCATGGAGAATATCCTCTACGGTGCCAACATCAGCAATATTCTGTCCGCCCATCAAAACGTCGTGCTTGACGTTCTAGCGTGGATTCCTTACGGCCTGTGCCACTACGGTGCCCCCTTTGTCGTCTCTGCAATCCTCTTTATCTTTGGTCCCCCGGGCACCACCCCCCTTTTCGCCCGTACTCTGGGATATATCAGCATGTTGGCCGTGACCATCCAGCTGGCGTTCCCTTGCTCGCCACCGTGGTACGAAAACTTGTACGGTCTTGCCCCCGCAGATTACTCGATGCAGGGTAACCCAGCCGGTCTTGCTCGCATTGACAAGTTGCTCGGCATTGACCTCTACACCTCCGGATTCAAGCAGTCCCCTGTGGTTTTCGGTGCTTTCCCTTCGCTTCATGCGGCCGACTCCACCCTGGCTGCTCTCTTCATGAGCCACGTCTTCCCTCGCATGAAGTTCCTTTGGGTTACCTACACCCTCTGGATGTGGTGGGCTACGATGTACCTCTCCCACCATTATGCTGTGGACCTTGTCTGCGGTGGTTTGCTCGCCACCGTTGCTTTCTACTTCGCCAAGACCCGTTTCATGCCTCGTGTTCAGTCTGACAAGACTTTCCGCTGGGATTATGACTACGTCGAGATCGGTGACTACTCTCGCGAGTTTGGCTATGACCTTGCTAGTCTGGACGGTGACTTTAACCTGGACAGCGACGAGTGGACCGTTGGCTCTTCGTCTTCGGTCTCCTCTGGCTCTCTGAGCCCCGTGGACGACCACTACGCCTGGGAAAGCGAGACCTTGACTTCCAACCACGATCTCGAGGCTGGTCGTTAATAACGCCACACCTTGGTCAACCTGCATATATCATTTTTCGACTTTCACCAATATTGCATTCGCCTCTTGTTTTTGTTTTGGATTATCGGCGTTTTAATTGACGACAATGTTGGGACCACTATCTGCATCGAGCCATTTTCGACACCTAAGGTTTTTAATTACCTGTTGAAAACCTCCGGTTCGCGCGGTTCTTGATCCGCCTTGAGCCGAAGGTTACTTTTTCGCCTTCTGGCTGTACATGCCTCTGTCACTCCCATGGTGGAGTGGCTTTCCGTCTATAATATTAATTCCGGTGGCTGGCCCTGTTCACCTGCTCTGGGTTCGCGATACTCCTCGCATCGCCACCGTTGGAAACCTTCGCTTGTACAGACTTGGACGTTACCCGCATTTGAGGGAAACGATCCAAATATTTTTAACTTCACTTCTCACCCATGTCTTTCGCTACGACTTTTTTAAACTGGACGAGCCACCCCTTTTTTTTCGCTTCGAGCTCGTTCATATGAACAAACTTTTATTTTATCATTCGTGTCGATCGCTTACGAACTGGCGACTGGGAACTTTGGATACGGTTTTTTATTTTCATGGAAACTCAAAAAGGATTCGGCGCCATTGCTTGCACTACACTCGCTGTGCATTAGAACTGTTTATGGATTTGTTGGCTTTTGAGGACATTTGCATCGGCACATAGACGAAGCCTCTGCTGGTTCGCAGGTGAACTCAGCATTGGCAGTGTGATGATCGGATTGCTCCATGGCGTGAAAGTGGTTCAGCCATGAGAGAAAAGAAGAGAGAGGAGAGGAGAGCAGAGAAGAGCCGGTTTGGGATGACCGGCACCGGAAATCATGGCGAATGATGGCGCAGAAGAAGGGAAACTTGACGGAGCCCTTGATTCACGCCTCTCGCCGGTTGCTTCACTTTGCTTCAATTCTGGTTTGACTCGAATGAGGCTCGATTCACCCAACTGTGGCAGATGCGCGCACCCGACCTAATGTGTGACACCTAATGTCTTAGAGGAGAGAGGGTTGCGGGCGACCGCGTTGGTCATCGTTAGCATTTATTCTTAATCCCTAGATGAAGTTACGAAGAATTGTACATTACTAAAACTTACTTTCTTGTTTGACCTCGTACTTGTACTATGTAATACCATTAAAGAGTCTCAGTATTTGCAGATGTCATTGGTAGTATGTCGCGTTGTGATCTAGGGCACTGATTGCTTCACTCCTAGCTGACACTATGCAGTTCGCACTTTCGAGTTGAGGAGCCATAAGTTTGAACGAATTGTAGTACCACTTCTTAAAGAACCCAATTCTATGCGTGCTAATACTATGCACTCACTTGCCTCCAGATACACTGTCATATTCGAAGACCCAACAATGTACCGTGACAGAGCACTACTAGTACACCCAGGCATTACACTTGGGCATAGATCGATCGTATCGAACAAAACCAAACCAAGCACCCACCCAACAAAACCAAACACAAACCAAGAACCTTGGAATCCCCCAATGAATATCATGGAAATCCAATTCCTATCCCTGACAGATCTGCACTACCCCCGCACTGTACTGCAGATCCGAAAGACCTGTCTGGCTGTGACATTTGGACCTCGTTGATCCCACGGGCCCCGGCGCATGTGCCAGCCCGAGGCTGGGGGCTGTGCTTCAAGTTCAGGTTGTGCTGCATGATCTGCTCAGAACTTGAACCGTTTAGGGTGGAAATTGAAGTAGTTAGAGGTTGTGTATTGCTTTTGATATTGGTTTTACGGTATGAGGGCTTGATTTAAGGTTAGCAGTATTCTGTTCAGCATGTCATATCAAATTGCATCGAGGAAGCTTGAAGCAGGTAACAATGCACTGCCCAGGTGTTTGTATAGTACTACTGTTAGTACGCTGAGGTCGACGTCTTAAGTTCGTAAGATGACTCGGAATTCTTGTTACTGCCAATTATTACCTAGGTAAAGTGCTGACCTCATGCTCTTGACTGTACTACTAGCAGTCCTGGAGTATCGGAGAGACATCATGTCCCTGATTGTGAACCAGATGCAGCATGCAGCATGTGCTTACTACCACCTAGGTAGTAGTACTAGTACACCCTTCGTGGAGTGTTCTCATTCGAACAGTTTCGTGGATGGCTGGACAGCCGTGTAAGAATCCGTAATCATCATATTCATGACACGAGTCGATATAGATACATCCTCGAATTCCTCAAAAAATACAAGAATAATTCGTCGCCCACGAGCATAAACTTCTAAGTAACTCGGAATAACAACAAGAAGAGCCTAGTGCCCTCGTGATGGCATGGCAAGACATGTTCACATCGAAAAAACGATGTAAAGTAAACATGAAGTAGAAAAAAAAGGTGAGAAGCCGGACGCCGCTTGATACTGTGTCATGGTCTATCTATTATTCGTCAAAGATCTGTACACGCTCCGCATACTCGCGAATATTCGAAACAAATGTTTCTTCGATCTGGTCGCCTTTGCCGCCAGCGACGCGGAGAATGAGGTCGTTTAGTGAAGCTCGGCCGAGAATATCGACGTGGTCTCCAGTATTGGGTCCGCCACGCGGCGAGAATCGATCTGGCTCGTGCGGCATCTCGAAGACCTTGATCTTGGCCCCGCCGGGGTTGTATCGTTTGATATGCCAGCCCTTGGCACACATATACCCTGTGCTGAGTAGGTTGACAGTGCCATCGCCCTCGCCCATTACTACTCCGTGGTCGACATCCTCGTTCAGCGTAACTGTCGTGTCGATGCTGACGTTCAGGTTCACCTGGGGATCTGGCTCTTCCTGGTAGAAGTAGCTACGTTCGGTGGGCTTGCCCACGCCGTAGAAGCAGTAAATCTTCATATCAGGCGCGTTTGGAAGTCGTGCCTCGAGTGGGTTCAACCATGTTCGTGGGTTCTTCTCGTTGGCCTCCACCTCGCGAGCTGTATGCGCTACCCCGTGCGAGTAGCTGCTCAAAACTTGATTTTTATACCAATCTTCACTTTGGTCGAAGAGGTACTGCAGACTCTCTGACGAGGTAAGGTTGCGCCTTGTCCACGATGAGTTGGTTTCTCGGAAGTTAAGCAGGTTTCCAAAGCTCATGGATTGTCCTGGCTGGTCATCCGGTGCCCAGGTCGAATTGCCCCAGACGGCCTCGCCGCCTTTGGGAAGCATACTGGAGATACCAGGCATCGCACGGAAGATCTCTGCGCGCTCTTCTTTCGAGAGGAACTTCTCCAGTCCGTATACAGCGAAAGCGTTCAGCTGTGCTGTATCGCGCATCTCACCGGAAAGAACGGCTGTCAGACCTTTAACAGCACCAAGCATGCAACCACTGATATTGACCCATGAGTCAATGTGCTTATTTACCCAATCCTTCCCACCTTTCCCATGATCTTCGCTCTCAACCCACTTGAAGAAGTAGTGCACAACTTGCGAGCCCATACTGTGAGACGCCAAAGTGATCTTCTCCCCTTGCACCTCCACAGCCGTCTCGATATATGACTTCAGACGACTGAAGTACTGGTCGCGGATTTCAAGATTGAGGTATGAAAGTCTCCAGTCGTAAGCAGCGGTAAAAGCATTGGTTGGGTCATATCCAATTGTCGCGAGATTTTCCAAGATCTTATTCCAGATCCAGTAGCCCGTGATAAAGAAGTCTGTCGCATCGAATCCTTGTGCTGCGCGTAGCTTGACTCCTGGAGGGTCAAGACCCGTCTTCCGATCTAGCATAATGTGGTTTTTCCACTCTGCCTTGTCCATCACCAATGCCCGCATCATGCTCCAACTACCCCACAGTCGTCGCCGGAAGTATTGCCGGGAGGTGTCTCCAGTACCCCAGCTCTCGAGGCCAGTTGAGATGACACCGGGGATCATGACCACCGGATGTTTGGCCTGGACTCCTTGTGACTGAAGGTGAAGTCCGACTGCGAAGGAATCGTAATTGACGGCATCGCGTTCGTGTTGCTGCCGCATCTCACCTCGTAGTTAGCGGGCTGAGACATCATACTAGTGGTCGCGAACACCAGGGTCGAGCAAAACATACCGAAAACTCCTTTGCATCTCGCACAATTCCCTGGGGGATCACATCAATCAAGGATTCGATGTTCAGGTCCATCAACCCATCCAGGTTAATGACCTCCTGCTGGTTGGCGAAGAACAGTGCAATAAAAACACCAAACAGACCACCCAATACGAAGATCAGGCCATTGCGACGTTTACTGCGTGGTTTAATCACCAGCTGCTTAACCTTGGCGCCCTCGAACTCAGCTCGAAGCTTCTCTTCCTCTTTTTTGTCCCGGGTAGACCGGCTGTTATCGTCGCTGGATGAAGGGGCGTCGTCCTTGCCCATGCGGCGGCGCAACATAGCGACGTCCCAGGGAGAGAAGGTGGCCAAGCAATGGCAAGGGGTGGAGGATATAAAGTTGTATCAAGCCGTAGAAACCTGGACAGAGGAAGTCAGTAAAAAAAAAAAGAGGTAGGGGCGCAAAGTCACGAGCAAACAAAGCTGCGGGTGCGGGCAGATCGGCGTCACATGGTAATTCGGGGGCTTGTTGTACTCCGCCCGTTCCTTCTGTTCCTCCCACTGCTCCCACTCTTCCCACCTTTGACCCGCACCACTCACAGCTCCCTCAATCTGACTCGACAATTACCTTAGGAGGGTAGCAGTTGACAATTGACAGGTGACAGCTGATAGCTGATAGTCAATACTCAGCCATGGGCCAAGATGCTGCTGCGCTCCGATATGTGCGCTACGACAGTGCGCGAGAGAACGAATATGTCGCCGCCATGCGCCAACTGATCGCCAAGGATCTATCCGAACCCTACAGTATTTACGTCTACCGCTATTTCTTATACCAATGGGGGGATCTCTGTTTTCTCGCTATGGATGACAACGATGAGATGGTTGGTGTTGTGGTTTCAAAGCTAGAGCCGCACCGCGGGGGTCCTCTCAGAGGGTACATCGCCATGTTGGCTGTGCGCGAGGAGTATCGAGGTCAGGGTATCGCTACAAAGCTTGTCCGCATGGCGATTGATGCGATGACAGAGCGTGATGCAGACGAGGTATGTGTATACCTCATATCAGTACCTTCCTGCAAATCTGGTCTCTAGATCTGGCTAACCTTTTTTCTGTGTTTATAGATCGTTCTCGAGACGGAAATCACAAATACCGGCGCAATGAAGCTATATGAACGACTAGGCTTCCTGCGTAGCAAACGACTCCACCGCTACTACTTGAATGGCAACTCGGCATATCGTCTCGTCCTCTACCTAAAAGAGGGCGTCGGTGCAGTCCGAACTGCTTTCGATCCCTATGCACCACCCCACCCAGGACTTTTGGAGCCGTCTGCTGTACCAGTCGGTGCTACCCCAGGGAATGGGATCATTTGAGATAAGCTTTCGATGTACCTGGAGAAAGCCCTCTTGCATACTTGTGGGAGACATTCGGCGTTACGTGACATGACACCTTGCTTTTGATTTTGTTGACATATTTTATGGGACATGACCTGATGGATAGACTAGCACTTTGGCGTTTCGATTATATCATTCACATGAGTTCTTTTCAAGTTTCCACTGAGACGATTCAGATCGCTAGCACAGTGGAGCAATCTTCTGTGGCAGTGGTGGACAGTATTATAGTATTAGCATGAACTGTGGTACCCAGTCAGTTGAGAGTATCAAGGCAAATGAAGTTCTTCTCCTACTAGTTTTCGGACTGATACTAGTCTCTGGCATACTAGTACTACTGCTGGTAGTAAAGTAGTAGTAACTTGGAAGCGTACCATGGGTTAGCATTTCATGGACGAGGGTGCCTTGGCCAGTGCCCTAAAACGTGCATCTTTAAGGTGTTTCTTCTTGCTCCAGATGATTATTTTCTGCAAATACCCAAGTCATTGTTAGCTATCGCTCCTCAGCAGTTTGGCCAGTGGTTACCATCTATCAGACCGATTAAACAGTGTGGGACAACCCAACCCTACCTTGGATCTCTTGCTGCTGCCTTCTTGATAAGGCTGGTACATCACAGCTCACTCCACCACATAACTTGAAAGTCTGACCGTTGATGTGATTCAAGTGTTACCACAAGCACTGAAGTCATCATTTACTATCGGATATCTTTTTCTTCCACTTCCTGAAAGCTGGTTCGTTGCACAGACACAACTGGATCGTAGAATTAATCTATTTTTTTCAAGTTTACGCGCCGCCCCCTACGTCATGGGCCCATCGCGATCAGATTGATATAGATCGGTGACCGTTGAAGAACCTTCCAATTTTAGATAAATGTGAAGAACGAACCTGATCTATCAAGCACTTATCAGCGCTGCTACTACTAAAGCGACATAAATTTCTATATTCGGTATTCTCACAGTCGTGAAGTCCTCAGCTTCACAATCAATCCTCGATCCATGTCTCTCGATCCCGTCACCAGCGGCCTAGGCAAAGGCCTACCACCTAAAAAGCTCCAATCAACAGCCACGGGAGCAACAGAAAATGTCCAGTCAACAGCCAAAAGACCTCTAAAACAGGTCCATAAAACCACAAAGACCCTCCAAGAACCCGTGATACCCGGCCAATTCCCCTCCGACGAACCTCCCCGCGAAGACGAAAAACCCCAGCCCGAAATCAACTTCTCGGCTATGTGGGGATCATTCAGTCAATGGCTTTATGGTCTCTTTCCGCGCACAATGGATACCTTTGAATGGGTTGTTAAATGGCTTGTGGATAGATACCTCCCGCCGCCTAAACAGGCGCAGATGTATGAGGCTGCGTTGAAAAGACCGATTGCGTCTACGTTCTTGGTTTGTCAGGCTATTTGTTGTGGTGTGCCTCTGTTGGTGTTTTTGGTGGGTGTTTTCTTGTTTGCGGCTGTTTCTTTGTTGCTTTGGGCTGTGCTTTCGTTGTTGATATTGGGTCCTGTGTTGCTTGTTGCTAGTATGATGGGTGTTTCGCTGTGGGGCTGGGGGTGGGTCTTATATGGGTTGGTGAAATGGGTTGATCAGCGATTTTTGGGGGGTTTGATTACTCGTTTTTGGCTTCCAAAGGTTCAGGGGGAGAAGGAGGCGGAGGGTGAAGCTGGTGGGGATGGTGATGGTGAGGGCGAGGGTGGTGAGGAGGGAAGCGAAGAAAAGAAGGATATTTGATGGGATGGGATACTTCGTTCTCTGTCAGTAACGGGCTGTTCATGTTCATACTATGTTTCTCAATGTCCATATTACTAGTAGTATTCCATAGCTACACAACTTCCAAGGTTGAACTTATTGGTTGGTTGTGCATATGTACACTAGTGTAACTCCAACCTGGGACTCGGAAGTTGTCATGTCCCTAACGTATGATTCTGTTACATCAAGTACCTAATGCATAACGTGCAATTCCAAATCAACTTCAATCTACCGGCATAAGTGGATACAGCTACATGTGCACGAAGTACGGATACAGGGAGTACTTTTCTAAAAGCAGCTACTACTAATGCCTGTCAACCAACACTGATTTCTTCACTACCATAGGCTACGATAGCGCGAGTACCCGACAGGATTAGACTACCCTGGTCTAGTAGATGATACAGAGTAGCTTCCCATTGGATACCACCTGGGCAGTTATGGATCATCGAGTCCCTAAATTAGGGATTTGTACGGAGTACGGAGTACATACTGTACAGGCATCCAAGCATCTTGCTTACGAGAAAGCAAAAGGATAGCCCGAGGGGGG
>AOTG01000603.1:0-78330 GCA_000347475.1 Penicillium paxilli ATCC 26601
ATAATTCTATTTATTACTGTTTTTGAAGGACTTGGAGGGCTTCTTGAACGTTTTTTGAGTAATTCTTTTAATAAAGAGGCTTATTTCTGAAGCTGGAGGACTGTTCTTAGTATTTTTGGTGAAAAAGTACTTGATCTGCTGCTTAGCCGGCTTTCTTAGGGAGTTGATGTATAAAGTGATATATTGAGCTTTAAGAGTATACGATCTAGCTTAAATAGTACTAGATCTGCTGCTGTAAAACTATTTTGAATAGTCTTTAGTTGAAATGTCTCTTTACGCGCCTAAGGATAAGCTGCTAGAAAATCTAGCTTATTAATATAGTTGTATTCTATATGTGCTTGATTCTTAACTAAACGTCTATATAAGCGTTTGAGAACTGTAAAATACCTAATATTAAGTAGTTAAAGAAGGTGAGATAAGTATGATGGTATATAAAGTAGTATAATTAAGTTTTTAGTATAAATCCGATTAAACTAAGGTATAAGATAGCTTCTATAGCTATTAAGGATAAGAAGTCGATATTTACTCTTTATCTAGGTAGAGATAACTAGAATAAATAGCTTTTTAAGCTATTATAAACTAATCTTATCTATAGTTTAGCTATTTTAAGATATCTTAAATCGCTAGTCTTTTAGAAGGTTATTAAACTAACTTTCGATATAGACTTTACTTTTGAATATAATATATAGAGGTAGTATAAAACTACTTATACTAATTGCTTTAATTACTATTACCTATTTACGATTTCTAGGTTGTAAAACTGCTCGACGACCGTAGTATTTAGTACGCGTTACTACTTTAGTAGTTATAATAAGACCTATTATAAAGCTAGTCTTATTAAAGTTGTAGATATCCTCTGATTAGATACTATTCTTATTAATTACACATTAAACAGTTGTAAACTATTAATTTAGAGACTTACAATCTTTATTTTAAGTACGTTGATAGTTATAGCGTCTCGAAAAACGTATACAGAGTTCCTCGCGACGTTTAACAAAATTTGATGGCCAATTTTTACTAACAGTCGGTGATGGAATAGATCCACGATCTGTAAGTAGGATATTAGCCATTTCTCGTACAGCAGATGGCCTAGGCGCTGCTCCACGTAAATCTATAGAGAGTATCCATTCAATAAGTGAGTCCTCTTCAAATTAGGTCAATTTATAACCAGTTAGACGTTTATCAGCGTGATAAGGTGTTCCTTTCATCCGCGCGCGTACTGTTGCCTCAGGTACACTATATATACTAGCCGCAGCACAAAGAGAGGTAAATTGACCATTTTGAAAAGCTTTGATGGCTAAGACAACCCTTCCCTCGCGATCCGACGAGTTTTAGCTATTTTGAGAACGAATTGGTGGCATGGTGGGTGGTTGAAGATGGTGAGTACGCGTCGGCACGCGATCTGAAGCGGTGTGCGCAGACCGACCGGGTGCGCAGACCGGCCGGGAATTACGTTATCCATCTTGCCTAGATGCCTGGGGCATAAATATATGCTGAGTCATTCTGCACCCCACCATCTGCATGTTGTAGCCACTCAGGTGCTTCACACCTTCACATCACCATCCATCTGAGCCATACATATTCCATCTCGTTCCCCACCTTCGTAGTATGGCAGCAACCCCAACACATCTCATCCTCTCTTGAGTCTTCACCATGGCCAACGTCGGCAATCCGCCCGCTCTTACTTGGCGTGCTTGTGCAGCTTTGCCACAGCCACAGCCAACATGTCTCATATGTGGTGTAGGTCTCCCAATCACAGATGGGCACGGAATGCCCTACAAATACAGATACAATCTGGGTTACAGTCCGAATGATAAGAAAGAATACAATGCCGACTTGCGATATTGGAGGAGATATTGGAAACCCGGTCCGGAGCACCTGATGATATCCTCGCACGAGGCAGAAAACCTCCATATCGATAAATTCCCTTATTTATGATGCTACCTTTATCGAGCAAGTAAGTTCTAAAACAGGTCTACTAGTACTATCTAGGAGTAACTAGTTACTAACAATTCATTTGACGTGAAGCCAAGCATTCTAATTTACTTAGTCATTCAGGAATCCCCTACCAAATACCGTTTGACCGGCATCAGCTCGGTTGAAAGTTCCCAGGGGCCTTACTACGCTGTGAATGACCCTCAAATGGCAAGGGTGGCCGGAGAGAAAAACCATAATTACAACGATACCGAGATGTTTACCCAATTTTTTGCCGCAGACATCAAAGAGCAACCTAGCTCACCGGAAGGCAAAACAATCGGCTTTATGATTCATGCTCATTGCTGGGTAGTGCTCGGTCGTGTGGAAGGCCTAGGACTCAATGGTACTACTAGTGCTGATAGAAGTAGTAGCTCGGAGCTCTCCAAGCTGATCAAAATATGCCGAAAATACTGGCGGGATAATAAATGGTGGGGAAAGGACCCTGTTTGTCCCGGTCATCCTATCGAGCGTGGACCAAGCTTCATGACAGTGGATCCGGATAGAGACTATGCGGATTTTCTTCTCAGTCCGCTTGTCTTGCCTACAATTCGAAAGGCTATAGATTCAGCAAAGGCTGAAGCTTATCATTCGCCCAAGCTTTCTACAGGTGGATCCAGCATTCTTCCATTAGAGCTCATAATTGTGATTTCTGGGTATGTCTGTCCTATCCAGGCATACACAGCTAGCGATGTGAAAAACCTGAAAAATATGCTCGTTGGATTTGGCTGGGAATTGCCTGCGTGGTTCTGGCGAGCCCGCTTGGATGAAATTTGCTTTTTGAGTTGAAGGATTTTAGCGAGATGCCCTCTATGGATTGGAAGCTGCGGCTGGAACTGATGGGCTTGATTAAGGATGAAAAATGGCTTGCTTCTTGTGATTCTCGGGCACTGGTAAACCAAGAGCGGGTGCTTGGGATTCTGTTTGCTCTCAAGGAGGTCTCTACTGCGAATAGTAGTACCTACGTACGACTAGGAAGTCCTAACTACTAACTTGAAGTGGTACTAGAAGATGAAATACCCATGATGGACCCATGATTATTATGGTGCTAAGCGTTTACGGGTCTGGAGAGCCTGAGACTACAATTGTAGTATGAGTTTCAAATTAGCTTGATGAGCCGTTTAAATAAAGGTACTTGCATTCTAGTATCTCTCATGCCACTGGCAGTGATAGTAGGGCTATTCACATCCTTCTCTTTATCTCTGTCTCATGTAATTAGTAGTACTACTACAGGGTTGATCTACTACTACCCTACAAAGTTGTATTACACTAACTTGAATGTATTCTTCATCAAAAATGAACTAGGTGGATAAAGCAACAAAGATAGATAGAATCGATGTTGATCAATGGGATGGATCACGAAGGAAACAATATCGTGTTGAAGTTGGGCCGATTGAAGAATTCCAAGTTCGAGACTAAGCAAAAAGGTACTATAAAAACCTCTATCGCTGGCAGGAATTCAAATTTGACCGGATACCCCACCCTGGGGCAATATTCACCTAGTATTCCAAGGAGGTTACGGCCTTTCTCGCCGACAATTTAGACTCGGTCATGAGTGCAGTGGCAAGGAAAATTTCATTGAAAATTCGACCATGAAAAGAACACTAGTTCTAATATAGAGCGGAATATGGAAATTAAGGATCATTACCCTCATTGACTTGGGCAGTTTCCTCCTTTTTGGATTGAATGCCAGATATGCCGTAAACAGTGATAAAGGCCATCCCCAAAAATGCAGAGACACATGAAAACACCATCGCAACGATACCCTTTGTCGTAAATCCAGCAGGTAACCACGGAGGCTGTTCATTCTGACCAGTGAGATCGAGAAGATCATCAGTATTTGCAGCGGCGTTGCCCTCATAGGGAATATCAGCAGCTTTGCAAATGTCGATTTGACTCTCTGTCAGTGACATTTGCTCTTGGATCTGCTGTGGGGCTTCGATGAATGACATCGCGAGGCCTTGCGACAAATGCCAGTCAATGTGACAATGAAAGAGCCAAACTCCGGGGTTATCGGCGACGAAGCGAATGACAAAGTTGCCCTGGGGTGGCGCAACGAAAGTGTCGCGTCTCGATGGGTAAGTCGGAAAGGAACTAGATGGATGTTGCGTTGCATTATATGCGACTGGATCGCCATCGGCGAAGTCGTAAAAGCCTGCTCCGTATGAGGGAGTTCGGCTGACCATTTGGAAATTATGACCATGTAGATGGAATGGATGAGAGCCGGTATCCTGGTTGTTGAGGATAACTTGGATGACCTGATTATGCTCAAGAACAAACGGATGGGTGAATTCTCCATAGATCTCTGATTTGGTAGAGTAGTTGCCAGAGGAAAGGACAGAGTACAGCGTAGGCACCTTGGGCTTTGTGTATGAAATGTTGTTGAAAAAGGCATAGCCTGCACCATTTGCAAGATTATCCATAATGACATCAACCTCAATGGTCATATCGGGCTCTGGAAGCAGAGGCATCCGGTCATGAGGAACCAGCTTCATATCATCATATGGAATAAGGTCTGAAGCCACATCTACAGTCATAACAGCCTGTGGGTGTGCTGCACTGCTGTTGTATTCAAGCCAGTTTGTCTGATTAAGTTTGAGAGATGGTTCAATCACATCTAGCAAGACTGAGTCTGCTACAGTCACAATCGGGTAGTTTCGTAATGTTGAGTTCTTCATTGTCACCAAGATGGAGTACCTTTGGGCTGGAGCAATGTAAAGAGTATCAGCCTCCTGTTCATCCACATAAACTCCATCAATTTCAACAATCCGGAGAGTATGCTCTTCGATGTAAAAGTATTGAGCCACAAAAGCGCCAATGTTGATTAGTCGTATCAAATAGGACTTTCCAGCTTCGACAGGAATGTTGGAATTCAAGGTGTCATTGAAGAGGAAGGAGTTTGGGACAGGTTCGGCGCCAGTTGGATTTTCGACTCGAATAAATGGAATATCTTCGACCAACTCATGATACCAATCGCTCAGTGTGATAGTAAGATCATGATCATACATATCATTAAAGTATGATTGATTATCGTGCACGATGAGAGCCTGTCGATAGCCATCTGGATAACAGGCATCCGTATGACAGTGATACCAATATGTGCCATTTTGCGGAACCGTAAAATTGTAGGTCATCGACGAGCCGGGAGCGATAGGGCATTGGGTCACCATTGAAGGTCCGTCCATTTCATTGGTACCGTTTTGAAACATTCCATGCCAATGGATCGAAGTATGCTTGTCGCCGAGCCCATTGAACATATTCACAACCAAACGATCACCTTTATCTACCTCGATGACAGGCAGAGGCCACTGACCGTTGATGCCAACAACCTTTCGTTCATGGAGTCCATCGGGGTTGGCATTGACCCAGGTGGCGTTGAAGTCCAAGGTTACGGTCTTTGCATGACTGTATTGTGCACACAACAACGCTGTTGCGACAAAAAACACCAAGAGTCGCAGGATTGCCATAGCAGTTTCGATATGCCCAGAGAAGGGAGAGGACGAGTATCACTGGAAGGGAGGATTCAGGTAACGCTGGCAGTAAAAGGTGAAAAGGGCTTATACTTGCAGGGGAACATTTGAACTGGTCAAAAAGATTTCGGAAGCGCAGCGGGGCCTCCCTTCACCCAAATCATTTGGTACTAACTGCACACTGGCAGGTAGTAGTAGGAATTGAAAGAGTCCATCTGTATCGAGATAAATTATATTATCAATCAGTGAAATACCAGTACCATACTTTAGCGGCGCAATCATGTGGCTTGGCGAGCTCAGCCCCGGCTCGCTCGGGCTGCTAGTGGATACTTCGAACTTGAAGGTCAAAAACAAAACTGTCTCATGAGTGGGCTAGGCGATTGCAAGAAGAATCATGCGAGCCAGGTGAGTTCTAAATCACTTTGGCATCGGTATCAATTCGCCCAATAAGGAATGAGTGCCGAATGTGGCTTGGGCCACTTGGCAACGCACTACTTTTAAGCATATACCGGCATATACCGGCAAATTGCGGACATAAGAGTGGGCCCCGGGATATTCCAAGTACTATGCTCCGTACTATCATCATGAGATGAAAAATTCCTTTTTTGAAGATTTTTCGGTATCGAATGTGGGCACAAATACGAGCGTTGGCCCACAGGGGTTTTCGAGCTTGAATTTTAATACCACCAGACGTGATGAAGAGCGCCAGTTCATGCAATTCATTTATCCGATATAGTACACTACGACTATCACTGTAGTTGTACTGGTATGATTGAAAGGATGTGTTTAGTGTGTCTAGGTATACCAGTAAAACCCATGGATCGTAGAAATTGCTTCAATACAGCCAGTCTATCGCATTGCAATAAATTACTACATTCCAGGGCTACAGATGAAATCTGACCTTGCCCGGGAAATTGCGCGCATAGCGTGGACATTGGTCTTGTGCCCATGGCCCACCTTATCCATGGCTCAGTAGGTATTGTCTTGCAAGGGAAAAGCTTTTCACCAATGTGCCAATGGTTAAATGATCTCTAATCAATCAGATAAAAGTTAATTTTTAATCTAAGGTTACTAGTAGAATATTACCACTCAAAATACTATCTGGATCTTACCCCATTTGGGCTTCTTCGCAACGGATCCTCCACTTTCAGCACATGGTCACAAGATGAAAGATTGAAACAAGATATTCCAATCGGGCTTGGGTTGAGGTTGGGCCCATACCCACCGGCCAGGAACATGTCATCAAACTCCGAGTCCATTTTACAGTATCTCCGGAACTCCACTGATTTCCCCCTGGATGCAACCTTGATACTGCACATGTGAGCTAATGGCAAATCTATTGGTCAAGCTTTTACCACTACGGCTAACAGTGTCTCAGAGACTTCGGATAAGGATCATTTTGCCGAAAAGCACAATCTTCTGATGCCGATTAGGGAAATGAGACACGCTCATGCTCGAAGCTTCGAGCCCGCCCTTGGCTCCACTCCACATCTGATTAAAACGGGCCAGCGACATGCGTGAGTATGGCCCGAGCTGGTTATGAAGACGCGCTGGTAATTTTCGAAATGCAAATTTGATCATGGTCTCTAGTGGCTGCATCTCTAATCAATCAAACAGTCCCTCCGTCTCGCCTGACTTCAGAAAAAAAAAGTCCCTTCAGAACCTATCGTCGAGATTACTATCGTCCAAAATGGGAGACAATCGCGTCTTTGCTGTTACTGGTCTGCTTGCTCGATGCTATGTTCGATAAATTGGATAGCTGACTATTTGTCATCTTCTAGTGTTTTTCATTTGCTTTCGAGAATGTCTTGAAACGACAGTGGTAGTATCTGTTCTTCTAGCATTTTTGAAACAATCACTATATGAACAAGATCGACAGACATACAAGAGATTGGTGAAACAGGTTCGTACCAGTGGGCATGTCTTTTCTTGTGAACTTCAAGTATGCTGATTGATACTATCGAAATAGGTTTGGCTAGGATGCGGTCTGGGACTATTCATTTGTCTGGCTGTCGGTGCAGGAATGATTGGCGCTTTCTATGGTCTTGGAACGGACACTTTCTCCAGCACAGAGGACATCTGGGAAGGTGTTTTGGGGATTATCGCTTCCATAATCATCACCATAATGGGAGCTGCTCTGCTGCGTGTGTCCAAGCTCCAGGATAAATGGCGGGTCAAGCTCGCAGCAGCCTTGAAGCCTCAGAATAACCCTAACGAGACGAAGAGAGCTCGAGTGAAAAGATGGCTCGAAAAATACGTTATGTTTACCCTGCCATTCATCACGGTTCTTCGTGAAGGCCTTGAAGCAGTCGTTTATGTCGGTGGCGTTGGATTGGGTCTTCCGGCGACTTCGTTTCCTTTAGCCGTTTTCTGTGGCCTTCTAGCTGGTGTTGCCGTTGGCTATATTATTTATAGGTATGGCTTTCCTTTCCATCTAGCTCTATCTGCATTATTAACAAATCTGATGTTCAGGGGTGGAAGAGAAACTTCTATGCAAATATTCCTGATTATTTCGACCTGCTTCCTCTACCTTGTTGCCGGTGGACTTTTTTCACGCGGTGTCTGGTATCTCGAAAACAACACCTGGAATCATATAATTGGAGGAGACGCCTCGGAGACTGGCTCTGGGGCTGGGTCTTATGATATTCGAAAGAGCGTCTGGCACGTGAACTGTTGCAATCCAGAGCTTGGAGGAGGTGGTGGTTGGGGTATCTTCAACGCGCTTCTTGGATGGACCAACTCCGCTGACTACGGTTCTGTGATCTCCTATAACCTGTATTGGCTCTGCGTTATGATCGGCTATGGGCTGATGTTCTACCGCGAGAAGCTTGGTGCCATTCCAGTCATTGACCCGGCTATGCAGCGTATGGGACGAGCCAAGGCCAAAGCCAAAGCCTTCGTTCTTTGCCGTCCATATGAAGAGCCAAATGCCACAGAAGAAAGAGCTGTTCACGCACAGGCCAAGCACCCAGAGACTACTTTGTTGGTCATTTAGAATGAATGGACGAAGAGAGATGCTCACTTTTTTATGAGTTGGATCTGTTTCAAGGGTTGGTGAGAATCACAATTTCAAAAAGAGATCCATGAAATTTTACAAGAGCGAAGTACGACTTTTAGTAAGTAGTTTTGAATTTTACTTTGAGTCTTTGAGGTTCTTGGAATAGTCAATATTAGCTCCTCATCAACTTAGCGATGAGTTGTAATTTTAAGAGACCACTCTTGAGTGTATCGTTGGATGTGCATGTCCATGTTGAGCCCACTGGAATGCCTTGTACTACATGTCTCACTGGAATAACTTATGCCGAGTCATCAATCTCGTGCTTCACTTAGGTACATCTATGTAGATAGCCTCAGGTAGTCACCTTTTTTAAAACACATCATCACCTCTTCCCAATCTCTGAGCTTCCATCCATCTAGCGGAGTCCAATTTGAAGATTCTGCCAACTGCAAATTGTAATTTCGAGCGAGAGGGCAGCCGGTAACGGTAACTTAGGGTTGCCCCCCACGGACCATGATGGATATGGTTATCTTGCAAATTTGCAAATTCAGTAATATTCTTCGGTACTCCAACCAGTATCGTCAAGTTTTACTGTCACTTTGTTAGCCCACGTGGGATGGATATCTGCTTTCCTTGATTCTCTGGTAGAAATTGTGGAGACTACCGGTGAAGGTGCTGCCGGAATACTGTTGATCGATATCGCGGGTAATCGGAAATTTTGACATTTCACTTTGCGCGGGAGGATCCCTTGATATCCCCAAAGAGAAAAAAAACCCCATATTCTCTAAGGGATCTATATGACGAATACTACAGGCGAATTTGATTGTATGATTGAAAATGACAAGTAACCTAGTAGATGTTAGGAAAGCAAGTACGTTACAGGGGCCCATGATTAAAGTGACCGAAGAAGGCTATGTACATTGTTACTAGTACTATTTCTCTTAGCAGGTTTTCTTCTCGCACAATTTGAAATGCAAAGGGTCTTTATCGAACGTAACATCGTTGGGCCCACCAAGTCGGCTTCTTGAATAATGACCTAAACTCATTAGAGTAGCAACCCCGTCCTACTTCTGCGGGCTTAACATGACGAGAATAGAGTTTCGTATTTTACAGAGTTTTTGTCGTTTAATAATATCTGATTGATTAGATTGACCTTGTTCTGCTACCATGGCACAACTGCCTGATAGGGAATACCCAGGTACTCTTCGCAAAATTTCTATCTGCCGCAGTATCCGCAAAGTTATACAGTATTCGACTAGCTTGATGCAATACTTTGCGAAACCGGTAGGTTTGATAGTACTGCAGTGGAATAATACTTTATCGTATAGCAACCTTTGAAAGATTGAAGGCCAAGATAATATTTAATTTGGGAACTGAATCCATCCATTTTAAATGTTCGTCAGCTCATATCAACAAAAGAAAAACCATCAGAGACTCAAAGATACCAGATGTATCGGACAACGGCCGAGGAGAATTTCCATTGTGCGAAGAAAATAAACAATCTATCAACAAATCTGATTCCAAAGGTTACTTGAAGTTTCTTCGCATATCAGAAATGCTCCATACGACCCACTGAGTTGGGCCTGGTCACATACCACTACATCCTTCCAAGGTTGGAGATGGAGCCTCTATACACCGTTTCAGTATGATCAAGTACTATAGTAAACGTTACGCTACTATTACTAGTATATTGTAATTCTCGCTGTCTCAGAAATACACCGAGACTACATAGTTCGTTGATTATCTCGTGGCCCTAATTTTATCTGATCTCAAACTTGAAGCGACCCTCTGGCAAGCTATCCTTAACTTGATATCCTATTTTACCATGAGCGATTCGAAGGCCGCAAAAGCTGCAGCGAAGGCACTTAGACAATCTAGCAATGAATGGACCAACAAATATTTTGCGATTGCGATGGGCGCTATTATGGTCCTGTTCGCGATACATCACTGGATTGGAGTGATGGAACTTCAAATTCTTCCTCGTCCAAAAATTTCATTCATCAGGAAGATCTGGTAAGTCCAGTTTTTTTTCACAACATCTTATACCCACTGACGGCATGATGTGGCAGGTCTTATAGAAGAAATTTCTCTCGTTCATATAAGGGACTACACATTGGCCGATCTGTCTTGTACACAATCTACTGGGCTGTGAACCTGATTCTAGCATTGACAGATGTCGATCTTTCAAATTTGAGTTATGTACGATTTCCTTATTTCTATGAAAAAGGGTTCTACTCCCTCTACTCCTTCTGATTCATTTTCTGATAACCATGTTTTTGTTAGATTGCTAAGCGCTTTGGCTGGTACGCCACATTTACCACATGCATTTCATTGCTCTCCCTGGTCACTAAAATAACAGTTCGATAGGATTGCGGTAGCCAATTTGGTGCTTTTAGTCTTCCTAGCTCTGAAGAATACGCCCCTCGCACCCTTGACAGCCAGATCATACGAGAAACTACGACCGCTTCATAAGGTAGCCGGCTTCACCTGTATATTTACAAGCACCTTGCATGGTATTGTGTATCTAGCCGCTTGGGCAGAGTCTGGAAAGCTGGATTCCATGCAAGAGGTCAAGAATTTTGCAGGCGCAATTGCAGGTTTGGCTATGGTTCTTATCGGTCTTTCGACCATTACCTACTTTATGCGGGGTTTCTACGAGCGTGAATCTTCCGATCTCTATCAATAGACTCGACGAAGGCTAATAACTGGCAGTTTTCTATCTTTTTCACATCGTCCTTTTCATTTTGATCATGATTACAGTTGGGATGCATCGTCCGAAGTTCTCGAGTTCAACTGTGATCATTGTTCTAGTTACCGCTTGTCTTTGGGTCATGGATCGTTTGATTCGTACCGCCAAGATTTGCCGGAACTTTGCTGGTAATTCTGCATCTGTAACGGCATTAGCTGATGATGCTATTCGGGTGCGGCTCAACCGTCGCATAAACAGCAAGGCCGGTTCTCATGCATTTTTGTGGATCCCATCTATCCGCTGGGTTGAAAGCCACCCATTTACTCTCCTCCAATCGAATCCATCTGAATTTGTCATCCGTGTTTATGACGGATTCACTCGTGATTTGTATAATTTCGCTCGGGAATCACCTGGAAGAGCCTTGCGCTGTTCAGTGGATGGTCCGTACGGTCAAGTTCCTGACTTTTCACGGTTTGAGAAAGTCATTCTAGTTGCAGGTGGCAGTGGAGCTAGTTTTACCTTTGCAATCGCGCTAGATATCATTGAGAAGTCTGAAACCACTGTTAAGACTATTGATTTCATTTGGGCCGTAAAAGACCAAGGTAAGTTGGACTATATGTCCAAGTATGAAGTGTTGGTTGAGACTAATGCTTCAAAAAGGCAACCTGTCGTGGTACTCGCAAGAGCTCAAACGACTCCAGAGCCAGCCCAATGTGAACTTATTCGTTTACGTTACCCGCCATGCTGATAGCCCTCAGGCTGGTATGCCTACTCTCGAAGTCCAGAATCTATCGGAGAAATCTCCTATGCAATCTACCGATACTCCCATTGAATCTTCTGTATTGGATTCCGAGACCAGTGACATTGAGAAGGGCAGCCGTCAGGAGGTCATTTTGAATAACACATTCGCTTCACATCGAATCTTCCGGGGACGTCCAGATATCAAAAGTCTCATGGCTGCCTCTGTCGCCATAGTTTCCAACAATAGCCCAGATGATCGTATCATAGTTGGGGCTTGCGGCCCCGTGGCAATGATGAATGACACTCGCGAGGCCGTTCTTGAGATTACACACGAGGACGGTCCGTCTATCACCCAATACACCGAGGTAAGCATGGAAAAAGCTGTAATCAATAAACGAAGACACATCTAATGAACTCTCGGATATAGGAATTTGCATGGTGATAAAATGAAGATGTCTGCTAGCATGAATATAGAAGAAATATCGACCAATGTCTTCATACTATGGCTGTTGGGAGATAGGTAGTACTACTACCATCAATAAACCTTTCATTCCAAGGTTTTTCCATCATATACTAGTGTAGTGAAGATATGAAAAATCAGTCTCTTCCTTTGGATATTACCTATTAGCAAGGTTGATGGCTCGACTAGTATTCCCCACGATGCCAGGAAATCTACTACACTAATGTGTACTCGGTCTAATTACCAGATAGTTAGCATTAGTGGGAAGTGAATATGATTATCAGTGCGAAGAATCATCCTAGACTCTTGCTAAGCCTAGTGGAGACTCGAATTTCAGAGTGGAGCCTGTGGAGCCGAATCTATACGCGTATGCACGGACCGTCCACATGAGGTTGGTCCCTTGGACGATTATCTTTCGGATACGCGTATAGAGAAATCGTCAGCATCTCTAAAAGTACTCCCAACGGAGAACAAATTTTTGACCTTGTACAAGTAAAAATATCTGTCACCTGTGGCGAAATATTCCTCTTAAATGCCGGCTGAAACCATGTCCAGACAGACAATTCTTCATCAACAACGGTACTTCAATTATCTCCACCTAAGTGGTATCTACAGTACACTGCATCGTCTGAAACATTCAAATTCAAGCCTATACAGCTTTACCTCGAAATGACTAAATTAGAGCCATTGAAGAGTGGATATTACGTGTGGCATTATGTCCCCTCCTTAGCCGCAGCCATCATCTTCGTTATCCTTTTCGGTGCTGTCACCTCATACCATTTCTGGAAGCTCTTCAAGACGAAAGTTCGCTTCACCATTCCTTTCGCGATCGGAGGATTATGTAAATATATTCCCCAATGGTGAAGCCGCTTAGTCTATGTGCTAATTAGACCGAAAATGACAGTTGAATTCATCGGATATGCCGCTCGGGCAGCAGCCAGTAATAACACTGGAAAGCTCATGCCATACATTATTCAAAGCGTTTTCGTCCTTCTCGCACCTACGCTTTTCGCAGCCGCCGTCTATATGGTACTAGCTCGCATCATCAGCGCCGTCAATGGGGAGAAATATTCTCCGATTTCTATGAATTTGATCACCAAGATTTTCGTTTCCTGCGATGTCGTGACCTTTTTCATCCAGGGTGGAGGTGCTGGTATGATGGCTCAGAGCAGCCTCACCAAAATGGGAGAGTACATTGTCCTTGCCGGCTTGGTTTTGCAGATTGTCACATTTGTACTGTTTCTTGTCACGGCGATCGTTTTTGCCAGACGAATGAGCAAAGCACCAACAGCTGCAGCTATTCACGATGAGATACCTTGGAAGCAACACCTTCGCAGTCTGTATACTGTCAGCGCTATGATTCTGATTCGGTCTATCTTCCGTTTGATTGAATACGGATTGGGCAATAATGGGTACCTTCTAGGTCATGAATGGCCCACCTATATTTTTGATTCTGTCCCCATGTTGATCAGCATGGTTTGCTTTGGTGTATGGTACCCGAGTGCCTTGCAGCCATTTTTGAAGACTCCGCATTCAGCCTGATCAAGGTAACCTAGTAGGTACTAGGTGCAGGTGGGAGGCTGTGAGATACATAGTACTAATAGTATTATTTCCTCAAGAAAGATGTTGTTTCTATTTCAAGTTCTACAATGACCGCACTCTCTCCTATCCAGGTACGGACGGACTAGTATTTGGCTCGATATTTGAAATCCCAAAAAATTGGCATAGGGGAAAAATTTTTCAATTTGCAAATCTAAAATTAGCCAATTTAAAATAGAGAATTCTAATTCGCCTCTGCAGAAGGTAAAACTCCAGTAGTAGTTAATAGTAACCTGGAGACAGGGCTTCCCGATGCGGCGATACCGGCCCACCTTAACCCGATAACCTTCAGTTGAAACCAAACCCCTTTTAGTACCATAGGGTGCCTAGTTGAGGTACAATCATTCTGGATTTACACTTTTTCCGTTCGACTTCAACAATCCCAGCGCCTACTGTTACTTTCACTTCTCTAGATACATTATTAATTGAGAATGGCCCGCAGAACTCACAAGAAATCCAGAGGTGGCTGCGTCGAGTGCAAGCGACGTCACATAAAGGTATGAAGAGCTCCCAGGATCCGATTTAAGTAAAGGCCCCAACGATCAATAGACGCGCGGGAGCTAACCGGATTTCAAGTGTGACGAAAGCCGTCCAGTTTGCTCTCATTGCATTTCTTCTGAGCGCTCATGCTTCTATAGCCAAGGGCCACCTGCAGAAAGGGCTCGCACGAAGAGTCGAACATTCTCACCGGCATCTCGCGCGACCCCGAAATCTCCAGGCGGTGACTCCATTGACTCGTTGGAAGATGTTAGTCCCGTTAATATGATGCATGTGGAGCTTCTACACCATTTTGCTTCAGAGTTTCAATCTATCTTTGAGCCAGACTTCATTTTCGCCCATATCTCATTTACAGGAATCATCGGACATTGCTTATCGGCCCCATATCTTATGAATGAGGCGCTTGCCCTATCCGCTCTGCATAAGAGTATCACACAACCAGATCAGCAACAGAAATACCGACACCAGGCTTCTCATATGCAGCAACATGCCTTGTCAATATTCAACACCATGAAGCCCGAGGTCACAAAAGATTCCTGTCTTGCTCTTTTTCTTTTCTCGTCTCTCTTGGGTGTTCACATTCTCTGCGACACCCTTGTTTTTCGCAGTGGGTCTTTTGATGCATGCTTGGACGATTTTACTCGATACATTCGCCTACATCAAGGAGTTCGAGCTGTTACGAGTGGGTGCTGGGACTTCCTCTGTCAAACCGAGCTGGCCCCGTTATTGAACTCCGCCGGCCTATCAACAGGAGCAAGTACCGATATTGAACTAAATCAATTTGAAAGCTTGCTTGTCCTCATTGAATCAGCGGGATTAGAAGAATCTGTCAACAAAACATACCGCCACGCTATATTTTCATTAAAAGAAGTGACAGCTGCGGCAATTTCACGTTCAGCGGGTGGCAGTAATCATGCTATTCTTGCTTGGCCTGTGATTGTGGGGGCGGATTACATTGATTTGCTTTCTTCTCGTCAGCCGGAAGCTCTTGTTGTTCTTGCTCACTACGCGGCTTTGCTACATATGCGCCGGGACTATTGGGTAATGGGAGATGGAGGCAGATATCTCATAGAGTCAATTGGTCAATTTCTTGGCCCTGATTGGGAGACTTGGTTGAGCTGGCCAAATCAAAGTCTTCAGCAAAATGCTTCATGGATACCTAGGTAATGGAGTTGCAAACCTTCAAGTTTGGGGTCTTTTCAACAGGCAGCCCTGGAGATTCTCATGCCGATACACTTCTCTGCATATTGCCCAGGTGTAGTGGCCCTAGTACATTTCATGTGGGGCTTCTGAGGCTATACGCGTATGCACAGACCATACATTCCGGGTGGATGGGCTTGCCAAGGTGATCAATGGTCAACTAGCAGATCTTAATATAGAATATCTTGTAAGGTTGACGGGTTCTTACAGGGCTACTAGGTATACGCGCATAGAGTCTTTGGAAATCCCTGGTGCCTGTACTAGAAGATGGAGATCGACACAGATGGCATTAGACGGGTTCTATACTACTATTTCGAAATCGGGTTGAAACACAGCGATGATATGCTAGTAGAATCCATCCTTGTATATTACTAGGTCTCTTGTATGAATACGCTCAGGATATTAAGCTTGGGACACAAAGTTTGAATCTTCCCATGCGTTTCACTGCCTAAGTCCTAAAGCTTTGTTCCTTGGGAGTGCAATTTCCCCCCAAGTAACGACAGATGTTGGCCAAGTTTTATCAACAAATCTGATCTAGCAGGAGGAAGTATCATTGCTGTTTAAACGGCTACTTTGAAACAGGCTTTCTCTAGGGACCAAAACTGCACGAGACCGGCATATCATCAACCTCTATACTAATAGTAGAAGAAATTTGAAACGACTACATAACAGCGGCCATGCTCCTTTATCCTATACGCGTATACTATAATGATCAATTTGCTTTCTATGATGGAAATATAGTCATTTCCAGCACTGGAGTCTAGTGAACTGAGATTCTCCGGAATTTAAGGGGTCAAATTCGAGAGATCAAGGTTCATCATCAGCACCCTCGGTGTGGGGTGCATGTCCACTTTAGTATCCACACTGGTAGTTTCACTCCATGGCTGTATGTCGCATAAATCTGAATCCTTATATTCAAATTCAGTGACTGAAAGCTTTGGTTTGAGCTATAAAAGCAGGATACCCAGGAGGATTCCAAATTACTAGTAGTTGGTTGCCACGGATATCTCTCCTAGACTCGTTTTTCTTTCAACGAAATGGCGTATCCTAATGTTGCTACTTCACTGTGCGTTCAATCTGCAGTGCCAATTCCTTCTACACTTCCCGATATCACTGTCCTTGGTGTATCTTCCGTCCCTGTTCTCAAGTACAACGGCTCTTCGCCGGAGCAATATGCCTACAACCATCCGAGTGCCACTGCCAAGAACATTGATTTCTGTAACATCACAGTCAGTTACACTCATAACGGCGAGAACGACCTTATCAACATCGAAACTTGGCTCCCACTAGACACGTGGAACGGTCGGCTTCAGGCCGTCGGCGGTGGTGGCTGGGTTGCCGGACGTTTCCCGCTATCTTACCTTTCAATGAATGGAGCCCTCGCACAAGGCTGAGTGACGACGACTACGGACGCCGGTCTGTTGGATTCTAATGGCGAGATCGGGTATACACCAGACGCCTGGGCTCTCAATAGCGATGGCACTGCAAATTTGGTGGCTCTGAGAAACCTGGCCTCAAGGTCCTTGGGCGATCAGGTAGAGAAATCCCACGCCCACAATTATTCTGTCAATATCTCTAACCATTCTTCTGCTTCTAGGCTATCCTAGTAAAAGAAATTATCAAGAATTTCTACGGCCAGGTGCCAGACTACTCGTATTGGAGTGGATGCTCTCAAGGTGGTCGCCAGGGTCTCGTACTCGCACAGCAGTTCCCGGATGCATATGATGGTATTGCGGCCTCTGCTCCTGCTATCTACTGGAGTCAATTTTTCGCCGCATCTATTTGGGGCCAGGTGGTTATGAACAATCCAGGTGGTTATGAACAATCTCGGAGAAAATACTAGTGTCCCTGCCAACTGCGAATTTGACTACATCACAAATCAATTTATCGCTACCTGTGATCCTCAAGATGGCGTTAAGGATGGTCTTGTCTCTTTCAATCCTGATTCAGCTTGCCATTTTGACCCATTTGCACTTGTGGGAACAGAAATCGAGTGCTCTGATACCAATACGACTCAAACTGTTAGTCTGGCTGCAGCACAGGTGGCAAATACAACCTGGACTGGCCCTCGGACACCCCAGACAGACAAATTCCTTTGGTATGGCTTGAATAGAGAGTCTCGCTTGACAGGAGATGCGTCAAAAGGAGTCTCGACAACTTCTGATCTCGGATACGACCAAGTGACGTGTGCCAACGGCACCTGCACTGGAGTTCCTGTTGGTTTGGGAGACAAGTGGTTCCAGTATTTCGTCAAGCAAAATGCTTCTTGGTCATGGAATGAAATGACAGTCGAAACATTTCCGGAACTATTCTTGGAAGCCGTTCAAGAATATGACGAGATAATCGGTTCTAGCAATCCGAATCTAACAGCGTTCAACAATGCCGGCGGAAAGCTCATCGGATATCATGGCCTGGTAAGCTCCTTGATTTGACCCCTATCCACCTCTTGTCAGAGTTGTGACAAACTGGATGATTTGATTCTGACATGCAACACTAGGCTGACGGACTCATTCCTTTTGAGGGATCGATTGCGTATTATGATGAAGTTCTGAAGATTAATCCAAATGCTCGGGACTTCTACCGTGTCTTTCCTGTTCCGGGCTTAGCACACTGCTCAGGTGGGAACGGGGGACAGCCAACTGCAGTTTGGGAGGCCTTGGTTGCGTGGGTGGAGAATGGGACAGTGCCTGCCAGCCTACCTATCTCCTTCACTGATACTTATGGAGTGCAAAGAAACCGCACACTCTGCCCACTTCCAGAGCAACCGACTCTGAAGCCCGGGGTTTGCCCAAACTCCACATCCGCAGATGCTTGGGGCTGCAAATAGAGCATTTCTCCTGGCTGCAATAAAGGACATTGAGGAGGACTTCTAAATTTTCTTGTTTCCCTTTTTCTATGTCTTTGAACTTTCGCCTTTAATTTTCCGGTTATTGAATGATTTTGGTATCTTCGTTTTCCATTAATGTACACATCACAGGTGGTATCACAATGTGACAGATGAGGATTCATCTTTTGGTAGCTGGTCAGTGTACTTAATACTTCTTTCTATTCACATAGTTAGTTTGCAGTATTACTAGTAGTACAAGTAAGCATAGAAGATCCAACTCAATTTATTTCAATTCTAATTTTGTAATTTGACAAAGATCTCCCTTGAAGGTGGATATCACCCTTGTTCATATCTTTGTATACCATTACCTAGTAGGTACCCCGAGTAATAGTGAGTATCTACTCCGAGTCGTAGTAGGTTATTACTTTAATGGCATTGATTATTTGAATGCCGAAGGATTCTATGGATACAAAGCTTTTGAAATCACTGTGGCCATGGGGTGCACAAAGCTTGCCTGTAACATTACTACTGTAGGGGTTGGGACTTTTCATAGTACACTGCTAGAGGTAGTAGTTATAAACGCTGATATGAGGGATACTAGTAAATATTATTTCTTGAGGCCAAAAGAAGGGTTCTCATATCACTAGTAGTGAAAAATCCACCAATTATTTTATCATAGCCCCACTGCACTCCAAATCGCATCACGGAGTCCTCGGACTCATCAGGGGAATTCCGTATTTGAGAGATACTTGCAAATCCCCGGGATGCCAAATTGCCCAAAGCAGCATGACAACAAGCATCAAAGTCGAGTCAAATACATAGAGAGTCCACTCATGCGTCAAGCAATACCCATCATTTCCCTGGATATACTCCACAACTCGAAACAAACTTCGAATCAAGATCAACAGACTGATAGCCTGGAGCACATGAAGATGTCTCCTCCATTTGACCCGCTCATCAAAGGATTCAGGCGTTGGAAATCGAGTCATGCGAACTTGGAAGACAACCGCAGTGACCATAAAGAAGCAAAATGTGAGAATCTGAACCACAAGACCAACCACCACAATATTCGAGCCGAGTTTTGCATTATTGCCCGATACCATTAGGCCGGATGCTCCGCCTTGCACCAGGAACGAGAGGACGTCGCCCATGACAAACACCTTGGTGAGCCATTTGATTCGGATGAGTGAGTACTTCTCGGCGTGAACATAGCGGATGATTCGGCCTAATGTCATGTAGACCGATGCAGCGAACAGGGTTGGGCCAAGGAGCAGAAACACGTTTTGGATAGCGTAAGGCATCAGTTTACCTGTGCCATTATGTGCGGCTGCTCTGGAAGCATATCCGATCATTTCGACTATATGAGATGGGATCAGCCAATTGGAAAAAGGTTACAGTAAGTGAAGAGAACTTTCATAATACGCACATATACCGCCAATCACGAATGCAAGGAGGAAACGTGCTTTCGTCTTGTGAAGCTTCCATGAATGAAAGATAGTTGCAACACTGAAAAAAAGAAAGAAGATAATTGCGCCAGCAAGGGAAGGAAGATATTTCCAGAGATAATAGCCGCCTTTGTAGGGCTCCAGAACTGCCATGTTCACGGTCACGGTCGAGGCTTGATCGGTGGGGTTGGTTTTCAGATTTCAGCGTGTCGTATGAGGTTGATGCTGCTTGGCCTTCAAAATGGTCGTATTAGGCCTCGAGGCAGTACCAGAGATTTTGCCAGGGGAGCTCCAAGTAGAAGATAAAATGAAAGATCTTTCTGAGTTTCGAAATACTAGTATACTATATATCATGATTGGTCTCGTTTGGCAGAGTGCTTCTAGTATACGCGTATAAGTCGGCAGTGGGGTTCAATCTCGGAGGTCCAGTCCACCCAAGCTTCGTGAGACCCATTTCATAGTAATATCCACCTGGGCATCGGCTTACCTAGCCTTATTCACACTGAGCCCCATATAGCCTCTGTGAGAGATAATAGACCATTAGATATTTTTCTTCTATTTTTTTGCACATGTATGGATCATGAGATGGTCCGTGTATACGCGTATCCGTTCGTCGTGGTATGGGAATCATACTAGACTCCACTAGGCCGATACCCTTATGTTAAATTTCGAATATTAGCAAAAATCTTGGAAATGGTTCTGATTTTTCTGCGCGAAGAGAAAGTCTCAATACTCAGAAATCATATTGAAGAAGTTCACCTTTCAAGGCTTCTCGTTGTGATAGTAGTAGAAGTTGTCTCAAGAAGAATTCGGATGTTCACTATGCACAAGGCGCTGATGAGAGGTAGGTGTCGATAAAAAGACAAACAGGACATCAGCAAATGAAAAGAGATGAATGTCATCGAAAGGCATCCACCGTCCTCTTATGGTTGGATGTTGAAGTTGAGCTGTTCGCCCAGATATCCTTCACGTACTAAATCTGCAGGGAGTCTCCTGCCTTCCAAGGCTGAACTGAATACAACAACTCCAAAATAGGACAATAAACATGCCAGGTGCTACCTAGTATTCTACCTAGTAATCTAAGAGTAATTGCCCTTTAGAGTAACTATGACTGGCTTATTGTCGAATCTTGTATAGTTACTTACTACTTTAGGGTACTACCTAGGTACTTGGTGCTAGTTAATGGGATAATGGGAACAGGGGGGCTACTATAATATTCGATATCTTGCGACAGACGCACATAATCCGAGCGACCAAGAACATCTACAGGTACGGAGGACTATGTACACTTTTCATAAAACTCCTCACAGAGAGTGTGTGGTATGTGGATGTATGGCGATCGCAGATGGCCGTGACGACAAGCGCGAAGAAAGCCGCGGGTGGAGGTCGCCGACGGAAGTGGAGGCCTTCAAATCCCTTGGTGTCCACAGGACCACAGAAAAAAAGAAAAGGAAAAGAGTAACCTAGTAAGTAACTGGGTGGACTCGGGATTCGCATTTTCGCATTTTCGGATCCGGAATTCGGATAATGAAGAGCCTTTTACCTCGCCAAGGACGAAACACGAAAACACGAAAGTGACACGTCGGTTGGCCTCCGAGATGGGATAGTCTGGGGTAAAGAGAAGCTGGATGGACCTGCTTCAGCCAATCTCTCGGGGATACCCCAGCGGGATCGGGATCTGCCCTCAAGAAGTGTTCAAAAGTGGTCAGCAAAGCTGCTAAGCCGACATTGTCGGGACGGGTTTGACCTGTTTGCAGGTAGAAGTGGGACGATAAGCTGGTAAAAGATTGGCTTTCAGTCAATGAGAGTGAAGGAGTTGGGAGTTGGAGGTGATTGGGAATGCCAGAAGGTGTGGGGGGTGCGGCCGTCGTGCGGGCATCGGAGCCCGCCGATACCTTCACTCGCCCGCGCATCAGACCATGTGCTTTGCGAAATAAATACTTGACGCTGCCACTATCGTTGTCAAGCTTCAGATTACTTGAGTCTCCGCTTCAATTTCACCCCTTCTTACCCCAGATCTAGTTTAAACCACCTCCGTGTGATCTACTCAACGTCTTCCAACGATCTTATCTCCAACTCCACCCCAAAAAAACTCCCAATCCCTTTCAACATGAGTGCTCTCGCCGCCGCCCGCTATGGAAAGGACAATGTCCGTGTGTACAAGGTGCACCGTGACGAGAAGACTGGTACCCAGTCCGTTGTCGAGATGACCGTTTGTGTCCTGCTTGAGGGTGACATTGAGACCTCGTAAGTATACTTGAAGAGCCCCAGTCTTGTGAGGGGACGATCTCTTATCAGCTCCGAGAGCTGGTGGGAGAAAGAGACCCTACTAGAGGCGCGCGGCCATGAAGACTACAAAAACCACGAATGTGATACGCTAACACGACATTTAAAACAGCTACACCAAGGCCGATAACAGTGTCGTCGTCGCTACCGACTCCATCAAGAACACCATCTACATCACCGCCAAGCAGAACCCCGTCAACCCCCCGGAGCTGTTCGGCTCCATCCTTGGTACACACTTCATCGAGAAGTACAGCCATATCCACGCCGCTCACGTCAACATTGTTACCAACCGCTGGGTTCGCATGGACGTTGATGGCAAGCCTCACCCTCACTCCTTCGTTAAGCAGAGTGGCGAGACTCGCAACGTCCAGGTTGACGTTCACGAGGGCAAGGGTATCGATATCCAGTCCTCTATCAAGGACCTGACCGTTCTCAAGAGCACTGGCTCTCAGTTCCACGGATTCCTCCGCGACGAGTTCACTACCCTCAAGGAGACCTGGGACCGCATTCTCAGCACCGATGTCAGCGCCGACTGGCAGTGGCGCCGTTTCAGCGGCCTCTCCGAGGTCAAGGCCAATGCCCACAAGTTCAACAGCGCTTGGGTTACCGCCCGTAACACTACCCTCAAGACCTTCGCTGAGGATAACAGCGCCAGTGTCCAGGCCACCATGTATAAGATGGGCGAGATCATCCTTGCCGCCGAGCCTCTGCTCGATACCGTCGACTATGCTCTTCCCAACAACCACTACTTCGAGATTGGTACGTCTTTAGTACTGATTTTATCGAATAAATGGAATCCTATGCTAATTGATTTACAGATCTCAGCTGGCACAAGGGCCTCAAGAACACCGGCAAGGATGCCGAGGTTTATGCTCCCCAGTCCAACCCCAACGGTCTCATCAAGTGCACCGTCGGCCGTGCCAACCAGAAGGCACGCCTGTAAATCTCACCGCTTCGGAAAACCCCGACGTCGGATTTCTCTTTTAGCATGGAGTTTCCCTGTACATAGTATGTCTCTATATACCACTGGGAGTGGATCGACACGACCCAATGTCATTTCGGAACACATTTCTTTTCTTTTTATTTCCATGCGGTCTGCTATATAAGTACATGCCAAGAAGAGACCTTTGTAGTAGTAGTAGTTGAACAACCATAAAATGTAGTAGAAAAGAGATATGACACTCCCAGTAACAAAAGAAAAAAGTTGGACTCCGGACCCATGCGCTTGCGGTTTTGGATCATAACTCAAAAAAATAGAATACAGGCGACCCTGGAGTAGGGGCGTAATAATTGAACAATGCGAGATAGAAAATGATGGGGAAGAAAATATTTATGCGGAGGTCTTGGCCTCTTTGAAAGCCTGTTGCACCTTGGGGTTGCTCAGAACCGATTGGTTGCCGAACTTGACGATATTCTCCTTGTAGGGATGGGCAAGACCTTCGAAGGCTGCGTGATGATAGGTATGTCAGTAATGCCATTGGTTATGCAGAGTATTTCTTGATCCTCCGCGCTCATGTATTCCATGGGGATAACACTCACTCTTGAGCCGGGCCAACCGCGGCTCCTGAAGACGGTTCTTGGGCAGCATGCCCTTGACAGCACGGCGCAATACCTCTCCACCACCCCATTTGGCGAACATTTGATCCATTGTCATGCTCTTCAAGCTACCGGGACGGGTCGTGTGGGTGTAGTACAGCTTCTGGAAGCGCTTCTTTCCGGTTGTCCGCAAATCATGGCAGCCCGCAACCACGACGTAATCACCGCAGTCTGTGGAAGGATCGTAGATGGGCTTATTCTTTCCCATCAAGACAAGAGCAATTGATGAGGCCAGACGACCGAGCGAACGAGGGTCGGAGCCAGCATCGACGTAGTGCCATGCTCGAGAATAAGCAAGACGAGTCTAGAAGTGATATATGTTAGCCCCGACCAGCTATTTCGCGGAGATTGACGGCGCGAATCAGGATATCCAGTGTCGGGTTTCTATACACACCTTGCCAACCGTTTGCGACATCTTGTCAAATGCGAGTAAGGGAGGATAATCGAGTGATTGTAGGCTAAACACGCGATTCCTTTGCGGCCAGAGTCCCCCCCGAACTTTCTGCCCCGGACCTCCGACTGATCAGTCAGCAGTCATGTGACAAAGCCCTAGGCAAGATTCGCACTAACCCAATACGGGCTAGTGTCCTTTAAGCGAAAGTCGCACTCAAGGGCAATTCAGGCGAATCGGTCTGGCAGTGTGGGATTTCGCGGTGACTTCTTTTCCATCTCCCACGACAACACACTCCCTCCCTATCGACAACCGACCAGGGCCATTCTACCCACCATGGCTTCCGTCCCGAGTGTGCAATGCTTCGGCAAGAAGAAGACGGGTGAGTTTGTGATCTATGAATTTTACGACATTACCAAATTGAAGATGGAAGTGCTGATGTTCAATTTTCAATAGCCACCGCTGTCGCCCACTGCAAGGTATGAAGATGAAGCCACCCAGCCCCCGCCCGATATATATACAACCCTGCGCCGAATGGAAAATGCGAAAGAAAGAAAGAACCAAATCAATGTGCTTGGAATTATGTCGACAACGATCGTGAAATGCTTGGAGGGTCCAAAATTCGAGATGTGGAATATTAGTGGAGGATGGACACATTTCGCACATTTGGCGCATGGGATTATCACCACATCATGAATGAACAACACGCTGAGACTTTTCGATTTTATAGCAAGGCAAGGGCCTCATCAAGGTTAACGGCCAGCCCATCTCTCTGGTCCAGCCTGAGATCCTCCGTTTCAAGGTACGCTCCACACCGCACAAATCTCCGCCGCCAGCCACGCCATTGCAAGAGGAAAAAAATAAAACACAAGGATTTCGAAAGAGAAGGAGTCGTCATCGAATTGCAAAAATGCTGGCGGCAATCAAATTTCGCGACGAACCGATTTTCTAACAGACTACTCGATTTAGGTCTACGAGCCTCTCCTGATCGTCGGCCAGGACAAGTTCGCTGGTGTCGACATCCGCATCCGTGTCTCCGGTGGTGGTCACACTTCCCAGGTCTACGCCATCCGTCAGGCTATCGCCAAGTCCATCGTCGCCTACTACCAGAAGTACGTCGATGAGCACTCCAAGAACCAGCTCAAGCAGGCTTTCGCTCAGTACGACCGCACCCTGCTGGTCGCCGATAACCGTCGCGCTGAGCCCAAGAAGTTCGGTGGTCGCGGTGCCCGCGCCCGTTACCAGAAGTCCTACCGTTAAATTCCTCGCACCAGTGTATTCTGTTACGCGGGCGAAAGGAATTTATCAAAAAAACGGAGGGTGGAACGTCATGTCTTTCATATCTCATCTTACGACTTGTGTTCCATTGTCTTCTTGGTGGATTGGGTTCTTTGGGAGGATACGGTTGTGTCATGAGTAGTCTGTTTGTTACTCATGGGTAGGATCGACATTCAGTCGGAAAGCGGTCCTTGATCCCGGTACCGTTTGTTGACTGGGTGTGGAGAGGATGGAGATCCTATGTTCTTTTTTTTACTGGCGCTGTTTCTCACAGCTGGAAAACATACCTAGCATAGGCCAGGAAAATCTGCTCAAATAACACCGGATTTTTATCTTGTTCAACTTCTACTCTTCCATCGTGTTCTTCACTGGTCAGCCAATCTATTGGTAGTGACTATTTCGACTGGGCACGAATGGGGTTCCATGCTTGGATTCGTAGTTGAGTAAGATGTTGATCTTAGCTTCCAATGCCGAATCATTGGGGTTGACTGTAGGGTAAGGAATGTCATATCAATTGTCATCATGAGAAAACCGTTGTCTCTGTACTGTACCGCCACCCCGCTATTTTGAACCGGGTCGACGCTAGTAACGAGTTCCACCATCTACGGATATTTCTGGGTAACCTTGGAAGAAGCTAACATTCTAAGGTTATAGTTACTCAATACAGCGCGCAGACTCAACCTTGGAAGCTTCGCCAACTTTGAGTTCATAACACCACTCATATCTAATAGTAGTACTCATCAAGTACACAAGCGCAACGAAAGAGTCTCAAAGATTCAAGACAATTATCTGAGTCAAGCAGCTTGCCAGTAGCTTGGGTCCAATTAATTCAATATTGGACATTAGCGATAGTACTATCAACTCACTAGATTTAATATGAAGCGATAGATTGAGAATTTTTGTCCAATTATCAAAGTTTCTACACTAGTAGACAGTCCACCCAGTTTCCATAGTGCCCGCATGAAGATCTTATATTACTTTTACCCACAAATTTTCGCGTCTGTACTGATACTTTGTAATCTTGACGTCGTTTTGAAGGCTATGTTCGAGAATTGAGGCCTTTGTACAAGTAGTTTGCTGTAAAGTCGGCAGTGAAGTCGATGGACTTGCAATATTTTCCAAATATTCCTTTTCTGGCCTATAGGATAATATTAGCCTTGAGATTGAACGCGGCCTCGCCATGCTGTTTTCTAAAAAAAGAAGGGAAAAAAAGGAATGGTTATTACGATCCAAGTAAGTAAGATGTCTCGAAGTCCATGGTTAGGGCTGGGGCGCCACGGTATCAGGCATCAAGGCACAAATTAATTACTAAACCACTCAACGCGCCGCGCTGCGCGTCGCGCGCCCTGTGAAGGCGCGATCTGCGATCTCCCTTGTATTCTCTCACCCCCGCAACCATTGTTGCTTCCCAGTCCCATACCCGTTTATGGGCATTGTTCAATACACATAATCATGCCTTCTGCCCGTGACAGGTTGGCTGAGCTGAGGGCCTTGCGTGCCTCCGGCAAGAAACGCATCGACACCTACGAGGTTGAGGAACAAGGCGACATTTACGACGAAGTCGACGACGACGGCTACAAGAAGATTATCCGCAGCCGTCTTGACGAGGATGACTTCGTTGTTGACGACAATGGCCTGGGATATGCAGATGATGGACGTGAGGATTGGAACGACCGTACAGGCGAATACGACAGTGACGATAGCGACGAATTACCCGCACAAAGCAAAGCAGCCAAGCGAAAGCGTGAAGAGGAGAAACAACGGAAAGAAAAAATCAATAACGGAATCTCCAAATACTTCAACAGTGGCAATGCTGCGGCTAGTGCCCCCAAACCTAAGGTCAGTCGGTTTTCTCCCTGTTAACCTCGCCGGCGTCCCCCTTTAACAGAATCGAATAGCCCGTAGCTACTGCCGAAGATGATGCCTTTATGGCCGACCTACTTGGTGAAGTTGATACGAATGTTGTTTCCAACAATCTTCCCACGCGGAACCCCGTGAAATCGAGTGCTCGACGCAAAGTTCGTGTACTTTCCCCGCCCTTGTCCGAGAAGCGTCGAATCGAAAAAGCCCAACCCAAAGATGAAAACGATATGCCGAGCTCTCCAGTCAAACTGGAGCAGCCTACACTCGACTCAGATGGTCCACTGCCTGTTGTCGACGACGACGATGTACACATGAGCGACCCCATGCCTTCCTCTCCCATCAGCAAAGCCGTGGAGCGCAAGACAATTGTTCCAATCGTCAAAACCGAGGACTCGGACGAAGAAGATATCGACATGATGGACGTGGCACAGGCGACCATTAGTGCAAGCAACAAGACAGCCAACGTCAACATGACCGGTAGCAGGCCGCCACCGAAGATTAAGCAAGAGATTCTGCCGACCCCCGCCAGCTCATCACCAGTCAAGACAGCCCCCGAAGTCATGGACGCTTCTTGGAATGACGTGAGGAACAAGCTGAACGTACTCAGCAGCCCGGCACCAGAGATGCGTTCCTTTGGAAAGCTCCGTGCTCAAGATGTTGTGGAAGAGGATGGTAGCCTCCGAATGTTTTGGCTTGATTATACAGAGGTTAACGGCAGTCTCTGTTTGTTCGGAAAGGTTAAGAACAAGCAGGATGGGTCCTATGCCAGTGCATTCGTCAAAGTCGATAATATTCTGCGCAAGCTCTATTTCCTTCCCCGCGAGCACCGTCATAAGCAGGGTCGTGAAACCGATGAGGAAGTTGGAATGGAAAACGTCTATGAAGAAGTCGATGAGATGATGACTCGGGTGCGCGTCGGCATGCACAAAATCAAACCGTGTACGCGAAAGTACGCATTTGAAATGCCTGGCGTCCCCAAGGAAGGCGAATACCTGAAATTGCTTTACCCGTACGACAAACCCGCTATCCCAATGGATGTCAAGGGTGAGACCTTCTCGCACGTCTTTGGCACCAACACCTCTCTCTTCGAACAATTCGTCCTTTGGAAGAACATCATGGGTCCCTGTTGGCTGAAGATTGATGAGGCCGACTTTTCTGCTGTTAACAACGCTTCCTGGTGCAAATTTGAATGCCAGGCTTCCAAACCTGCTCTCATCACCCCAGTTCCCGACACCGAGAATTTAGACACGCCACCTCTCACTCTGATGAGTCTTTCCTTCCGAACCCAACTTAATGTGAAGGAAAATAAGCAGGAGATCCTCCTGGCTAGTGCCCGAGTGTACGAGAATGTCTCTCTGACAGACACGACTCCCCCTGAAAAGCTTCCTTGTAAGACTTTCACGGTGATGCGTCCCGCTGGGAACTCATATCCGCTCCACTTTGAAACCGAAACACGAAAACAAAGAGGTACATTCATGCTTGAGAAGAGCGAGCAGTTCTTGCTCAGCAAATTCTTGGCCTTGTTTGAGAAGATGGACCCGGATGTGATCATGGGCCACCAACTGCAAGATGTGGACCTCAGTATTCTTCTTAACCGCATGCGAGAGAAGAAGACCCCAGGCTGGCATCGAATTGGTCGTCTTCGACGTGGAGATTGGCCAAAGAACTTCAACAAAGGAGGCAGCTTCTTCGCCGAGCGACAGCTTATTGCAGGTAGATTGCTGTGTGATGTTGGTAACGATATGGGCAAGGTAAGAACCCCCCGCCTGCTGTCAAACTGTAAGAATATCGCTAACGAACGACTAGTCTCTGATGATGAAATGTCAATCGTGGAGTCTATCAGAGATGTGTCAACTCTATCTCGGCGAGGGTAATGTACGCCAAGAGGTAGACGTCGAAGCAGCTTTGAAATCATGGGCATCGACCAAAGAAGGTCTCATGAATTTTGTGAACCACGCCGATACGGACACTTACTTCGTTGCTGCCCTGGTGCTGCGGTTACAGATGCTGCCACTCACTAAGGTCTTGACCAACATCGCTGGTAACTCATGGGCGCGTACTTTGAGTGGTACTCGTGCTGAGCGAAACGAGTACATTCTGCTTCATGAATTCCACCGCAACAAGTATATTTGCCCTGACAAGTACTCGGCACGGTTGCAAAAGGCCGAGGAGAAGATGCACGATGGTGATGATGAGGATGCTGGTGACAAGAAAAAGAAGGACAAGTACAAGGGTGGTCTTGTCTTCGAACCTGAGAAGGGTCTGTACGATCGATTCATCTTGGTCATGGATTTCAACAGTCTGTACCCCAGTATCATTCAAGAGTACAACATCTGCTTCACAACGGTTGACCGAACATCTTCCGTAAGTATCTCGCCGGACGCGCATCTGATAACATGAACCCGAACTAACTTCGCATCCTAGGCTGAGAATGAAAACGAAGAGAAGGTTCCCGAAATTCCTTCTTCAGATCAAGAACAAGGCATTTTGCCACGCCTTATTTCAACTCTGGTCGGCCGTCGACGTGAGGTGAAGAAGCTGATGAAAGATAAGCGTGCAACAGCTGAGCAATTGGCTTTGTGGGATACGAAACAACTTGCCTTCAAGCTTACTGCCAACTCTATGTACGGTTGTTTGGGATACACTCAAAGTCGTTTCTACGCTCGTCCCCTGGCTATGCTCACCACCTTCAAGGGTCGTGAGATTCTCCGCAGCACCAAGGAACTGGCTGAGAGCAAGCAGCTGCGTGTCATTTATGGTGATACTGATTCCGTTATGATCAACACCAACATGGACACAATCAGTGATGCGCTCAAGGTTGGTGACGAATTTAAGAAATCGGTCAATGAACGGTATCGATTGCTTGAGATCGATATTGACAACGTTTTCCGCCGTCTCCTACTGCATGCCAAGAAGAAGTATGCTGCTGTCAACTTGATGGAGGTCGACGGCAAGTATATCGAAAAGCTTGAGGTCAAGGGTCTGGATATGAAGAGACGTGAATACTGTGCTCTCTCCAAGGAGGTCTCTTCCCGACTTCTTAATGAGATCCTGTCTGGCGAGGACCAGGAGGTTGTCCTCAACAAGGTTCACGACTATCTTCGCGAATTGGCTGAGAAAATGAAGGAGTTTGCTGTTCCTGTTCAAAAATACGTGATTTACACGGTAAGTCTCAAGGCAAGAAAAGCCAGTGGTATCTGAGTGCTAACCTATGCGACTTTATAGAAACTTTCTAAACGTCCAAGTGAATACCCCAACAAGGAGAGTATGCCGCCCGCACAGGTTGCCCTCCGAGACATCGCTCGGGGTAAGAATATCCGACCCAACGATGTCATCTCCTACATCGTAACAAGCGGTGATGCGGAGACCTCGAACTTGCCCCCAGCCAAGCGATCCTATAGCCCTCAAGATGTTCTGAAGTCGAGCACCGGCCTAAAGCCTGACATCGAATTCTATCTTCTGAAGCAAATCTTCCCTCCCATTGAGCGTTTATGTGCGCCAATCCCTGGCACCGATGCTGTCCGCCTTGCCGAGTGCCTTGGACTTGACACTCGCAAGTACCAGATCAATACCTCCAGTACCAGCAAACAGCAAGATACCGAAATTTATCCCTTGGAATCACAGATCCCCGACTCGGTCCGCTTTGCAGATGCTGCACGATTCAATCTGAAGTGCCGACACTGCAAAGAACAATCCACATTTGAAGGTCTCGTTGAGTCACCCCAAATGTGTACCGCTCAGGGTATCGTTTGTCTCAACCAGGAATGTCAAAAACCATTCTCTGTTCCCTCGATCGTAGCGCAACTGGAGAGCCAGATCCGAGAGCAAACAGCACAGTACTACGAGGGCTGGCTGGTTTGTGATGATTCCGCCTGCGGCAACCGCACACGACAGATCAGCGTATACGGACACCGATGTCTCGGACCTCGAGGTCGCGCCGAAGGCTGCGCGGGCCGAATGTCCTATGAGTACAACGAGAAACGAATCTATAACCAGCTCTTGTACTTCTCTAGTCTCTGGGATGTGGAGAAGGCGAAGACTGCGGCCGGCAAGGAGACTGGCGAGAAGAAGGACAGCCTTTCAGCTCTTGTGGAGTTCAATCGCACACGATTTGGCACGATAAAGACGGTGGCTGATGGCTATCTGAAGAAGTGTGGTCGGCAGTGGGTTGAGATGGACACTCTGTTCCAGTTCATGGCACAATAAACGTCCGAGTGGCGTACGACTTTTTTGGGAATTTGTAAATAGGACACAATCATGGAGAGAACGGTGTTTGTTAATTGATGCAGGAATATCATTCTTGTCTTGTTATCTTTTTATCTATACTTGCCTTGCGGCAGGGTCTTTTGTATTAATTGCATGTGATATTTTGAAGCCAATCCAATGGATTCTGAAAAGTAAGAACACCTCCAAAATCACCAAAACAACTTGTGCTTCTAGATATCGACTTTAACTGTTGATGTTGGCAACCCATAGTACTCAGAATATGTGCTAGCGTAGAATTCACTTGGCATTAAATAAATCGCAACTGTCTCTCTTCGTGTTTTTTGTCGTTTCTCTAATATAACGACCATACTAGGGTAATCAGGCCATGTCCGGGTCATCCTAGGATTTAAAATCCGGTGTTTGTATACGATGACTAAGCATTTTAAGCAAGGAGATGCTCTCCCGAGGTTCGAGCTGCCAATACCCTTAACAAAGGTCAGATTGAGGGTGTCTTATTCCAAAAATTCCAGCCATTTTTAACTTGATATCATCATATCTTTCGAATACGAACCCTTCGGTCTGAACATCTGTCTTCGCTTTTCCCGTTGCCTTGAGCAACACAATGTTCGCCCGCGTACTTCGAGCGCGTCTAGGTCGCGGGAAACCACATGCACATGCGAGCCGACCTTTTTCAACAAAGGCGCCATCCTCCAATTTTAGAAGAAATGCCGCTCTTTTGGGATTTGTGAGCTCCCCGGGTCTCTGGTGGTTGTCAACAACCCGTGACGATGTTCCGCGCTTTGGAGACTCTCCAACAAAGCAATTCGATCTACCGCCAGGTCCTTCAAAGGATGAAGTCACTCGGATCATCTCAGAAGGGGCATATTCTCACAAAGTCGAAAACGTACCCGGTGTCAGTCGATATGATGGTACTCAATTGGCTTCAAACAGTCCATGTGAGGATAGATTTCTCCATGGTAAATTGCAATCCCCTCTGCATGATGGGAGTCAATGGATGACTTGGGCGGTATTTGATGGTCACGCTGGATCGCAAACGGCTGATCTGCTGGAGAAGCAGTTGATGCCCTTTCTGGCGCATAGCTTGGGTCAGATAAAATCCGTTCCTAGCAAACCCTCTATGGCTGAGGAATCGATCCACACCGCTATCACCAATGGTTTTATGGATTTCGACAAAGCAATAATTGATGCTGCCGGAGATTTGACTCGGAGTAAAATCCCACTCCACGAAAAGGTCAAGCTGTTAGCTCCTGCATATGCGGGTTCCTGTGCACTCTTATCTCTTTATGATCCGGTCTCAAGCACATTGCATGTAGCATGCACGGGGGATTCTAGGGCGGTGTTGGGACAAAAAGGCTCAGACGGAAAATGGGAAGCAATCCCTCTGTCTATTGACCAAACTGGTTACAACGCGAAAGAGATTGCAAGGCTGCAAAAGGAACACCCCGGGGAAGAGAATATGGTCAAAAATGGACGCGTTCTGGGTCTGGCAGTCTCTCGTGCATTTGGCGACAGTCGATGGAAATGGACACTGGATTTCCAGAATGAAATGAAACAAAACTTCAATGGTCCCTCGCCCTTGACTCCTAGATATGAAGTGCAAACACCGCCGTATCTGACAGCGGAGCCGGTCATTACCTCCACGAGAATCGATCCAAGCAAGCCCTCGTTCCTAATCATGGCTTCGGATGGGTTGTGGGATATGCTGTCGAATCAACAAGCTGTGGATTTGGTGGGGAAGTGGCTCGAGCCAGCGGAGAAGGGATTGGAATTGGAACCTACATATGAACCATTTGACTTTGGACATTTCATCAAGGGTATGGACTGGAGGTTTAAGGAAGAGAGAACAACTGTGCAAGATGAGAATGCCGCTGTGCATCTCGTGCGTAATTCTCTTGGGGGAAATCATAATGAGTTGATCGCAGGACGTCTTGCATTCGGTCCTCCTTTTTCCCGTCACATTCGAGATGATATCACTGTTCAAGTCGCTTTTCTCAATGTACCCGGTATTTGAAATAGATGCCCAGGTGGTGGTGGCGTTATTACCCTAGGATATTGCAAAAATCAATTCCGAAACCACATTTTGATCCCTTCGATTTAGAATATGTAGTACTAGTCTGCCAGTACTAGTATGTATGTGGCACCCAGTGGCAGATGGGCAATTCAATCTGGACGAAAGACTCCGAGTCGGAGTGTGAGCAATCGGAAAAAATAAATATTTCATGCAATGCAACTAGATGTTGAATCGAATGAACCAACTTGGAAGTTGAGGTGGTTGAATTCAAGTTCTATAAATGTTGTCTTTTGACCCACCATTCCACAGTATGCACCAACCATACTGGAGAACGCCACGCCCCTCAGGCATCCTGTTATCGGTTATCGCACTTTGCCTCCCCCACTCCAGCCCAGTGACTCGTTGAAGCAGCTTTCCAACTCTTCCCTCTGACGAACTCTAGGAATTGACTCCATTGGCTTGCATCATGTCGGTCAAGCGGGTCCTGGTCATTGCAGGATCCGATAGCTCAGGTGGCGCGTACGTGAAATCTACCCCGAACTTCTCCGACGGAAAAATAGAAAGCCTACCATTCCCATCGTCATTGGCACTCAGCCGGAGTGATACCTCCATATGTGAAGATTCAAAGCTAATCAGTATTAAATTTACAGGGGTCTTGAGGCTGACCAGAGAGTCCTGGCAGCTCATGGGGTTTATGCGCTTACAGCGACGACAGGGCTGACTGCGCAAAACACTCTTGGTGTGCAGGACATCTTTGTCGTACCTGCGGAGTTTGTCAAGAAACAAATCAATGCTGGTCTTGAAGATGTCGGCACTGATGTCGTTAAGCTAGGTATGTCCTTTCCACTCACTTGAATTCTTCGCCGAGTTATCTATTAACCGTGGATAGGAATGCTTTCGTCTGCCGAGACAATTGATGTTATCGCGGAAACATTGCAAAGCCATAAGGTTCCAGCAGTCGTTCTCGATCCGGTAATCAACATTCAAATTCATCTCTTTCTCCTTATTTTCTAATGCTCATGATAAAACAGGTTATGGTTTCTACTAGTGGCTCACAATTGCTGCCAGAAAAGGCAGTGAAAGAGCTTCGAACAAAACTTCTTCCTCTCACCACTGTTCTGACCCCGAATATCCCAGAAGCCCAACTTCTTCTCAAAGATGCCGGCTCTGAAGCTCCGGAACCCACAGACTTGAATGGAATGATTGCTCTTGCCAAGCAGATCCGCTCACTGGGCCCTAAGGCAGTTTTGCTGAAGGGCGGTCATCTTCCTCTTACGAAGGATCACAAAACGGCTGAAAACTCACAAGATGCAACCACTGTGATTGATATCTTAGTTGATGGAGACAACGTGACCTTGTTCGAGACCGGATACGTGATCTCGAAGAACACTCACGGCACAGGCTGCTCGCTAGCTTCTGCAATCGCAGCCAACCTGGCTCAAGGGAAGGACATGGTCCGAGCAGTTAGAAATGCTGTCCGCTTCGTTGAAGTGGGCATTAAAACGAGTACTGATCTTGGTAAGGGGAGTGGCCCGATCAATCATTTCCACTCCATATACACTATGCCTTTTGCACCGTATGTCGCCCTCTCATTCGAATTCACATACCCTTGAATGCCTTCTAACAGAAATTTATGCAGTGGTCGATTCCTAGAATACCTTCTTGACCGGCCAGATGTTCAACGAGTCTGGGAGAAGTTTACTCTGCACGAGTTTGTTGAGGGTCTAGGCAAGGGCACGCTTCCTGTGGAGAGGTTCAAGGAATATCTCGTACAAGATTATCTTTACCTGGTGAGATGTTCTTTCAGACACTTTTATTTCTTGGTGGTGCGGTTCTCATCGATGAACTTTATCTTTAGGTCCAATTTGCCCGAAGCAATGCACTTGCCTCTTATAAAGCCAAAACCATGGACTCGATAGCAGCAGTGAGTATCGATTCATTGGAAGTTGCCCATCGTTGCTAATCTGACATACAATTTAGTCTTCCCAAATTGTGCTGCATATTCAACGCGAGATGGCACTGCACCTGGACTATTGCGCTTCCTTCGGTCTTTCTAAGAAAGACATCGAGGGTCACTCAGAGACCATCGGTAAGTATTGCTGATGACTTTGTATTCAATCTCTTGTGTCAGATATCTGACTTGATAATTTCGAAATAGCGTGCACGGCATACAGCCGATACATTCTCGATGTCGGACAATCAGAGGATTGGCTCGCGCTTCAGATGGCCTTAGCGCCATGCCTGATTGGATATGGTGCTATTGCCAAACGACTCTATTCTGACGAAGGTACTCTCAGGAATGGCAACCAATACTGGAAATGGATCGAGAACTACGTCGCCGAGGACTATGCGGAAGCGGTCCGTCTCGGGTCCGGTAAGTCAGCCCAATACTAGGCTCCATTTTATATCCCTATCTTATTGGAATCTTCAAACTAATCTGTAGCCAAATCGGATAGAGCTACTGGAGCAGCATATGCACCAAGTATCACCTAGCCGCATGGAAGAGTTGATCAAGATCTTCATTCGGGCCACTGAGTTGGAGATTAGTTTCTGGGACATGGGGTTGAGCGATCAGAAGGTGTGAGACAAGGGCTTAGTGACTCGAAAGAAAGCATTGTGACACATACAATATTCTGTATCCATCTGACTCGTCGAGTACAATAAAAATATGAATGAACTTTGAATGAACCACTATCATATTGTGTTCTACTTACCCTCTGCATTGTACATAACTACTGTGCAAGATGTACAAATCCGCTATTGACCAATGAGATCGCAGAACTCCCACCGCCACCGCCGAACTTTAACAAAATTTCTTTGTTTTCAAACCGCGGAACCCGGCCAGGTCACGTGTACGCTAGACTAGATTGAGCAACTTTTTTTTTTTTTTGCCTCCTTCCGCTCCCCTGGCTGTTTTCTCGTTCCTTCCTCAAGTTCTGAGAGAACTCATCCTTGTCAACTTCTTCCCTCTTCACCTTTCCCCTCTTTCCTCTTACCTCTTCATCTCCTTCTATACCCCCTCTGGTACTAACAACAAAACCCCCAACTCCCTCACATATCACCATGTCTTACGGCGGCGGCGGTGGTTACTCTCGCGGCGGCGACTCTTACCGGTAAGTTTCTTAATCCTCCGGGATCAACCCCCTTCATCGTGTTTGGACTACCCTAGGGTACCTCTGGTGAATCTATCTCTACCAAGGCGTGCTTGGCTACATGGAAATACTCTCGAATCGCCTGGCTCGCGCTTGGACTGGGATCAGTCATTTGTCACTGGCAGTTACACCTGCGAGTCCAAACATCCGCGCATCAAATCTTTGATCATTTTGCTAACATCATCCTTAGTAACCGCGGCGGCGGCGGTGGCTATGAGAACGGTGGCTCCAATGGCTACTCTAACGGCGGCGGCTACGGCGGCGGCGGCGGTGGTGGTGGTTACGGCGGTGGTTACGGAGGCGGCCGCGGTGGTGGCTATGGAGGAGGCGGCGGTGGCTTCGGCGGTGGTGGTGGTGACCGCATGTCCAACCTCGGCCAGGGCCTGAAGCAACAGGACTGGGGTACGTACTGAGCTCACCTTGAGATACCCATCCTCATTTGGCTACAAGAATACTAACAATGATCCCTTAGACCTGAGCGCTCTCCCCAAGTTCGAGAAGTCTTTCTACAAGGAGCACGAGAATGTCACCAACCGCTCCGAAGAGGAGGTTCAAGAATTCCGCAAGGCAAACCAGATGGCCGTCCAGGGTAAGGGTGTTCCTCGCCCTGTTGAGACCTTCGACGAGGCTGGTTTCCCCCAGTACGTCTTGTCCGAGGTCAAGGCCCAAGGTTTCCCCAAGCCTACCTCCATTCAGTCCCAGGGTTGGCCCATGGCCCTTTCTGGACGTGATGTCGTCGGTATTGCCGAGACTGGTTCCGGAAAGACCCTGACCTACTGTCTGCCCGCTATTGTCCACATCAACGCTCAGCCCCTGCTGGCTCCTGGCGATGGTCCTATCGTTCTTGTTCTGGCCCCCACCCGTGAGCTGGCTGTCCAGATTCAGGCTGAGATCACCAAGTTTGGCAAGTCTTCCCGCATCCGCAACACCTGTGTCTACGGTGGTGTCCCCAAGGGTCCCCAAATCCGTGACCTCTCTCGTGGTGTTGAGGTTTGCATTGCCACCCCTGGTCGTCTCATTGATATGCTTGAGGCTGGCCGCACCAACCTCCGTCGTGTTACCTACCTGGTTCTCGACGAGGCTGATCGCATGCTGGACATGGGTTTCGAGCCTCAAATTCGCAAGATCATTGGCCAGATTCGCCCTGACCGTCAAACCTGCATGTGGTCCGCCACCTGGCCCAAGGAGGTCCGTCAGCTCGCCTCTGACTTCCTCAACGACTACATCCAGGTCAACATTGGTTCCATGGATCTGTCTGCCAACCACCGTATCACTCAGATCGTTGAGGTCATGTCTGACTTTGAGAAGCGTGACCGCATGATCAAGCACATGGAGAAGATCATGGAAGACCGCTCCAACAAAATTCTTATCTTCACTGGTACCAAGCGTATCGCTGACGAGATCACTCGTTTCCTCCGTCAAGATGGATGGCCCGCGCTGTGTATGTTTTCCTTCCTACTTCCCGCATTTAGATTTTTACTAACCTTTTCCCTTCCAGCCATTCACGGTGACAAGCAACAACAGGAGCGTGATTGGGTCTTGAACGAGTTCAAGCAGGGCAAGAGCCCCATCATGGTGGCCACTGATGTGGCTTCCCGTGGTATCGGTATGAACAAACTGCAACCCCTTCCATCCCCCAAACTCCCCTATCTTCCCCCTTGAGGAGCCCTTATAAAAACTCACCCGTGTGACGTTGTATGACTCAAATGACACGGTGCTCAACTCTCTTGAAGCGTGTTGGTTCACACGACTCGTCCAGGCGGACATCAGGTCATCTGAAATGGTTATAATGCCAGGAGGACCTTGGACTCACAGTGCAGCGTAGCAGACAGCAGTTTCTGACAGGATTTCTCCGACTCCTTTTGTGGCAAAACTCGTAATCGAGTTGGAGTTTCCGTATATCAACCGTTGTTCCTGATCTGTTAAGGCTGCATTTCCAAGGTTACTCTAGGACCACGATTTACCGTCACCTTATGGACTCGCTTCCTTTCTCCCGGGATTGCTTATTCTTTCAAAAGAAGATCCATGAAGAGAGCAGTTACGCATCTAGTCTTGCACGACTGAGAAGGGGCCCTCTATGGCCATCACCATATTATTACCCAACTAATGCTCAGTTTGCTAACTAAAACTCATTCAAGATGTTCGCGATATTACTCACGTGTTGAACTATGACTACCCCAACAACTCGGAGGACTATGTTCACCGTATTGGTCGTACTGGTCGTGCCGGTGCCAAGGGTACTGCCATCACGTTCTTCACCACTGACAGTATGTTTTTTCCGTCCCTCGATCGTTTTGTTCAGTCACAAGATATCTAACAAGCGCTTTCTTTTCCCTACAGACTCCAAGCAGGCTCGTGATTTGGTCACCATTCTCTCTGAGGCCAAGCAACAGATTGATCCCCGTCTTGCCGAGATGGTCCGCTACAGCGGTGGCGGCGGTGGTGGCCGCTGGGGTGGCCGTGGTGGTTGGGGAGGCCGTGGCCGCGGCCGCGGTGGCGGTGGTTTCACCGGCTCCAACAACAGCTCGCTGGGTAACAACCGCCGCTGGTAAACCAATCCCCCACTGAGCAGCCCCTAAAAGCTCTTCCTGTTATGTGCTACCGGTAGACTTCCGTTTCATTTTGCTTTACTTCGGTTCCTCGCGTAATTCGGGTACGGACGGCGTTTTTTCTTCGATGTCATAGATAGTCTTACATGATTTTTTTATCTCTTACATGAGGTTCTCCTGATGGGTTCCTCGCAGCCCGAGTCTTCGGTTTGCAGCTGTTACGCAAATCCTAGAACTGGGATTCGAACGGCCAAATCAGACATGTTGATTTTCTGCAAAAGTTCTTTTTCTTCTTTGCTGGAGGGTGAGATTTCGGCGCCAGGTTTCAACCAACCAGTTCAAGTTCCAGCGTGTATGTTCATAGTTGAAATGTTGATTACTTCTGATTTCATCTTTGGACATTCCAAGTAGTTCGTAGTGCAAAGTAACATTGAATAACTTCCACATCTTGATCTCACCAAGCCCTGGAGGCCCTGAACTTCACGCCCTGATAGTAGTTAGTATACTACAGTCAATGTAAACATCTTGAATCTGAGATATCACGTAGTACAAAAAATATCTTCAGATTAAAGAGGTTTCATTTTATCCAGGTTTCAGATTATCCAGAGTTCAGATTATCCCGAGTTCAGATTAAAGAGGTTTGACTGTAGTAGCTCTCCCCAGCAACTCAAACGCTCCAAGTCTCCTTGCTACCTAGCTCTTGAGCCACTGTTGCAACTTCCCAGCTAGAATACGATGCACATGACTCGTCATATGTCCCGAATTAAACCAAAAATACGTATCCAGCGGCGTCGGACACCCATAATTTAAATAATTCTCCTCAATATCAGGCTGATCATACCCCGCGCAAAAATTCGTCGTATTAACCAACCCATATCTCGCAGGATGATCCAAAATCTCACTCAAATGCGCATGGGCATCGAATACCCTCACCTCAACCCCCTCGTGTTTCTTCTCGCGCTGGAATACTCTTGCTTGCTCCGATAGTGCGGCATTATACCACTCGACCTGGGTTGCGTTGGGGTGTGGAGATGTCGAGGCTTGGTTTCCTGGTGTACGGTCTAGTGGTGGGAGATTCATGAATAGGAATGATTTGTAGCCGAGGTTGTAGAGGTCTGAGACGGAGGTTTTGAAGAGGGTGCTTGTGAGGTTTTTGTAGAAGGTTTCGAAGTCGACGGTGTACTTTGAGCTGTCGTTTATGTCGTTGATGCCGATCCAGATTGCTATTAGGGAGTCCTTGGGTTGGAGGAATTTCGTTAGGGGTTTGTGGGCGTATGTTTTGAATTGGAGGGTTTGGTTCACGAGGGAGACTGTGAAGTTGTGGTGGAGGGGGGTGCTATTATGAGTTGGAATTGGATGTTAGTTTTGATAATCCTTGAGAGTTAAGTTCAAGTTTGATGTGATGTGATGTTTTGGAATGATGATGGATGGCTGTCTTGGACCGGTGGGATCCATTCCAAGTGCTTCGGACATTAATCTTGGACTCGGACTCGGACTCGGAATGGGCAGGAGAATCATGGTGATAGGAGTACGAACTATTCGGTGGAAATATCAGACCCTGCAAAGGCAAAGTCCCATAATTGCTTTGTGCAGGTCCGGGGGGAGGTTAAGCCTGGCTCGAGGCCACAACCTGTTAGGTATTCTACCCAATTTGGACCACCTTCTGCTGTTGCTGTCTATGAGGACAGGTACCAGTATATCAGCATAAAACAATTTGGTAAGATTTGAGATATAAGGGCAGCAAATGGGTACTACTGACTTGATTCTGCACAATTGTATTTGAAAGAAGTGTTTCTTCATCGAATGCGAAATCGAAGGCATCTCCAATGAAGCTGTAATTCTGGTGCCCATGCGTTCCTTGGACGTAGGTGTATGAATCTCCAAATGCAATCCTTCGTTAGGAGCTAGATGATAGTAGCTCGGAGAATGATTTGAAATGCTGCATTTCTAGACTTACAAGGCCTTTTTGGATGACCATTGGAATTTGTCTGTTGACTTCGTGCTAACAGTTGGGAAAGCGCCCACTATGATGGCAAAGATGGAGAGCAACATAGAGAATGATGCGATCTGTGACCGCATCTCTTCGATGGTGTGATTAATATGCTTCAAGTTTCCTTGAGGTTGGCAAATTTAAAATCTTCAAATGGTAGAGAACCCACGCTGTCCGAGTGATCCTGCTAGTTTGAATGTTTGCTTGCAGAATCGGAAGCAAAACCTTAGTTCTTTCAACCAGAGGATTTGAAGATCAATCGAAGATCAATAAAATGTGAAGTAGGTAGTACTACTAGTACTGTGTGTGCTATTTGTACCTTCATTTCAACCCATGGATCAAATTCACAGATTTATACCTTGAAATACCCCGCAAAATCTATAGTATGGATAGCCCTAGCTGGAGGTCCGGGATAACTCTAGTGTACAAGAAACGGATTTTATTTTTCCGTCGGTCTGGGGACCGTTCATCGATCATATACTACTAGTACTAGTATAGATTGAACCAAAATCTGAGCGGAATTTTATGTAGATCTTTCGATTTCTCGTGCCTGGCATGTAAAAGACCATTAGGGCTATGTTTAACGCGCGTGCTAACCACTTGAGATAAGATGTGACACGAACCCCAAAACTTTAGATCTTAGGGCTAGTAGTCGTAAGGCTGGATAGCAGGATGAAAGTACCGCCTACAGACTGCCAGTGCTAGTAGTAATTAGGTATGACTCGAATGTAAACGCGAATAATAATACTAGTGGTACTAGCAGCCCTGGAGTGAGTCTTTCAAACATCGTATGGTAGTACCAGGCATTTTCTCTCGCAATCTACTGACAGCGTTAAAATCTACGATGGCGTTCGCTTGACATCGCCAACCACTAGAGCCTACAACAAACCAAATCCAGTCTAGTGTTCAATCTAGTACGACTGGTTCTAGATTGTGCCCCCAAGTGTCAAAGCTTATGCTTAAAATGGTCCACATGGAGGCTGTGCAGATGTTAGTGGTATCTTTGCGAAGGTTTCACGGCAGATGGTCTACTAACTAGAAGGAGCCTCGACTACTATCTACCCTACGATGGTGGCAGATCGCTCGTTTTCGCATTCATTCCCCGAAAGGTTGACATAAGCGCTATCTATCATTTTTTATGAAAAATCCTCGAGTAAATAATTTGAGTGACTTTCAGTCATCGTGACGAAATTTTGCCGACTACTACAGTAGTATGCATGCACGGCTTGACGTGACCGGGATGTCTATTTCAATTGAAGCGTACCTTGAAAGACTCGGACGCGGCACAGAAAAGCGAAGACCAAGATAAGGCAATTGCCCTGCCAGCGCATATTCGGCGATCGGGCCGCATGACGATACCAACAAATGCCAAATTTAGAAGAACCTTGCTGCAAGGTGGCCGCCTCTCAAAAATGGGAACCGGTTATTCAACCCAGTGAAGTACTCTGTAGTGCACGCTGGCTTGCCGAGAAGCCCAAAAAAAAAAAAAAAAACAAAAAACAAAAAACATGCGCAGGTGTAAATATGTACGAAGTATGCATTGGCCCCAAAGCTTCTCTAGATCTGCAGCTGGTACATGGTGAAAGTTCCCAAAAAGGAGCCAGCTGCAGCCCGTCTATTCCCAGCCAATCCATAATCCTAGACATCTTCCCAGTAGTACCACCACCTGATGCCAACTTTTGAACTTGGAACTTGAAGGATTCACGCCATGTGTTCAGTTGAATAATATGCTTACATACCCGGTATTACTTAGTTATTACTTACTACCTTACCTTTGGGACTATCCTGATCCTGGTCAAGACGACTTTGACAAGCCGTTCAGCCGAACCCCGCGTCCAGGATTGAAGCTACAGACACGGCCCCTGTCATGCAATGTATCCACTGGCCGCGTCGTGGGCTGCCTCTTGCCAGCTGCCATGTGTTCGGTTGGATACTTACATACCCCGGTATTACTTATTACTACCTTACCTTTGAGACTATCCTGATCCTGGTCAAGTCGACTTTGACAAGCCATTCAGCCGAGCCCCGCGTCCAGGACTGAAGCTAGTTCAAAGGACACAGACACGGCCCCTGTCATGCAATGCATCCACTGGCCGCGCCGCGGGCTGCCTCTTGCTAGCTGCGCAGAGCAGACGTAGAACATGCATGGAAAATGTAACCTATGACCCAGCGATACCGTCCAACTATGGAGGTCGATACATGGATGCTATCACTGCCATGATTGGCATCGATAATTCAATGGATCCGAATATAGCAGATATAGTGTATGAGTCTGCTCTACAACTACCAGTAGATAGTACTTATTGTAGTAGCCCTGTCAGTACTCCACAAAATTCAAGCTATTGGGGGCTACTACTATATGGCAACATTGAAGTCTAGTAAGGTTTTGCAGTAGATCTTGCTAAAGACTCGGACTAATACAAATTGAAGTTTTTCTCCTAAAAGAAACATGAACATGACCATATACGAGAACTTGAACTTGAACTTGAAAGGCAACTCGAAGAAAGAAAGAACTCGGGGTTGTCACATTTACTAGAGCGCTACAAAACAGCCTGGATGAAGGGGTTAATGGTAAAAGCACTCCAGGTGAGAGATCAGAACAGAATCCCAAATAGTGACTTTGAGGTCGCGATAATAATACTACTACTCGTATTAGGCTCTCTGTTTAACTTTATTATTACCATTCGTAGTAGAAAAGGGCATCAATAGATCTCTAGGGCTTCAAGATCTCTTACCTAAGTAGCAGTACTGGTAGCGGCTGTAGTCTCTGGTTGTTGGCAGTTTAGTCAGAATAGTAAGTACCCTTCCAATTTGCCTTAACCATACTATTTTTATTACTTAGACTACCTACTCCGTATCTATTTCCTGAATGCTAACGGGTAGTCGGTGAAAAGTAAGCGAAATGCCGACAAATTGCCCGTTCCGACCGAGAATAGGACAAATCCGGGCATCAGTGAGTTTAACATATGTGTATGTATGTAGTATTTTGCCAATTTGAAGGATAAAGTCTAAGTCCTAGAGGCAAATTTCCAAGTCCAATTGCGTTTGCCAGTTCGCAGCCACAAGTGGGAACGCGGACATTAAACATTTCAGATGGGAAATTCAGCTAGGTGAGACTCCACCAACCGCGTGCTTGGAATGGCAGATATTGGCTTTTCAGGCGTATGTTTGACCGGGGTGTTAAGAATTGGTAATCTCCAGTACTATGTCCCTCTGCTTGCTTGAATCAAGTTTAATCCTTTCAAGTTTTGAAGTTCCAAGGAAGGTTTACTTACTTAGATCATCGACTCCGAATCGTTAATTTATCTACTCCGTAGGCGAAATTAACTTTCTTTTTTTAATTTCTTTTCATTTTTATACATACAGAGTACTCTGTACATACTGTAGTACTGGGTATTCTCCTCCGTACCTAAGAAGGTACTATTTATTTTTTAATTTATGATCATGCCAAAGTACCGGGTACTTCTCCTATAGGGCTTGTCTGACGGATGGGCCGTACTCCGTACAAGAGAGACTCTATTGACCCCCTGTCTCGGGATTCACATCCTTGACCAGACTAACCTAGCGGCCGTCTGAGTCTGAGTCTCTCTTTCTGGCTTTGTTTTGGTCAGCACGTACATACATACTGTACTTGTACTTGTATACATACACGCCCGGTTGCTGTACAATACGAGTACGGAGTATGGAGACCAGCCCAGTCTTGTCCATCTCCACATCCCTAATCTTTATCCCCATCCCAAATAATAGCAATGGCAATGACTACCCTATGTTTGTACTTACCTACACATGCCGACATTGATACTCCCTAAACTACCTACTCCGTACTCCTCTCCGTTCCCGTCTATGTACTCATCCATTAGCCGAGGAACGAAATGAGATCCGTCCCATGACCGCGTCGCCGGGGATCCAGATTGGAGCACCAAATAGAGCCAAACAGGTAAAAAGCCCGGAAGATTTGAACTTGATCAACATCTGGGATGCAGGGCGCACGGTCGACCACTCTTCTGAGGCCTAATTCGATCTGCCGAAGGATTGGCGGGTAGAACTTACCATGTACGGCGTAGCATCCCTATCCCACTCCACCCGCACTGGCCAAGCACGGGGTGGGGATGGGAGGAGGAGGAGGAGGAGGTGGTGGTCTTTTTTTTTTTTTAAACCCAGGTGCACTAAACTAAGTGGGGTTCTCTCACCTTTTACCTGAGCACGGGGCGTACTGTACATTTTGTACGTACGGAGTATCGTTGCTCCTTCGGCAAGAGGTGCGTGAGCAAGCTACCCGAGCTTGACAGCTCCTCTCTCCTGAGGATCATCGTGGATTGTGGTACCCCTAGCCTCAACTTCTGGGTAAACTTGGTCTGAACTGGTGCTAGTGTCTGGTTCTAGCCCGGAGCTGTTCTGGGGAACGCGAACGTGCTGTTCCTAGTGCCCACTGGAGACACACAGCTGGCTGGCTGGAGGAGACGCGGAAAAAGGTCCTGCTAGTCGACGTTTTATCTCCGGAGTATACCCGTGGCGCGATCGGGTCAAAGGTCTATCTGTGCCAGTGTTTACTTAGGTTATGTACATATTACAGGGCTACTACACTAACGACCGAAACACACCATGCTATGTACATACTACGATGCACCGGTCAAAGCCACAGCCGCGGAAAGCGCCTTTCTAACGGTGACCGTTGAAGATGCAGGGGTTGATACTTGAAAATGGATATGAAAATGGGCAGGGAAGAGACTTTCTGGAGGCAAATTGTGTGCATGAACATTCGGAAGGATAGACAGGAGGCAACGAATACCCAGCAGCCCCTCCTGCAAGTCTCCCCAAAGGAAAAAATAGTAATAATAATAATACCCTAAACAAAACAACGTTAAAAAACGGAAGTTGCGTAAAGTACGAAGTACCGCATGCTGACATCGTAATCGCCATCGCCATCACCATCGCCATCGATATCGACATCGACATCGACATCGACATCGAGGATCGGTAGTACAGTGTACAGCATACAGCGTAAAATAGCGTTACCGGGTCGGTTCATTGCTGTACTCCGTGCATATAATGGATACTAGCACAACCTGGTATACATACCACAGGGCATAAAAACTGGGGACTCGGAGTGAGGCCACGCTGGACGCAACCCGCGCGTTGGAGACGTGTGCGGCTGCGGCGTCCAATGGCTGAGGCGCCATATGAATTTGATATCGATCATCCGGGAACAGCGTCCGGATATCCCGTATGGGCCCCAAATCACGCTTTCAACGGAGGTCTCCGCGGAATGGCCCACAGGGCACGGCCGCGATAGCGGAGACTCTTACCAGATTGCCGAGAAAAAGCAGGTTATCTTAGGCAATGAGGCATTTAGAGTGATCAATCAATGGGTTACTGCCAGTGCCAGTGCCAGTGCCAGTACCTAGTAAGAGTACTAATTCATGACAAGCATGAGAGATTCACCTAGATATGCAGAACAGAATGCGTAAAAATGTAATCGGTCAACGTGATCGGCCTTACGTAGTTGATTTTGCTTTTTTCGCCCTTTTCTTTTCTTTTCTTTTGATGTATTGACTGTTTCTGTTTCTTTGCTGTTCTGTTGTTTTCTTTTCTTCACCGGTTAGTGGATGAACCGAGTCCGACCTGCGCGCGCGGGGGGGGGTAAAGCTCCAGTAATGCCCTGTAGCCAATCAGAAAGCGACCGGCGAAACAGAGCTGGCCCTTTTTTTTTTTTGCCTTTTTCCGAGGTGGGAGCCTTGCATTGTTCTGCACCCCGTTTTCTTCCTATCTTAGGGCAGCAGGGCCAGCGAAGGTGTGCTGGGTCTTGTTGGGATCCACTTTTTCGTTTATTTTCACGAGGCTGTCCTTTTACAAAGGACGAAGAAAAAAGTCAAATTCCCGGAGAGCCGCCGATGCTCCGCCGACAACTGATTGCTGGATCAGGGAGGAGTCTGGATGCAACAGCTCCAGAGCTGCCAGACTCCAATGTTCAGAATGACCCCATTCGAGCTTGGATAATAAAGTAGAAAAATCTTTCAAGTCACTCAGGTCACTGAAAGGGGATCTGGAGTATCTCGGGTATACTCCGTAGTCCGCTGGAGAGTCTCACTCTGGAGGCCAGTATCAGAGGGGTGTCCGAGGATAAAGGGGGATTGATCGTGTCGATAACCTGTTGAGGCGATTCACTGGTTCATGATACCCAGGTTTCCTCTTTCTCCTCCTTCTCCTCCTCCCCCCTCTTTTCGATTCTTACGATGGAGCCGGATACTATAATTACTGGAGTCGTATGATAGGCGGGGGAAATGCCAATGTCCTTAGGTAAAGCATTGGTAAAGCATTGAGGGGGAAAGCCGGGAACCACGGTAGTAGTCCCTCTATCAGAAAGTCTGAAAGTCTGAAAGTATCAGGACGAACGAGTATGCCATGAATCGTCCATGTGGGGGTCCCCCCCTATTCCTTGCGTCTTCATAATTCTTTTTTTGGTTTTATTTATTTTATTTAGGTATTTCTTTACTCTGTATGTACACCTTTCCTTTCCCTTCCTTTCCTTTCCAATTCTCTTTATTTTTATTTGAAAGAGAAGGAGGGGAAGACTACAGTTAATCGGTTTTCTTTACTACTACCACCCGAGTTTGGATCTGTGTAAGCTCATAGAGAAGAGGTATACAACAACACTTCCCACTCCAACCCTGGAGGGCTCGTCTCGATAATCATTGAGGTGTCATGAGCTCAGATAGCCTCCGATCACGGTGGGTGGGGATTTATTCGGCTCCACCGGCGCGTTCCTGGGTATTATCGTACCGTACCCAGTCATCATCAATGCGAGACTGGAGTTTGTCTCCGTAGATACTCCGGAGATCGGTTGAGATCGTATTAGAATTAGCAAATATTGTGTTATTGTAGTAGTACTACTACTAATAATATAGTCGAAAATGATGTAGTAGCGACTACTTTAATTGCTCTGTCTTTACGCTGATAGTTGTTAGTAGTTTATAAGTATATTTTTCTATATTATTACTGCTAAGTATGCCGTATTATGTTAATACAGATGTCTTGTACGATGTAACCCATCAGGAAAACCAGCGCCGGCTTCAACCGCCTCGGCTCTCTTTCGCTTTGGCCCTAAGGTGAGCTCCACCGGGCTAAACCAAGGCAGGTTAACACCAAAACTTACTCGGCTCCACCGTCCACGCTAGCCCTGGTCCTCCCGAGGTCGCTTCTGTTTCCCCCGGCTTGCGCTAGGCCTTGTTCTCCTTTAGTTGCACCGGGCCCGCTGCCTACTAATCTCCTTTAGGTCTCGTTTCTATCTTCCCCCGTTGAGGTTCCTCGGGCACGCCATTCCTTTCTCCTTGACTTTCTTTGGTTTCTGTGGCTCATTGCCTCTAATTGGTCTTAGCGCCGCACCCCCTCTGTTTCCCTCTTACTATGTACAGTACTACTCTTACAGAGTCTCTCTCTCACTCAGTCCATAGTGTAGTCCACAGTCCACCCCCTGACCTCCCGCATCGTCGCCCGTCATCAGCGATCTTGGTTGGTACCCACGGAGCGTCGACGCTAGGTTCACCGTCGTGAGACGCGCCCGAATTGCGGGTAGACTAGTCTGATGGGAGAGGCTAAATCCAAAATATCACTAAAATATCACTAAGATCACTAAGAGATCACTAAAGAAGTGCACATCTACTTTGTTCTCACTTCAACCAAAAAAACAAGAAGCATCCAGATCGAGATTATCTCCTCAATGGACGAACAAACAGGAAAGCGAAGAAAAATACAAAAGTAAAATCAAATAAAAATAAATAAAACTAAAAAACTAAAATATTATTAATAAGAGAAAAAAAAAACCCAGAATAATCATTCTGTACATAAATACTGTAATCATGTTCGCCACTTTTTTTTTTGTCCCCCTGGGATCCGCAGAAGAAAAAAAAATTCCCATCACACGGAAAATGGAAATGGAAGACTTAGCCGGTGTGAGGGGAGAGGGGAAAGGAAAGGGGGCCAACCCGGAGGATTGTGTGGAAAAGGGAATGGGCCCGTAGGGATAGGATAGGATAGGATGGATGGGATGGGATTGGGATTAGGATTGGGATTAGGAGTCAGTTCTGGTTTGATTCAATGTTCTTTAATTACTTTTTGTCTTTTCATTTTAGGATTTATTATTCCATTTTATGTCTGATGAAATCATGTCTGAGGTAAGTAAGAGTATCTTCATTCAGACTGTCACTGTCAGTGCCAGTGCTGCTAACACTCATTATAAGAGGTATTGTAACTGTACTCTGTAGAGGAATAGACAGTATGATTCATGTCAGTTCTGTAGTATAAGATTATATGATTGTGATAATAATAAAATAATAAATATCATAATTATAATAAATACCATAATTATATATAATAATATAATATTATAATTATAATAATAAATTAGGATATAATATAATACCCAAACTGATATCGCCTGTTTTATCGTGTAATGCTCCAAAATTACGCCACTCCACCGGGGTCCACCGCATCCTCGGATCCCACGAGGACGTCCTCAGCGCTGCCGAACGGCCTTTTAGGTCCAAAGTTCCTTGTTTCCCCTCTTCAATCCGATTTTCTTCTTCTCTGGAATTGATTCGACTTCATATCTCTTTGATTCTATTTCTCCCTCCCTCTGACTTGTCTCCCCCTGGTGCCTCGTGCTGACCGCCACCTGCAAGGCAATTCATCCAAAAAATTAATTATAAAAAAAAAGGACCGAACTAAGATTTAAGCATCGGGGGCTTCAAAGTGAACGCGCCTGACTCTACGCGTCGATCCCCTTCAATTCCTGCTGTTATCTCCACACAACTGGGATCTGCGCACCTCCGAGTCTGAGTCTCTTCACGACTTCCTCTTCTCTCAGTTCTTCCCCTCTCTACTACTACTACTACTACTTGGTACATTCGTTATATTTTATTTTTGTGTATGTACAACTTCCCCCTCTCGTTGCCCTATCAAACGTGGCGAGTTCAAGTTCGATGAGTCCCTTGCGGGCAAGCGTGCTCTCTCCCCGACTTTTCCTTTTGTCAATTTCCCCGACTCCCTGATTTCCCGCCTTTGCATCCTACTACCACTACCCCATTACCTACCACCTCTCATCTTCTCATCTTCACTATATAACAAAAAAACTAATCGGTGACTGGGACGCGTCTTTCAGTTTTGAACGCGCCATCGAATTAGGGAATTTGTTCGGCGCGCGCGAGATCAAACTTCACTTCTTCTCCCCTACTCGTTTTATATGGACAACCGGCCCACCTCCGAGTACGCACAGTCAGGTTCGCACCACCCAACAGTATCACTGCCGCCTGTCGACGCATCTTCTGAACAACCCCCCGCAGACCAAACATCGGCTGCTGCCAGTGCTCATTACACTCACACTCCTCAACCCGAAGTGCGCTCGACTCCCCAGTACACTCCCCAGCCTGAGGTTCGACCCGCCAATATTTCGTCTTCCAACACACCTCAGCCGGACTACGGTCTTAACCCTCCGCCAACTCGTTCGCCCGCATACCAGGACTACCTGCCGCGCCCTCAGTCTTACGCTCCGAATTCCCAACCCGGTGGTGCCCCAAGTATGGCTCAAGCAACAAGTCCGTTTATGTCCATGCCTTCCGGTCCGCGGAGCCCCCCGAATGACAAGTCTGACGCCGCCGTTCCTTTAGATCCCTCCCTTCCGGCCAACAGCCCGACCTACCCTCCTCCCTACTCCCCCTACCAGCCACAGGGACACGAGATGGCACAGTATCAGGGCCACCCGCCCCCACCACACCAGATGTATTCCCGCCCGGACTGGCCACCCCATTATGGCCAGGGGCATCATATCCCGGGACCTTATGCGTCTCCCGCTACAACGGTTGGTTCCGCCTCTCCTGCTGCGACCGCAGGGCCGCGCCCTGGTCAGGTATGTTTTTGATGATTCCCGGCGTATTTCCGAAGGCTTCTGTAATTACCGTTGTCTTGGGCGCCTCTGGGCTCGACCCGATCAGGAATCGCATCGGGTCGCCCTCCCAGGGATCGTCAAAAACAGCGCACTTCTCTGTTTGAATTGAGATTTGCTTGGGCTCTGTCTGTCTTAAGTTCTCAATAGCTAATATTTTCCTTCTCTGTACCTGATTAGGTTTATTCATTCGTGCCAATTCCCGGAGCGCAGCAACACAAGCGCCCCCGTCGTCGATACGAGGAAATTGAGCGCATGTACAAGTGTGGGTGGAACGGCTGTGAGAAGGCATATGGTACATTGAACCATTTGAACGCCCACGTAACCATGCAGTCGCACGGTGCGAAGCGCACTCCAGAAGGTGAGTCTTTGAACCTCTATTAGTTTTTTTCCGTTGTCCTCTTCATCGCGGTACAATTGGGTCGCAATACCCCAGATGTTGTCGCAAATCGCTAGATTGGGTTAGCGCCGGTACCTGCACGCTAGCGAGTTACACTAGATCTCGCGGGGCCGCAGTAGCGTGGTCGACGGCGTGGAAGGTTAAGCTTGCTTAAACTTGGTTAAGCTCGCCTCTTATCCCTTTCCGCCACGCTAGACCTACTACCACACCCTTGCTGCCCTTCTTTTACTACTTTGATACTTTCGTCATCATTGTCCCATACTGACTTTTTTTTTTGTAGAATTTAAGGAAATCCGCAAGGAGTGGAAGGCTCGTAAGAAGGAAGAGGAGGCTCAGCGCAAGGCTGCCGAAGATCGTGAGCGTGTCGCAGCCCAGGCCCAAGCCAACCAAGTCGATGCTCCCGGTCCCTCCGACCCCTCCCAAGGACAACCTCCAGCTTATGGTGCTGGTGTTCGTCCCCAGCTTCCCCCCATCGGATACCAGCCCGCGGATAGCCAGGTTCCCAGCCAGTACGGTGCTCCCGGTGGTGGCATGGTATACCAGAGCAACGGACAGATGGGTTACCCTCCCAACTATCCTCACTCCCCATACCAGAGCGGACCCGTTTACCAACAACGTGAGTAAAAGAAGAACACTACCACAGTATACCACGCCATTTTGTTTCTCTGCCAAGGATCGCAACTCTTCGGACCGTTTGGATCTTCCTACACCTCTCCCCTCTGCTTTGGTCCACATTTCACTCGCGGCAACTCCTACCCAGGACAGGTTGGCTGATAATTTGGCCCCTCGCCATGGCACTCCAGAGACTCAATCGACCGGCTACCCGCAATAATTCAATAATTCACCTCCTACGCTGTGAAACGGAAACTGCTTTTTTTTTCGTCTTTTTCCTATTTTCTTTTTGTTGGTCTGCTAATCACGATATCCCATTGCCTGACTCATGTCGTCTCGGAACCCTCTGATCCCCATTCTTTCCTTTCCTGTCTGTCCTCAAGTCTTTTTTTCCTCTCGATGATACCAAAACTCTTGCGGCTTTAATTTTCCCAGTCAAAGAGTGTCTTTTCCGACTTTGTTTACCTGCGAAAAAAATCCCTTTTTTGTCTCCTCTATTAGAGAAGTCTACGTGCATTCAGCTTTGCGGAAGGATTCTTCCTCTCTCTCAACCCTTTATGTTCTCTTATGCTTGAAGCACCAGAATCAGTGGGAGGTTGTTTTGTTTCACCTCTGCTTGTCCGTTTGTCCTAGGGTGGTTAGTGACTGCAGGAATCGGTTAGTTGGCGGACTTTGCCATGCATATCCATATTTGTACCGTCCTGTCGATTTACATTTTTTTTCTCTCTTCTTGTCTGCAAAGGTTCCATTACTGGGCATTTCCCCTCTCAAAAAATTGGGGGTTTATTATTATTTTCATCTTTTTCCTCCTTCCTCTCTTCATGTTTTTGTTCTGGGAGGCCTTTTCGTTGTTAATCATGTTCAGTTGTCTTGCTTGATGTCTCTGTATGGAAGTTTGCTTTTTAGCAGGTTTTTTCTTTTTTTTTTTTCTTTTCTTTTCTCTCTTATGTTGCTTCCTACTGTTCTTCAAGTTTCCTTACCCCTCATCTTTATCCGTATACTATACTGCGCTGGACTATTGAAGTTCGGAATGTATTCTTGAACCATAACCTTGGACTTGTGTATAGTCAAATTGGATTGTACCCATGATTGATTTTGGTATCTCACCAGTTCCACTCCAGACTCAGTGAAAGCGGTCTTGTCTTTTCTACAATTAACCACATGGTCCACGGTAGCACTGCCAGCAGTAGAGATCAACTTGAAGTACCTTACTAGCATGTTCAACACAACCCACAAAAACTTCAACTTGAAGTATAAGAATAACTTCCAGAACAAGCCTTGAAAGCACGTACATAAAAGCAACCGAAAATACAAAAAAACCTGAAATACTACTTCTTGAACCACATTTCAACACACTAGTAACAGCCACTAGCGTCTCCAGCTAGACCATACGTACTCCCGATTTTGGTATCCAATTAAGGTTAACCGGGCCTCAAGCCAGTCCCAAGATCCGGGGAGAAAAGTAAAAAAAAAAAAGGAATTTTCCAAGACCAGAAAGCTAAAATCTAAATCATATTTTCTCCACTGGTTCTTGATTCTTGGCTATGGACTAGACTAGTGGGATCGGTTGGTGCCAGTGCCAGTACCAGTGCCAGTGGCACCTGCGCTAGTAAGATACTACTTACTAGTACTTAAAGTTCAAGCTTATGAGAAACAAAGTACAAGGCGTTTCCAAGGGATATTCTTTTTGGATTTTTTTAACCAAGTACTACTACTTCCAGAAAGGGCTAGACGTGTTGCTCGCATAGGGCTGAAAAGTGATTCATTTCCTACTAGGGGAATACGAGTTGGTGACTAGCGGGATTTGGAATACACAGGTTTACTAGTAGTAGATACTTGAGATTTTAGGGTGCAGTTAGTGTAGGTAAGGCTCGGATAGGATTAGGGTAGTTCAAGTTCGGGACTCGTTTCGAAGTCTGTTTTTTTTTTTTTTTTTTTGGTGCGTTCGGATGGTGGTAGGGACGGGATTGGCGTATGTGGCTTTTGGGCCTGAGACATCTGTGCGGAATTGGGTTGGGGCCATGATTTGCTTTTTCCAAATATCTTTCTTCTACAATTGTAGTAGGTACGTTTCGTGTGAGATGTTTCTATTTTGGGTGCCTGTTATCAGAATTAGCTGATGATACTAGTAGTAGAAGTCTCGGACAAATGGAGAGTGCATAAGACCGAGGTACTAGTAATAGATGTTTTGGTTATGCTCGAAGGAACCTCCAGGAACGTAAGTAGTACTTACTCGTACTCATGTACTGATCAAGGCTAATGCTGCCCTTAGTCACTTTCTGTGACGCAAGTATGGGGCAATTCTTAGGACGGGATTCGTTCGACTTTAGTATTGTGACGGGGCTAGTCACAGATGTGATTGAAAGTAAGCTGCGGTGTACAAGGTACAAAGCACACGCTATGTCCGTGGCGCAGTCCTGAATGGGATCCTGGCGTCTCCTTAATTGGGGTTAGTGTGGCTGCCACCACGTGGGGCGAGAATCTCCTGCAGATCTTATGGAGTTTGAAGTGCGTGGATTTGAGAAGGTAAATAATAAGATCTAGTTGGTTGGGTTTGTTAAGGTTGGTGTTGATCGACGGAGACGTGGAGTGGCGGGAATGTTGTCAGAACCTGGCTTGAAAGTGGTCCTCGATAATCGTTGTAGCAGGCGTAATCTATAAGAGATGCAGTTGGAATCTCGTCTTGTAGCTTGTCATGGTAATTAGAGTTCTCGGGATCCCGCAATTTCTATGATTATCGCCTTGACTGTTGAGAATCCGAGTCACCTTGGGCTTATGCGAGGCATGAGATTCAACTTGAATTACTCCGTACTACTATCATATTACTTGAGAAAGTACTAGTATGTGATACATCTATTGACATTTTAGTGCCTTCCTATGAGTATGGCCTTTCCCAAGACCCACTGATCAACCGAACGAAAGACAGACTTGCTTGCAGCGATAGAGTGAATATCAAGATTGTCATTCTTTCGACAGTGCAAGGTTGAAACTCAACCCCCCGAGTCTCTGTTAGAGCACCATATAGTACATAGGTACTGCTGTATCAAGTCATAACCTCACTGTATTATTCTAGTAATAGTTGTAGCCAAACTAACTTTGCACCTTCAAAAAAGTCAACTTGTGTTGGTGATCATTCCATTGGTGCAGTGGCGGTGCCTGACAAGCTTCCCTCGCATCGGTAACCTAAAACTAGCGCTGTTCATCGAGATGTCATGCACACAAAGTCATTTTCATGCTAAGATAGCTATGTTGTGCAGTAGCACCTAACCCAGAATCGGGCTAATGCAGATCAGGGCGTACCGCAGTTGAGTGCCGGGAACTAGTACTGTAAAACTGACAATAGTTACTGGTAGAATGTAGGGCCTAGCGGCCCGCAGCTCCATGCCTTCAAGTTAAACTGTTTGAGGTTAGTCCTGCCGCGCCATGTGGTTAGTGCCCCAGGATCCAATCCCATGCCCCTTAAGGGTTAGGGGGAGAAGTCATGTGATACTTGATGCCTGATATATTGGGTGATAAACAATCTAACCATATCGGGACTAGCATCAGTTCGAGGCCGAGAAATTATTGCGGACTTCCGCAGTCGCGACAAAACAGTCCGCAGCCGGCTCCATCTGGCCAGATTGAATTTATCCAGTACCGACTTTTTCGAGCGTGGTTTTTCTGAATAATTCGTATAATCAGATATATCAAACTCAACTAGCAGCCTGATAAGTTACCAGAGCTCATACCAGGTGATGGCAGCTCCTCTTCCAGTCTCGGCCTTGAGCAGAGCTTTGCGCAGCCGAGGAATTCAGACTCGACTTGCTTCTGCAATTCAATATCGCGCTCCTAGGATATCTTCGCAAACCCAGCGGCCCTATTCTACAGAGACTTCCACCTCTGAACCCGTTCCTCCCGAAAACGACAACGAGCACGAGACCTCCCCCCAATCGCAACCAGCGCCATCACTTCGCGATGCAGACAACGCCGACAAGAAGGAATCTAGAATTCCAGGGAAGGGACATAATACCGATAAAAAACTGGACGAAAAGGCTTTGATGGATATCGCCTCCGCTGTGGTGACCAAGGGAGCAACTTTCTCAAGCAAGTCCATTGCGTTGGAATTGAAATGGGTCGAGGACCCCAAAGATTTGGCAGACCGAGTCGGGCGTCTCCTTCGAGCAGATGATGTGGCCCAAGCTGCGGCTCTCACTCGAGAGGCACAGCGCAGACAGCTGAAATGTGACCTGGCATGGAATCATCTGATTCGATATTCTATGGATAAGGGCTACCCGGAGGTTGCATTCAAGTTCTATAATGATGTGAGTAAATTTCTACTTCAACTTGCCCGGCAGCGAGCACTGCGCACCTAATTTCCCTTTATGAGGATATCTCGCTAACACAATTGTTCTACAGATGAAAAAGCGAGGCCGGATGCCAAACGCCAAAACATACACTATTATGCTCCAAGGATTTGGCAGACAACCGCAGTCCCGTGCAATGGTCAAGAAGGCTGAATCTATATATCGATCGATCTTCTCGAAGCAGTCTCAAGTGAAGCCCAACGTGATTCATTCAAATGCTATGCTTGGAGTATGCCAACGCCATGGCGATATGGATACTCTTTGGCGTATTGCTGGGGAAATGCCTGACGAGGGTCCCGAAAAGCCGGACGAGCGAACCTACAGCATCATTCTGGCTGCTCTTCAACACTCTGCTCGCACCGAGATCCGAAAAATGGACGTTAGCCAGGTCGACCAAATAATTGCTCGCCAAGAGAAGATGATCGCTGAAGGAAAAAGACTCTGGGCTGATATTGTTTATCAATGGAAGAATGAGGAGCTGGAAATCAACAATCAAGTCGTGAACTCAATGGCTTATCTCCTTCTTGACGGCGTTCACGACAGTGATTTCTATGATGTATTGGCTCTCTATAACCAAACTATGGGGATTCCTATTCTTGCAAAGGAACCGACACCAAACATCAATGCTGCTCGCCGAAGAGCTACCGTCAAAGTCACAACAGACCATCGAACCCAACTGCAAAACTCGAAAACGAATGGGGCCACCAAATCAAAAGAAGAGGATGTCCCCTTCGTGGACGAACACAATAGGCCCATACGACCAGATTCCGAGTACAACGAGTCTAAAGCAGAGCCAATGATCGAGGAAGAAGTTGAAGAAGAGGAAAACTTCGACTCACTTTTCGAGCCCGTTGCTACCAGTACTGAGGGTGAAGGCCCAAAACTCATCAAGCCCGACAACAAGGATCTCACCATGATTCTGACAGCTTGTTACAACATGCACCAGGGATCTGGACATGGCCCGAGCTACTGGAATCTGTTGACCAAAGAGTCAGAAACTTTGCGAGTCGAACCCGACCAGGTTTCCTCAATGGATTATATTCGTCTTCTTCGCCAAACACGTTCTAGCAAGGTTGCTGTGCAGACAATCCGCGAGCAATTACTCCCCGCTGGTATCGCAAGTGGGAAATTATTCCACGTTGCTTTCGCAACCTGCCGTCGTGACCGCCACAATAAATCAGTCCTTCTTCTCATAGATGAGCTTTTTGACCTGATGCGCAAAGCCATGGTTCTGCCTGACCCTCGCGTTCTTGAAGGGTATCTCCGTTTCATTCAAAGACTGAGTGAAGATCCACAATCTCTTCTTTATATGGGTGGCCTTGACGTGTCTCCCGAGAACAAAACCCTGCAAGCACTGGGCAAGCAACTACTGGTGAAGCTGAACCTCCTTGCTCTATCCACGTTACGCCCCCATGTGAGCCAGCTTCACGAGGCCATGGCAGAAGGTAAGCCTGCGCCTAGGACTCGCTGGAACGCTCTGAAGGGCGGCAATGAAAGCATGAGCGGCGAAGAGTGCGTCAAGATCATGGCTAGAATCCGTACACTGATCGACGAAACTTTGAAATCTGAGTTCTCACAGTTCGTCTCTAAGGATGATCGCAAGACTCTCGTTGCGGAGTCGAAGATGCTGAAGATGTACTCTGATAAGGCTACCATCAAACAGTTCAGTCGCAGACTTGTTTTCCCGACCATGGCGCAACGAAATGCCTTCCAGGAGCAGCAGATGGAGTTTGTGGAGCATCGGCCGAAGTCACCTCGCAAGCAGATGCGCAAAAAATCGCAGGAGGCTGTGGAGTCTTCTCAACAACGTGAGGCTGAAGCTGATATCAAGTCTGAGGAGGCCGAGATCAAGCCTGAGACCGAGGCCAAGCCTGAGACCGAGATCAAGCCTGAGGATATCAAGTCTGAGGAGGCCGAGACCAAGCCTGAGATCGAGACCAAGCCTGAGATCGAGACCAAGCCTGAGATCGAGACCAAGCCTGAGATCGAGACCAAGCCTGAGACTGAGGCCAAGCCTGAGACCGAGACCAAGGTCTGAACGGAGCTTTGGCTTTCGAGACTTGTGTGAAGCCAACACCTGCCAGTGTTGGCTTCTTGTATAATAATATTGTTTTCTCGTCTGTATATTAGTTTATCTTGGTCCAAGAATTTGGAAGGGGCATATCTGCATTTGTACATCTAGAACATCTCAATGACATTGCGAACATACTACTATACTAATACTAGTACTATTACTACAAACGTCGTGCCGATGGGAAAGTGCCGTATACCGTGACACTAATTTCAGTTCTTCAAGGTTTTCTTGGCCTATCTCGAAGCATTTGACCTAGTAGTATTCAGAGCACTCGATTGCAGTCAGGTAGTATCTTAGGGAGAATCGAGAGTTTACTAAATTGGTAACAGTTTAACTATGGTGAGTTTTTGGGGTTGTCTCCAGCTTGAAGGGCTGGCAGGTGCCAGCACGCTTGAACTCCACTTTATGACATCTCCAGGGCCCAGGCTGTTTCGACTACCAACTTGAATCTCGCAACCCACAGGCATAATTAGGTCCAAACATTTTGCTATTGTTGTGATATGGCTCCAAAGAGATAAATCATGAGTTTTTTTCTCCAAAAGTCCATCATCTCATGCGTTTGAGGGACCAAGGACTCAATTCGTGCTTCGGAACATCTCCATAGTACTTCCTACCTCCCGTCACGCAATTGCTATGACCAGTGACACCTTGCAGACGCGGGAGACTTTATCTCACCCTGAAGAAAACTGAATCCAGATAAGTTTAAAGATTCTCCCGTGGAATTCTTCTCCCTTAAAAAAAAAATCCGATGTACATCGGAGAATTGGCCATTCATTCAATATGACCGTGCCTCAGCAGCGTCGAAAATGGTATCGCCTCCAGTGGTTTGCAGACCACGATACAAAGGAAGAGCGACGGCTTATCCTGAAGCTGGACCTATTGATTGTTCCATATGCCGTTCTGGCATACTGGACTAAGTATATCGACCAAGCCAATATCAGTACGCAAATACACCCTTCAGTCGTTTCTTTGGCTTCGTTTCTAACTTTATGAACTTGAACAGATAATGCTTATGTCTCCGGACTCAAGGAAGATTTGGGCTTCCAGGGGAATGAATTGGTTCAACTACAGACAATGTACACTGTGGGTGCTGTGGTAGGGCAGTTACCTTTCATATTTCTTTTCACAAAACTGCCGATGCACTGGATCATTCCCTTTATGGATCTTGCATGGGGCATATTTACCCTCGTACAATACCGAGCAACCTCATTTGCAGAGCTTGCCGCTTACCGTTTCTTGGTCGGCTGGTTTGAGGTCAGTTAAGTTCGCGATTACCAGATGGACAGTTGAATAAGAAAGCTGACTCGACGCAGGCACCGTATTATCCGGGAATGCATTTTATCTTCGGTAACAACGAACCTCAGTCACTAAAACCTAAAGACATCCCATCACTGACTCCTCTATAGGCTCATGGTACCGTGGCGATGAAATTTCCCGCCGAGGAGGATGTTTTTATGTTGGCTTGACGCTGGGTACACTCACAGCAAGTCTCATCCAAGCTGGAACATCAGCTCGCCTTGACGGTGTCAACGGCTTAGCTGGTTGGAGATGGATGTACATTGTCTGTGCTGTAATCACCATCCCAGTTGCAATCCTCGGATACTTCCTCCTTCCAGGAACCCCAGACAAACCAAACAGATGGATCCTAAAAGAGAAAGATCTGGAACTGGCCAAATCTCGCCTTGAGAAAGCATCACATAAAGTCCGCGAAGAGAAGATATCCTGGCGATCTCTCCTCAACGTCGGTCGTAATTGGAAATTCTGGGCTCTTCTCTGGCTCAACATCTTTTTCTGGAATGGGAGCGTTAACACGACTGCTGGTGGCTATCAGTTATGGCTGAAGAGTCTCAACAGGTTCTCCACTAGCCGGTTGAATGAGCTTGCTGCGATATCTCCAGCTCTCGGAATATTCTATATTCTATTTGTGTGCTTTGCGTCTGATCTTGTACTCGGACCGGCATGGGCTATCACAGTTGCACACACCTGGAACATTATTGGCTGCATTATTCTGATCATTTGGAATGTGCCTGAATCAGCGTTGTGGTTTGCCTTCATGACAACGTATTCGGCTGTCTCAATGTCGAGTGTTCTATACGGCTGGATCAATAGCCAGTTAAAGGCATCACCTGTCCAACGTGGAATAACTCTTGTTATCGTGAACATGATTGCACAGTCGACTACAGCTTGGACCCCGCTATTGGTTTTCAAAACAGTCGAGGGCCCACGTTTTACGAAAGGGTACTCTTTTGTCCTTGGAAATGCAATATGTTTGATTGCTTTTGCGCATATTGTTGACTATTTTATCTCGAGAGAAACGTAAGTTTACGAGCTATCGTTGCTTTGGGTACCTCTGCGGCTGCTAATGTCTTCCTTTCTTCTTTTTAGAAAAACCGAAATCGAAGTCGCATCGAGAGAGAGTTCTGGGCTACACAGCGCAAGTGAATCGAGTGATATAGAAGCTGGAAACGAACAGAGTTTACATTTTGGAAAGGGGGAATCACGGGCGATTACATCGTGAGTTATTTGTGGAAATAGAACTTTCACCGAAGGACAGTCATTGGCAATATCTGTCATGGATTGCATCGTACATTCAAATCGTTGCTAGATTTACGGCAAATAGTATTAGAAAGAGCTTGAACTACCATGAGAGATTGAGTGCAGTACTACTACTGCTACTACTACTACTACTACTACTATTAGCACCTTCGTAAGATCTAGTATTTTGTTATACCCAAGATAGGTAGTTTTCAAGTAATGGATTCACAGAGTCAAAACCTAATAGTAGTCTTCTAATTTGTATCTATTGTCAACTGAAATGATACCATGATCAGTAATTTCCTTTCATCAAAATAGTCATGAATAGAACTTCAATAAAATAATGTCAACTCAGACTATGAAGACAGGCGAGTCTAATGGCCGACTGGGGTCGACTGACGCCATCCTATTGTGGATGGTGAGATGATGCTCTAGCACCCTGCAAGTCGGAGGATTTGATTCTTTCGTCTTAAACCGATGTTCAATATCCACATGAGCTTCTCCATGTTGCCGTGATGATCAAAATAGTATACTAGTATATCTGATGGGTAAATATGGAATGATAGGGAAGGCATTGCTCATAGGGCAATGTGAACGTTTTGCGTTTTCGGCGGGGACAATTGCGAATTCTTCTCCTCACAAACGCCATTCCGATGTCGTTAGCAACAAAGACCCCGCAAGCTTGGTGCTTTAAAGACTCGGAGGGTTTCCGTTCATTTACTCTTGTGTCTAATGGCGTGAGAGGTAGGATCTATGATTAAATGTCCGAAATACTCTAGAGTAACTCTAATGAAATTTTGAATTCTTCCTTCTCGGCCTTTCTCCCGATAGCACAATTTTTACATGCTAGTACAATACCGCTGTATCATCGAAACTAATAGTGATAAAAAAGAGCTCAGAAACTCGAGCAAATTGACCAATTCATCTACTACGCACAGATTGATCCATACAACTCACGTCATGGGGGACATTAACGTGTCTGATCGCCAGAATGGCACTTCGAATGATAACAAGAAGCATCTATTGATTAACGCTTTTGATATGTCCACAATAGGCCATTTGTCTCCTGGCCAGTGGAAAGTAGGTTCAACGAAACAGTGATATGTGATTAATTTAGCTAACAGGTATAGAACCCAAAAGACAAATCAGCTACCAAAAGAACTTTGGAGTACTGGATTGATCTAGCGAAGCTGTTGGAGCGCGGTGGCATCAATGCGCTCTTCCTAGCAGACACCACCGGAGGATATGACACCTATGAAGGGAAAATCGATGAGTGTATACGGCGTGCTGCACAATGGCCCGTTACAGACCCAACGATTGTAAGTGATGGAAACACAAATCAATAGATGATCTAGATAGACTAACTTCTTCCCATCAGCCTATCTCTGCAATGGCCGCTGTGACCAAGAACCTTGCCTTCGGTATCACAGCTTCTACTTCTTTCGAACAACCCTTCCTACTGGCGAAGAGATTCTCAACACTGGATCATTTGACCAAGGGTCGGCTGGGATGGAATATCGTTACTTCCTATAAGAAAGCCGCTTTCAAGGCAATTGGTCTCGACACGCCCATCGAACATGACGAGCGTTATCAGCAGGCAGACGAATTCCTTAGAGTCCTTTATAAGTATGTACTACCTCATTGCTTTCAATTATGAAAGAACACGAATAGTACTGACTAGTCACCCCTATGGAACAGGCTTTGGGAAGGCTCCTGGGCATCAGATGCTGTCTCCCCTAACCCAGAAGAAGACTCCTTTTTTGATCCTGAGAAAGTCCGCGAGATCAATCACAAGGGAAAATACTACTCACTAAATACGCGCCACATTGTCGACCCATCGCCGCAGAGAACACCCTTTCTTTTCCAAGCTGGCACTTCACCAGCAGGTTCGGAGTTTGCATCGACTCATGCGGAGGCAATCTTCGTATCTTCCCACTCGCCGGAAGTCCTGCGGCCGAAAATCGAGAAGATTCGTCAACTAGCGGCTGAAAAGGGTCGTGACCCGAATTCGATCAAGTTCTTTGCCACATTTACGCCCATTGTGGGAAGAACTGATGAAGAAGCCCAAGAGAAGTATGAAGAGTTGAAAAAATATGCTTCGGTGATCGGTGGATTGGTGCTCTTTAGTGGATGGACGGGCATCGATATTTCCAAGATTCCTCTAGATCAAGAGATCACGGCTGCAGATTCTCTGGAAGCCAACAGGGTGACTAGTCTGCTTGACTCGTTGCTCAAGACTAGCAAAGATATCCCACGCTGGACACCTCGCATTGTTGCCGAAAAGGCTGCTATCGGTGGTCTTGGTCCTGTAGCTATTGGAAGTCCCACTACCGTTGCGGATGAGATGGAACGCTGGGTCACAGAGGCTGGGATTGATGGGTTTAATATTGGCCATGTGACTACCCCAGGAACATTCGAGGATTTGATTGATTTGGTTATACCGGAATTGAGAAGACGTGGGCTATATCCTGAGCTCCCTTCGCCCTCGGATGAGCCGCTCACAGCTCGGGAGAAGGTGTATGGACGTGGTCAAAAGGAGCTTCGAGACGATCACCCTGCGACTCGTTACAAGTACCCTGTGTACGAAGAAGAGCCAGCCTATGTTGAATAGTGTAGCGACTCAGAAACATCATAATGATTAGACAGCAGTATTAAGCAATGGGAATGTCTGTTTTTGTGGGTCTGATGGTGTAGTTGTTTAGTTGTTTAGTTGTATAGATTGGATGTCCAAATATCCCGAGTTTCAGAAATAGTGTAAAATACGTGACCATCATTTCATATGAGAAATATCACGGGTCCTGGTAATATTACGGGGCGGTGACCACCCGCGGCGGACGACGTAATGCCACTCTAGCCTTTCCGGGACAGCTGGTCCATCAACAACATTGCTTCACTTCTTTCACGACCTCCAGGCCTCGCTTCTCTGGACCTGATAGTCTAAGGAGGTGATTCTCCCGGTTTGGATATCCATCAATTCTCAACAGAAATACACTCGCGCAAATCATGGCTAGTGTACAGCCGGGCCATTCACATGGCGACCTACACGACGACGAGTCGCTCCTAGATGACGACCTGATCGAGGCTGATGATGGTGCGTATTCTGACCAGTCGAAAGATGATTGTCGCTTTAATGGCCTCTCTTCTTTCAATCGCTCGTCTTTGCTAACCTGCCGCGCATTTATTTAGCCATCGATGCGGATGACCCCCTACATGATACCTCCGACACAGCCCCTCTACGAGGCAACATTGAATCGGACAATGGTTCGCGAGAGGGTGGACGGGGTGCTGGATATGGGAACTACCTGACCTCTTCGATCCCGGGTGAAGACCGCCGCTCGACTCAGAATACCATCGATGAGAGTGTTTGGGCTACCTTGTCGCGAGACTTGGTTGGTGTTGGCGAGAAGATGCGCCAGGTGCTGTGGCCTAAGTATCTGCTCGGAGGCATGATGCAACGCGGAGGAGGCGGTATTAACGATGCTGCTGAGAGAGGAGAGGCGACTGGATTTGGCCGTAACCTGCGCGGGCTCGTGGGACGCTGGCCGGATGCCGATGTGGTTCTGCAAGGTGGAATGAGCGATGGGCTGCGTGATTGGGATCTTTGGTTTGTTCACCCACTTCTATCCCTTTGGGGTTATTCAAAATTTGACGGTAAACTAACCAATCAATTTAATTTCGCAGGGGTCCTCTGATTTTCTGCTTAGTGCTGAGTCTCTTCCTCTCTGTCGCGCACGGAGATCAGTCGTCAGTGGTCTTCTCGGGAGTTTTCTGTCTCGTGTGGATTGGCGAAGCTGCTGTTACACTCCAGATCAAGCTTCTCGGGGGTAAAATGTATGTTGATCTCAGTTCTCGCGTATATGCGATTCACCTGGACTTTAACTAACTCGGTACCTCCCTCTCCAGTTCCTTCTTCCAGTCGATTTGCATTATCGGTTACACGCTATTCCCCTTGGTCATTGCTGCCCTTCTCAGTGCTCTCCGTCTTCCTACAATCGCCAGAATTCCGGTCTACCTGGTCCTTGTGGCGTGGTCTCTGGCAGCAGGTGTTAGCATTTTGGGCGGCTCTGGAATTGTCCGCAACCGCGTTGGTATTGCAGTGTATCCGTTATTCATGTTTTATATTGCGATCGGATGCCTTTGTTTCATTAGTTAAGAGAACGAGCAGTGTCTCGCTCTTGAGTCAAGAGAAGCTAGCCCTTCTTATGTTGGGTTCAAACAGCTTGAATATTCAGCTCCCACGAATGATTTCTGTGTTAAATTGCGATTAGCACTTGTACACATAGTCAAATGTCATTGCCAATTTTTACTACCCTTTCATAAGTGTATGAAGTACGATCATTACTACTTAAAACTGGTAATAAGTAGTAATATCTTTGTCAATTCAAGATCCTCTTCTTCATGATTAGGTAGTACACTGGTAGTATCGCATGCATAAGCTGACATTAAGCTTCAAGGGTGCTTTCCAGTGCCTCGTATTGCCTTGAATTAAGATTTTATACTTAAAGTATAGGATTATGCATACTAGTATATCCAAGGGGATGAATAATGATGGCTGCAGGAAGAACACCCCACTCAGGCATAGATTATGATGAAGTACATAGTGTCTAGGATGCGGGGGAAGTTTTCCAACTCCAAACATTTGAAACCTCGAGGGAAGCAAACAAAATCATGCAATCTGCAGACTTATGTATGCTTCTTTCCGACTAACCCTCGTCCACATATACGTACAAAACTACAACCCCTATCGTTCCATATTATCGTTTGTCGAGGTGGTGGAAGTGAAGCGTTTGTTGCGGGGCGGAGCGGTGACCGGACAACAACACTTCCAATTATGAACTTCCTCCTTTCGACCCTCTCGCTTTCCCACACTCTTTTCCTCCCATCCCCACCAAGTCTCTGACCCTGGTTTGGCTGGTCTTGTTCTTGTTGCGCCTTTCCTGCAATCATCACCTTTAATATATTCCTGCGCTTCAACCGCCTATCTACAGGCGTTTAGAACCACCTCTTCGATAGCTCCGTCGGCAGCGACATCTCTGCCTAATGGCCTCCGCATCGGACGAGCCGAAGCCTTCGGCGGGTGGTGAGTGCTTCCTGATCTGAGAATGGCCCTGGCAAGAACCTCTTGTGCATTGGTGGCGTTACTGCTTGTGTCGCAGGGAAGAGACCTGGAGAATGAGCAGAGCAACATGGCAGAGCCGGCGGGTAAGCGCCCTGGCGAGCGAGTTCCATCGTACCCCTCTTTGGGCGTTGCACTTTCATCCGGTGTCTTTTCTCCGCGGTACAGCTTCTTTCTCATCAATTTGAGCCCCGTCTCATCTATATTTGCGGTTTTAAGCCTTCTAGAGATCTGACAGAGTTTATCGTTACGCAGTGACCACCCAAGATCCTCAGTCCCCACCCTCCGACAATGACGGCGGCGAACGCCCCGTTCGCAAGCAACTAAAAGAAACCACTATCGAATCGACTCCATCCAAGGAGAACGGAAGAAAGCGATCTTTTGAAGAATCACGCGACGGTCCGCATGATTCCCCCGAGAATGGCGACAACCGAAGGAAGCGGTCACGAGAAGGCACCCCCAATGACGCAAATGCTGCTACCTCAAATGTGAGTGAATATCAACCTGAATTCGAGCACCCCCTTCCGGCCACCCAAAAGGACTTGGCCAAGGACGACCCAATCACCGAGGTGCCCCCAATGGATTCCCTGGAGACACAACCGGATATTTCTGCGAGTTATAGTAGACCTGAGGAACGCCGGAACTTTGTCAATGATCATGCATCGGACGCATCCAGTGAGCTTTCTAGTGTGGATTCGATGGCCGCAGACTCTTGTGAACCTTATAGCGAGACCGAGAGACCCAAGGATTTTGATGCCCAAAGTATCGCGCAATCTGGGAGCCCCAGCAGTGCCACTGAGCCTCGAATACCTGAAATCCCTTCTTCTCCTGAGAGTCATAACGGTGCTGCGCCTTCAGCATACCTGAGCATGCGGGAGCACCGTGCATTGGAGACACTGAAGCAACCAGAGGATTCCAACAATTCTATGGAGTCGGGATCCTATCAAAATAATTTGGTACTTGATTATGCCTCGGGCAGCTCCAATGAATTTGAGGATTACCAGGCATCACCATCCGATGACGGTTGGATTTCTCATGGATCTAGTCCAGCGGACAAAGATATTTCTTCGCCCGGGGCATTAGATGTCACATCGACTTTTTATAGCGTCCAGAGTTCAAACTTGTCTCAGAATGCGGAGCCTTCGCAAACTCCCGATGAACTGGAAGAATCCCCTAAACCTCCGGAGAAGTTACCCAAAACCAGTCCTTCCTGCGGATTCTCGTCAAACTACCGAAGCTCAGAGTCCAGCGAGCAAAGGATACAGAGCCAGAGCAATGTTGACATCATACCATTACAGGAATCCTCAACCCTCGAAACCAACGAGCCCTCTAAGGGCCTGACGAAGAAGCGAAGCAGGGAGCAACTGGAACAGGCATCGCCAAAGAAGTCAGATGCAATGGCAGACTCAGTACAGGAAACGGCCTCAGACAGAGATCCTGGTGTGAAATCCGCAGTTGAGGACGAGAGAGAGAAGAAGCGACACCGCGATAATTCAGAAGAGCGCGAAAGTGCGAGTAACAATGTGCGTCTACCTAGTGTATGATCCTGGGTTCTTCCCACAAACTAACCACCTCGCAGCTATTTTCTAAGAGCGCATTCGCAAGTGCAGCCGCTGATTCACCATTTGCCAAACTGGCCGGTGCGAAATCACCGTTGTCCACTGAAACCTCTGCCGCCACTGACAAGCCAGCCTCCAGTTCCGCATTTGCGGGATCTGCGCTAGGTGGCTTTGCTGGGTCTGAAAAGTCGCCATTTGGAACACTTGGAGCGTCGACATCTTCGGTCTTCAAGTCAGCCAGCCCCTTTTCCGCCGCTCCTAGTGCGACTGGCTTTGGTGGAATCGGAGGCGGCTTCGGCTCTGCTGTTGGAAAAACCAGCTTTGCATCCCCAAACGTCACCTCAACATTTGGAGAGACCAAGGCCAAACCCTTAGGAGCGACCGAAGAGTCCGAAAACGAAGAAGAAAAGGACGAAGGCGAGGGCGAGGAGGAGAACAGTACGTTTGAAGCGGCCAAGACAGACGAGCGTTTCTATGAACAAACCAGTATGCACTCTTCCCCACTTACCAATCTACCTTAGAGATGTACTAATAACGATATACAGTCGAAACCGGTGAAGAGGAAGAGAAGAACGTCTTCTCCTGCAAGGCTAAGCTTTTCTCTTTCACCTCTGGTGAATGGAAGGAACGCGGTATTGGCACTTTCAAGGTCAATGCTCGAGATGTCGATGGAAAGAAGGTTGGCCGCATGATCATGCGTGCTGACGGTGCCCTTCGCGTCATGCTAAACAGCCCTGTTTTCGAGGGCATGAACTACGGAGATGCCAAGAACAAGGCCCCTACCAGTAAACAAATTTTCCTGGCCAGTATAGAAGAGGGTCGCACAGTCCCTCTGTTGCTTCGCGTGAGTCAAAATCCCTGTTCACCCTGGCCATATGTGCTCCAGCCACTGACTTTTCTGCTGCAGACCCCTAGCGAAACATACGCCCACGATTTGTACAGCATTATTCGGAAGCTATTAAATGGGGACGAAGGGGACGACGGCGAGGATGATGATGATGAATGAAGGATTAGAGATTTTTGCTAAGGTTTCCTTTCTGTCATTAAAACCCGGAAGAGGAAGTAAACTGGGGATCGGTGCATCTGAAGTTACATCTGGAGTTTGTGCGATCACTACGGTGAACGATACTTGATTATTAGCGATTGTAATTCATATGTTGCAAGCAATTCGTTCAGTTTCCTAGTAAAGGGGTTTCCGATCCAGTCTACTTCAAATTCCAACAGTGCAACGCATCGAGTGGATAATAGTGAGGTGAAATGGATATCTGGATTCAATAGCCCATCTCATCGATGATCATCACTTCTTCGTGGCAACCACAAATAGACGAGGGTAGCGGAGTAATACACGGCCATCAGCGCAAACGGGATAAGCTCCCTGCAGTCTCTTCAAATACTCCTTCAAGAAACCCTCCTTTTCTTCGGATCCCAATGGATCCAGGAATGGACGCAAACCGGTACCCTTAACCCACTCAATAATAGCCTCATGGTTCTCAAGCGAGTGATAGTAGCTCGTATGAAAAATATTAACCTGCGAAGAAACAGGAATAAGATGATCATAAATCTCCTGTGGGGTCTGGAACGTATCCCGACCAACACTCGCAAGCTTCGTTGCCCAGGGGCCAGAATTGGCAGTCTCCCGCATCAAGACATGCGATGGCTCTGTAAGATTGTCCGGGACCTGAAGGGCAAAGACACCGCCGGATGGTTGACTAGCCATGAGTTTCTTGACGATATCAAAGCGCTCTTCTTTCTTGAGCCACTGGAACACGGCATTTGAGTAGAAGAGGTCGACAGCGCCTTGTGGCGAGTATGAGGTCAGATCTTCAACGCTGAAGTCGAGGTGTGGGAGGGTCTCCTTGGCTTTGCGGATCATATCTGGGGATGAATCTATTCCCACTAGTTGAGCGTCTGGGTAACGCGACTCGATGACTGCGGTTGAGTTCGCTGGGCCGCAGCCTAAGTCTACCACTCGCTTGGGGGATGCGAGGGGGACTCGAGATAGTAGGTCTCGGGCTGGAAGGGTGCGCTCATTTTCGAATTTGAGGTATTGAGATGCACTCCAGTCGTTCAGGGATTTGGCAGCTGGAGATGTTGATGTTGCCATTGTTCTGTAGTGGAATGGGACTCCTGAGAATGCTTTCTGGGAGAGCTGGAATAGTCTTCTAGAGGATGACTTGATAGAGCAGGACATCCTAGTATAGCAAGATAATAGCAGTAGTAGTGTTGTGGCTGGACTCTATTCTTGATGAGGAATAAGTCTTGAAAGATCACTGCAGTTCAAGTTGAAGTATGGGAACTTGAGCTGACTATATATGAACAGATGTCAACTTCAACCTCAATGGAGCTGATGAAATGTAGATCTTCAGCCGACTCAGACGTCCGAAGGGTATAAGAAACCGGGGAATAGCCAGGCTCCTTTATCGGCAAATATGGGCTATTCAAGGGTGGTAGATGGCTGTCAGATGAAAGAATTTAGCTGGTGTAGATCCGGTGAGAGGATTTGTATAGTCATAGAGTGACATTGACCTATGATTCTGTGGCGAGAGGAGGTCCGTATGGGATGTGGTAGTGGATAAACTGCCGATAATCGGCATGAAGGACCCTCAGACCAATGATGCTTCTCGGATGGAATGCCGAACCCCCTTGCGAATGAGACAATAGAGGTATCTAAGTCCGATATTAGCAAGGCTGAGTGAATTGTATTTGATTTCAATTGAATTGACCTGACAGGTTGCCTTACCAGGTCATAGTATTATGCGGGATATTCAAGTTGATGATGAGACTTGATCCACGCCGGGGCATTCGTGAAGCTTGGATCTACTATACCGTTAGAAGGCAGACAACTGCACCTTTCTGATCAATTTAGTTCTCTCGCAGGCCCTTTTTGTTTTCTTCCCCCTTCAAAGACATCATTTTACAGAATATCTTGCTATAAAATTCAACTCAACGCCATCAAGAATCAAGATGGTAAATATCATAAATATTATTCCTTCATCCACTCTACAAGTTGTTCCCGATTGGGGTAAAGAGGTACACGTGACCACGCGTGTCTAGGGTCATCCAATGGTTCAACTACCAGTTTTCCATCTCGCATCTTCAGCTGCGGCGTTCACATCCAACTTCAACTTGATGTGAGATCGCCATGGACTGCCAGAATGACTGGTACTTCCTCTGAAACAGCTCTCAACCCCCTGAAACGAAAGCAGGCCCACAATGAAGGGTCTCCGATTGCCAGCAACGCTATAGCAAGCGCGTCACCACCACTAGATCACTCGCTTGAAGCGCAGGGCCCGCAACCACCGGCAAATAACAAAAGCAAGAAGAGCAAAACAGCAAAAAACAATGAAATCAAGACCAATGGAAATGCTAAAGCTTCGAAAAAGAGAACCCCTTCCAAACCATGGCCCGATGCCTTCAAGAACCTTTCGCAGACCCATCGCGCCTTGAACCTCGTCTATACCTTCTGTTGCACGCGTAAACACTTCGCAACTACGTTTGACAATATCAGAAAAGCGGTTCAGGCCCAGCTTGGAAAGGGGAAAGAGCTCACTGTGGAGGATGTGGCCAGGGTCAAGGCGATAGTTCCACAGGCAGTACGCTTCGAATATGTCGACGAAGCAAGTCTGGAGGTCATGACAGTCGGAGATAGGGAAACGGTCGAATACGGGTTACATAAACGCCACGGATCCCTGAATGCGGATGATCTTGCTAGCTCGGTCGCTTTTCAAAACCACGAGTTTGGCAGAAATGTTTTGCTCTTTGAATTCGTTGATGGAGATCTTAAGCGGGAAGTTCAGAATCCCAAGACTGGTGAACCATCTAAACCAGTGCGTCGAATGAAAGATGAAGATTTGAAAATGCCCGTTTATAGTCAGAAGCAGATGCTTGCTCTGATTGAAAAGCGCAATACCAAATTCTCAGATGCCATTGACGCTTTTCTCGTTCGATGTGAAGATCAGAATATTGACCCTGCTCTCATACTTGAGGATGAGAAGGATGTTTTCTTGCCAAAGCCTCCTGGTAGCGGGGCGGATACTCCTGCGGGATCAAAAATACCAGCTACCATACCAAAGGAGCGCAAGTCCATTGCTGAAATCATCGCTGAAATCCGGGATATGGAGTGGTATCATGCCCAGATTGTGCCTGAAGGTCATCGGGTATTCGATGCTCAATCGCCTGTCTACAGCGACTTGAATTTTCAGCTTTCCCAGGACATGGTGAATGCCTTGTACAACACGAGAGGTATCACGCAACTCTACTCACACCAAGCGGAGGCGATCAATCATCTATATGATGGTCACAATGTTATCGTTTCCACATCAACAAGCTCTGGAAAGTCACTTATCTACCAGATCCCGATGCTACACGAATTGGAAAACGATACGGAAAGCAGGGGCATGTACATTTTTCCGACGAAGGCCTTGGCTCAAGATCAGCGGCGTAGCATGTCCGATCTTCTGCAGTACATGCATGGTTTGCAACACATGATGGTTGAAACCTTTGACGGAGACACGCCCATGGATAGTCGGAACCTCATACGAGACGAGGCACGAATTATCTTCACCAATCCTGATATGCTACACATCACCATCTTACCGCAAGAAAGCACCTGGCGCACATTTTTAAAGAATCTCAAATTTGTGGTGGTCGACGAATTGCATGTCTATAATGGCCTGTTTGGCTCGCACGTTGCTTTCATCATGCGACGGCTTCGCAGAATCTGCGCGGCAGTGGGTAATCGACATGTCAAGTTTATTTCCTGTTCTGCCACAGTTGCAAATCCCGAAGAGCACATGAAATCTATCTTCGGTGTCGAAGATGTGAAATTAGTGGACTTTGATGGGTCACCTTCTGGCCGCAAGGAGTTTATATGCTGGAATACCCCTTTCAAAGATCCGTCAGACCCAACATCAGGACGTGGTAATAGCGTCACGGAGACGGCAAAGTTGTTTTGTCAGCTCATTCTCCGAGGTGTGCGGGTCATCGCCTTTTGCCGAATCAGACAGATTTGCGAAGTACTCCTACAAGCAGTGCGCAATGAATTCCAAGCTCTTGAGAGAACAGAGGTCGGTAACATGGTTATGGGATATCGAGGCGGGTATAGTCCTCAAGACCGACGCCGCATCGAAAAGGAAATGTTTGAAGGTCAATTGATGGGAATTGTGGCAACCAATGCGCTCGAATTGGGTGTTGATATCGGATCCCTTGATGCGGTCATAACCTTGGGTTTCCCTTACTCGATTTCAAACTTGCGTCAACAGAGTGGTCGGGCTGGACGACGCAATAAGGATTCTTTATCTGTTTTAGTCGGAGACAGGTATCCAACAGACCAGCACTACATGAGGAACCCAGAGGAAATATTTACTCGACCCAATTGCGAGCTACAAATTGACCTGGACAACGAACTCATTCAGGAGGGACACATCCAATGTGCCGCATTCGAAATGCCGATTCGCCCGGATGAGGATTGCACATATTTCGGCCAACAGCTCTTTGCTCTCGCAGCAACACGCTTAACCAAAGATAACATGGGCTTCTATCATTCCCACGAGCGATTCCGACCTCAACCTTCCCGATGTGTCTCAATCCGCGACACAGAAGACCAACACTTCGCAGTCATAGACATAACAAACAACCGCAACGTCGTCCTTGAAGAAGTAGAAGCCTCGCGAGCATTCTTCACAATTTACGAAGGCGGCATCTTCCTCCACCAAGGACAAAACTACCTCGTCCGAGAACTCAACACCGAAAAGCACTTCGCCCGCGTCCTCCGCGTCCACGTAGACTGGAGCACAATGCAACGCGACTTCACCGACATCGACCCCATAGAAACAGAAACAATGCGAACAGTAAATACCGAAGACACCGGATCCCGCGCCTTCTTCGGCGCAATCCAAATCCACGCCGTCGTCTACGGATTCTTCAAAATCGACAAACGGGGCCGCATCCTCGATGCCGTCGCCGTCGATAATCCACCCATAGACATCCTAACAAAGGGAATGTGGCTCGACGTCCCAACGCAAGCGATTGAGATTCTCGAATCTCATCGCCTCAATATTGCGGCTGCGATCCACGCGGCTGAACACGCGGTCTTGTCACTTCTTCCTTCCTTTGTTATTTCTTCTCCCGGTGACGTACGTACTGAATGTAAGGTTGCCAAGAAAGAATTGGGTCGTCCGCTCCGCCGCGCCAATGATGCCGAGCAGGATCAGTTGAGGAAAAAACTTCAGCCGCCGAAACGACAGAGACCCGCTCGTCTTACTTTCTACGATGCCAAGGGCGGGTCTTGTGGTTCCGGGATCGCGAGTAAGGCGTTTGAGTTTATTGGGTTGCTTTTGCGTCGTGCTGTGGCGCGCATTGAGGATTGTCAGTGTCTTTCTCCGCAGGGGTGTGTTGAGTGTTGTTGTGATGAGCGGTGCAAGGAGATGAATGTTGTTATGAGTAAGGCTGGTGCGGGTGTTATTTTGAGGTGCTTGCTTGGGTGGGAGGTGGATGTTGATGCTTTGCCCTGGGGTGAGGAATTGGATGGGGAAGAGTTTGATTCTGGTGAATTGGCTGGTGGGTTGGAGACGATTATCAAGGCGGCGGAGGTGCCGTGGAAATCGGGCTGTAACCCTGGCGAAAGAGGACCGTCAAAGGGTGTTGATAAAGATAACTAGCTAGTATAGAAGCGCTGGGCAGTCATTAGCTTTCAATAAGAAATGTACATGCAAGATGAAATGATGAAGTTTATATGCCTCCAGGGTTCCTGCTTAAATCGATAAACAGAAAGGCCCAAAAGGAGTGAATGCAATTAATATTTGTTCAGTGATGTCCGAGCAATTGGGTATAATAAAGTACACATCAAGTCATGACCGACGGAAACCATGCAGAGCCCAGAAAATAGGAAGAGGGTAGTGGGGATTGGAGATTGGAACGAGCAAAATGGGATGGGAACGCTGAAGGAGGTATACGGGAGATAAAGCAGACGATTTGGGGAATGAATTCGCAGGCCAAGTGGAGGGTGCACTCTGGATTTCGTGGAAGATATCCAAAGTTGAAGCACACCAACGCTTAGCCAACAGGAAGCCTGATGCTCGTGATGTTTTGTTGTAGCATGACGGTTCCGGATATCAGCATGCCTTCAAATTGCAAGTCAAATTGTGCACAGGCCAGTCAACCCTCAAATCAACATGTTGGATTCTGTCGATGGTGAAAAACGTTTAGTGAATGCCACTGTGGCTGCTTGAGGGGCTCTGATCGTCGTCTTGATCGTCGACGCTCAATTTCCAGAAAAGCGACTTCATATCCCGAACATTTTCGCGGAAATCGTCACGGGGTTGACTCATGCGTTCAGCAGAAAGTGCGCGGACTTCCCGGATTATATCGTAGTACCCTTCATCATTTGGGAGCCACCAGTGTTGAAGTTCGGGAAGTTGCCAGATGGCACCTAAGGCTTCGCGGAATTTCGGAGGAATGATGTAACTATAAGAAGTCTGACGTTAGCAATTTGATTCCCTGGAAACAAATACAAAACCCCCTTCAGACCAGAATTGCTTGTACTCACCCATTTTGCTCCATCATTGCCAACTTCCGCCGAGACCACATCTGGTGCTTGTCATCTTTAGTGAGGAACATGCTGGCGAGACCAATGCTATTCTTGAATCCAATGCAATGCCCGTAACCCTTGTTCGGCCAGCGGTCAATAGTTTCGAGCAGACGGCATTGTTCGAATGCCAGGCTTTGTAATTCCGGGAGAAGTGGCTGTCTCAATGCGAGCATCGTCTGATATTTGAACATCAGTTCTGTCGATAAAAGATCGATCCAAGCATAATTGGCATCCCACAATGGACCTGTATGCAGAACACCAGGAACGTAAGGGTCCACAATGTCGTCTTCAGTCAAGGGTTGCTGATTCGGATAAGACGTGACGGTATATTCGGAGCTATCAAAACCCCTGATTATATTCTTTGCTCGCTCCATCATCTGGCCCAGCTGTTGGTTCTGTATCACGAACTGGTCCATAGGAATCAGACCTCGCGATAATCTCGCATATAGCGAAGCCATCTCCAAACCGAACCGGCGGTTGATCGATGCAACCAAAGCGAGTTTCTTTGCAGGGTCGTTGGGGTATAGAGCAGCTTGTTCTGCATCGTATTGCTCTTTGCCGATGTACCAATCTCGAGGGAGAACCGCTTCGGTGCCAGCAACAATGCAGACTACTATATCGAATCGTGCGTACCACAGGAAGATGTTGGTGTGCAGTTCAACCGTATTTGATGATTCCGGTGTGAGTATTTCGCGTACTAGCGCATGGGCTGCTTGGTGATGATCGATCAGATTCACCCAATCGCCGATATATTCCTAGATTTGGATGATGAGCGTTAGCGAAAAGTTCCAGGAAGGTACACTTTCTTTACTAGTAGGCAAAGACATACCTCGAAGGTTGTTAAAACGAGAACAGTGCATAATGTCGCTTCCGTATGCTCCTCTCCAGAGCCGAGAGATTTCCTTAGGAGAACCAAGGCTTTATTATAGTACTTTAAGAAAGTGTAAAGTTTTCCTCCTGATGTATGCAATGTATGGAGATAGGCCGCGAAGCCCACAAGCGCATATAACAATGGGTCATAGCCCATAGCCAGTTCAATGATGCTGCCATGGATGAAGCGGTCGCTGCTGGATCTCAAGAAGAAATGTTCATGCGAGATGAATTCCTGGTGATAATTTAGATAGAAACGTAAGTCTTCGGATAGACGGGAGGAATTCAATAGATCGAGTGTGGTATGGCTAATGCTGGCCGACCGCACACTCATTGACTCAAATCGTGATGATGACTCAGTAGAGGGTGAACTACTGGGATCCAGGGAGTTGAAATTTTCAGTCTCAGGCGTCTGCCTCGAGTACTTGTGCACTGACTGTCCACTTTGCGTCCTATCCAGTTCAGGTCGAGACTTATTACCAGTGGCAGGCGGGGATAACCGTGAGACCGGACCGGCACTGCCGGGTTCTTCTTCATCGATAATAGGTTCCAGAGGGCTGACAGTTTCAAGTTCTGGCTTTCCAGAAGAATCACTTCCTTGCGATGGCGGACGAGCAGTACGCGATTTCCCCAGAGTTCGGCCTCCAGCCTTCGCAGAAGCAGATCCAGTGGGGGATGGATAGACACAGTCTCGACTACCTTTCCTGCAGCGTTCACAAACTGGACGGGATTCATCGCATTTAATTCGACGAGCACGACACGTGAAGCAGCCACTTCTCGTACGCTTGTGCTTCTTCTGATCTGGGATGGGTTGGAGCAAGGTCGGTTGCTTAGGCGGATATGGCGGAGCGGGTACGGCCATCGCCGGGGCGGCGGAGGGATCATGCCAAAAGGCGACGCTGTCGGGATACTGAGTTGGCCCAAAGATCGAGTATGCCGACATGCTTGTGTCTTGCTGCATTGAATCTAAAAATCCGGCCAGGGCGGCTTGCGGCTGATGATATGAATGCGCCATGATGGAGATGGGTCCAATGATTCAACTTTCAAGTTGGCAGGTTCAAGTTCCCAGTTCGGCGCGAATTTACCCCCTTCAACTCAGCATGTATATCGAAAAGGAAATTGCATCGTAGAGAATGTGTATAGAGCTTTGTAATAGAACGGAGAGGGATGGACAGATTAAAGAGAGGATAAGCAGAAGAAACAGTGTGGTAGATGATGGTAGATGGTAGATGGTAGATGGCAGGAAGTGTAAGTGTAAGTGTAAAGGGTAAAGTGTAGGGGGTGGGGGTGAGGTCAAGTTGACCCAGACTATTGGATCCAAAATGGGTGATGTGCGGAGATTAAAAGAAGCCTGAAAGAACCTTTTTTTTCTTTTCTTTTCTTTTTTTAATATTATTTTATTTGACTGTTTAGGTAGTATTTTAATTGGCATTTTTATTTTATTTATTATTTGCCTCATTCTTATTTACTCCGTTGTGCATCTACTGATTATTCTTTACTTTCCCCCGGGGCCGACTCCGGTCCACATTGAATACGAACACGTCCGTTATCTCCATTCTTGCATACTGCACTACTAGTAGTAGTAGTAGTAGTAGCAGCTAGTTAGTAGCTATTCTAGGGTACCCTACTATGTAAAGCTATACTCCGTAGTACATTCTCCATAATACACGGAGTACTCCATACTAGTTAACTGTTGGTCCTTGGAATTGATCCAAGAACCTTCATCTCCATTATCTGGGTCTTCTTTACACTAGTAATTCTGCCCTAGTTGGGTCGTGGCAATTGTATTGGTGATTTACTAGTACATTGGGGACTACACTGGTACTAGACAAAGAACACACATTTGCATATTCAGAAAAGAACAGAAGACTTGGAACTTCTTGAAAGGACTCGGGAATTAGTACTCAGAGGGGATCATGATCATAACGTAGCATCACAGATCCTTGATGTAGCACTGCTTTAAGATGGCCCCCTTTCTTCCCCACTCTAATTGGGGATCACCGTCTGGGCTTATTTTTATCCTTAATCGTTAGTAAGAAGATCTCCACGAGC